>OX465118.1:8334813-8599813 GCA_949987565.1 Luidia sarsii
GGCTGGCCGCCGTGTCCCGCCACGGCTCCTCGTCCTCCTCGTCCTCCTCCTCCGTCACCTCCTCCTCCTCGTCGTCGACGGCCCCCATCCAGATCGACATCCCGCGCCACTGCCCCGCCCTGCCCAGCGCCGGCTCGTCGCCGGCCTCGCCCAAGGACCACTCGGTCTTCTCGCCCAACCACAGCGACGGCTCGCTGTCGGCCAACCAGAGCGACGCCGGGGCGGCCAGCCCCGGAGGCAACGCGGCCGACGGGGCCGGCGGCGCGTCGGCCGGCAAGAAGAAGAAGCGCAAGCGCTGCGGCGTCTGCGAGCCCTGCCTGACCAAGCAGAACTGCGGCGACTGCTCCAGCTGCAAGAACCGGCGCACCGGCCACCAGATCTGCAAGATGCGCAAGTGCGTGGAGCTTCGCAAGAAGACGCAGGTGAGATCCTAGGATTATTTGTCCCGTTTGATATCAACCCTTTTCAGTAGGCCCTCTTTATATACCATTTTCGAGTTGACTTGACAGCGCGCGCAAAGCGCGTTGCTTCCCTACCATTGTTCCAAAATGCTTTGCACCTCCTGCACAGGACGCACACTGTATACCGCAATTTACCACAGTGCCCTCAGGGGTGCAGGCTCACATACCACAGAATACCGCAAAAACCACGCTGTGGTATGTCCTGGTGTATGGCCCTTATCCTCCCACAGGAAAAACCATGTGTGGTTAATTGTGGTTGCAGTACAACATACTATGATACTATTTCTAACAATTATAAAAAAAAAAAAATCACAAACTTGTCCCAGTCTGCGTAGTTATTTGTCTGGTGCATATTCTACTGGTGTCAAATTATGAGAAGGGGTTGCACTGCGCTGCGCTGCAAAAAAAAAAGATCAAGATCAGGATCGTTAGCCCTTGGAATGTCATTAATCCCATCCCACCCTCTCCCCTCTCCCCCTCCGGAGTCTGTCTAGTATCGGCAGTGCGGCGCGGTGTCCTAATTGCCACAACATGATATGGGCGTGTGTCTGGGCGCGGCCGTCTTCACCGGCGCTAATTGGGTTTGCGTTGAACGGGGTCGCCGGCACCAGCCTCAACTAATGAAGCACTATTATCATCGGTCAGCGGTGTCGAGTTTCTGACTTTGAGTAGCCCAGGATATTTTGGTAGGGGTGTCCCTGTTTTTTTTTTTGGGGGGGGGGGTTTTGGGGGGGGATGGTTTTACTGCCTTGGTCTTCAAGCCTAGTCCATTTGTTTAATGGCAAAGACATGCAAAGACTAGTTGACTATTTGGTAGGCCACCATCTAAGGGATGGATAGCTCAGATTGAAGAGCACTGGTACGTTAGTCCAGGGATCTCGGGTTCAAATCCCGGTCCAGTCAAAGTTTTCTTTGCTAATTTTTCAAAATCTATTTTTAATTGACAGTTTCACAAATAATTTCGACGTGCGGCTCTCCCCCCCCCCCTCACCACCACCATTTCTAAGCCTATTTTGGGGGGTTAAATTTGTTAAATAAAAAGGTTGCCACCGGTCACGCGCGCAGACTTAAAGGCGTTGTCAATATCAACGGCCGTGTGAAGCAATACAACGCAGTCGACGTAACAACGGTCGTGAACGGCAGAACGCGAAATGCAAACAGCGCCCTCTCTCGGTAGTCAATGTCCAGTAAACAACCGGGTGGGATAGAGGGCGCTCTACAACCTACCCGTAACGCGTAAACGTGACTCGTGTTTTGATGACTCCGGGTGCACCCCGATAAATAAATTTGTATCCAAATCCATTCCGTTTTTTGTTTTGTTCTTAATCAACTACCCAACTGTTTTGGGGGTATGAATCGATTCATGAGTGTCCCAAAAGGGAGATTTGGGGCTTATTTATTGGGGTGCACTCTCGAGGAGGAATCAATTATCGGATGTTTTTCATCGGACGTTTGGGCTCAAGCGACTGAACGCCTGTCGTGAACGAGGAAGTCCCAATTGAATGCGTGAGTTGTTGTTCTTGACTATCTCGAAAGTAAATTTCACTTTTCTCGGGTGTGATTTTTGTTGATAAGTTAACATGTCCTTCCTCCACAGCTGTTGTCTGCTGTAGTCCTTTTTTTGTCCAGTACCTAATTCTGTCCTGTGGTAGTTTCGTATGCATATTATAGTGTTTTTTAGGAAGTGAATGTTAGCTCGGTTGAATATTTTGTTTTTATTACTGGAAGTGAACGTGAGCTCAGTTGAATTTGTGTTTGAAATTGATGATTGATCAAAATGGTCAGCGGTTTCACGCATTTTTTTTTTTGCAGAGGCTTTGTTGGGCCCAAACCACTCCCTGCTCTTCTCATAATATTATGGAACTGTACCTCATAAACAGCATTTAACATGCAAGCAACATGATCTGAGTCCAACTCAGATCTACACTAGAAAAAAAGCAGCAAATGACATTGGAGGATTTGCTAGGAATCCGTCTGAGTTACGTCAAGCCCCTGCACTTTTCAAACTCTGGTACAAATACCTGATGCGAACAAATTGAAGTTATAAGATTAATGCTGTTATTTCATACCGGTATTTGAATTTTGTAGTTTCATGTTGAGTTCAAGTATGTACAGTAGATCATTTGGACTTCCACATGCATACACACTCAACCCCCTCCTCCATATGCTGATTCATTTATCTGTGTTCCCTCCCTCTCTCCCTCCCTCGTTTCCTCCGTCCTTGCCTCCCTCTTGCCCTCCATCCCTCCCTCCTTCCCTCCATTCCTCCCTCCTTCCCTCCATTCCTCCCCCATCCCTCCCTCCTTCCATCCATTCCTCACTCTTCTGCCCTCAATCCATCTCTCACTCCCTCCCTCCCTCTTTCAATCCTTCCATCCCTCTTTCCCTCCCTTACCCTCCTTCCCTCTCTCCCTCCTTCCCTCTATTCCTCCCTTGCCCTCCCTCCCTCTGTCCCTCTCTTGTCCTCCCTCCCCTCTCCCTCCCCCTCTCCCTCCTCCCTCCCTCCCTCCTTCCCTCCCTCTCTCCCTCCTTCCCTCCCTCCCTCCTTCCCTCTATTCCTCCCTTGCCCTCCCTCTCCCACCCACCCTCAGTCATTCCCCTTCCTTCTAATTGCATTAAGGCCTTGTGTGTCACTCTTCCTGCAGTCAGTACGTCGCTTCCTGCTTCCCAAAATTCCCTCCCTTCCCCCTCTCCCTCTCTCTCTCTCTCTCCTCCCCTCCCTCCCCCTCCCTCCCCCTCCCCCTCCCTCCCTCCCTCCCTCCCATCCCTTTCCTCTCTCCCCACGGGCCCCGGCAAAAAGAGAATCGAGACCGATATATCAGGTCCCAGTTTAGTTCGGCACGTTCCAAAGAAAATCATTCAAGCATTTGAAGGGGCACCTGGATGTACGCGTTTCCCTTTTTGTAAGCCAAAAAAAAAAAAAAAAAAAATGAGGTTGTAGCTTGCTAGCGTATCACTATCAGGCACGGTTTGTCCCTTATCATTATATCAGCTGAAATTCTCATTTTAATTAGCACAATTTGGAGGGCCTGATGTTTCGATCCTAGCAGGACCTTCGTCAAAGGCAGGGAAAGGTCCTGCTAGGATCGAGAGCGTCAGGCACTCCGAATACTGGGAAGTTGTGTGAGAATGGCAAAGAAAAAGTTGACTGGGCAGGGACATGAACCTCTTTATTGTACCGGCGCTCTTACCACCGGAGATAATTTTCCAACGTGACAGATGCATCCAAACCCACCTCAAGATGAAAGTCTCTCTATCACTTCATGTTGCTCACCCCACAGACCAGATCACGAGAACACTTTTGACACTACCCATTAAACGACGCGCGAACAATGCACGTACATCGTCAGAGAATGTTTCTAACTTTAGATGGGCGGTTCTCAAGATCCATGATGTCTGCTTGCACGGACGGATTCGGCAATAATTTTTGGAAATTGCCGACGATACGCACTCTTGTCCCGATCGGTACCTACATGTACATAGAGTCTTGCTCAAGATGTTGCCTGATATTACTAGGAAGAAAAAAATAAAAAATTGCTCCTTGCACTGCAGAATGTTCCCGCCCCGTTGTAAAATCCATCAGAAATCCATTGATCTCTTTGACAGAAGTCATCTCAGTTATTTCATTCCTCCAGCAAGGCCAAATAATGCTCCTTCCCCCCCTCTCCCCTTCCCCTCTCCTCCCAAATAATCATTTCTCCAGAAATCCAGCAATGGTGAAAAAAAAACCCAACCAAGCCAATAAGTAGACTTGAACACTCCTTGGCGATCTGTTACGCACAAGGACTCAAGACAGCCCAATACTGCGCAGACTGTTCAGTCCCATACACTCTCATCTTGTTAAAACTAGCATAACCCTTAATTTCTAACTGATCAACTTCTCGTCCATGTAAATGTCAATGGTGCAAAGGTCAGTTGCAAAATTAGGACTATTTTTTTTACACTCTTGAAAACCCTACAACAAATAAAAATGCCTACATTCCTGGCGATGTTTTAAGTTCAGCCAAGATGAATTCCTCAAATTGTGATTAGTTGTAAAAGTGCAGCACGCAAGCATAGTCTGCAAACTGCCTACCGACTTGAAATGACCAAAATTCATTTTTTATCTAAAAAATATGAAAAAAATGGACTGATGTTCCCATCAGAGCAGGGACCTCTGAGAAAAAGTCCTGCGAGAATCAACACATCTTCAATCCACAAAATGTGCATTTTGGGCCATTTCAAATACAAGTCAGTTAGCAGTGTGCAACAGCAATTGTTTCTTCAGATTTTCCCCGTTGTAAACCGTCATTACTGGGCCTTCAAACCACACACCGACACACCCTGTGTTTTGATTTCTTGAGAGTCACCTCTCTGAATAGTGATCCGGGGTAGACTTGCCCCAACATGTGTGCACCTTGAAACGTCTTGGTTCACGCAGCAGTAGGTAGGGACACTCCAAACAAAAAACCCTGGTTATTTGGGAATGTGAATTAGAAGGGTAGATACATGCCCTGGTAATCTAGCCTAGAGGTGACCTTGTAAGGCTAAACCATGGGCCAAGCTAACCCTCTCCCCAACCCAAACCCAAACCCAAACCAAGCCCAACAATGACACTGTCTGCAAGTAGTTTAGCAATGGGAGAAAAAATGAACCCCCCCCCCCCTTTTTTTCTGTTTTTTTTCTTCTCAAAGCTGTAACCAGATACCTGATATAGTCTTCACATGGCCCAGACCTGGCAAGTTACCCATGGTGGGTGTGATTTATCTTGCCAAGGCATTCTGGGCTGCCAGAATGTCAAAATAAAAATTGTGTTTCTCACTAACAACCTCCCCGGGCAATATTTTTTTGAATACACCAGAATTATAACACATTTTTATTTTGTAATATCTTTTTTTTCACTCTGCCTTTGAGAAAGTTCCTGCTAGGATCGAAATGTCAGGCCGACTAAATAAAAAAAAAAAATTATCTACAAAAATGTTGCAAACTGCTTACTGACTAAATTTACCAAAATGCAAAAGTGTCTTTGAGAAAGGGTCTTGCTAGGATCGAAATGTCAGGCCCACTAAATTTTGAGATTTGTACTTTTTTATAGATCTCCTTGAGAACTGTTATGTTTTAGGCTCTCTAGGCCTAACTATTTTTCAGGTTTTTATCCAAGGATATTATTGGGTTTTTTTATATGTTTTTTTAGTCTTCTTGGAGTTTCGGTTTTACTTAAGTCACTGGTCAGTTTGCAGTTTGTAGGATTTTTCTATTTATTTTTTTTTTCAAATTGTCTTTTTCAAATTGTATTCACTGGTTTTCTGAGAAGCCTTACACCCTCATGATAAGTTCAATTCGTGTATACATCTTTTTATTTCAATTTTATGTAATTCAAAATCACCATTCAACAATAATTCTCGTCTCCTTTGATCAATTTCTGTGCCATATATTCTTTGCCTAAAAGTTTCTCGAATTTTTTTTTTAGTATTTTAATTTTTTTCTGGCCAAGACCATTTTGACAAAAATAAAAAAAAACAATAAATAACAACAATAATATTTATCAAACATGTAATTTATCATGAATAATATAGAATACTTTTTATTTTATATATTTTGTTGTTCAAATCAAAATTCACTTCTGTCTTTATGATACACTACCTGTACACTCCAAGCCAGAGTTTTAATTGCGTACACGAAGATTATTTGCTGTGCATTTTTCTTTTTCTTTTAGAGGGATATTTTCCCCTTCGGAGAAAGATAACAAATAATATGCCGATGATCATCTTTACCCTCTGTCGCGTAGTGACGCGTTATTCCACTTGGGTGGACGCAGTCAATACGCCTCGTGCAAATTTGATGACCTCCCACTGAGCAGGGAAAGAAGAAAAAACTCGTTAAAAAGAATAAAGAACCAGAAAAAAAATTATCTTGGGGGGGGGGGGGGGGGAAAGAGCTCACGTCACGTCCCAGTGCATTGTGATGTATGATTTCAGATAATTGAAAATGAAGAATGACTTAGCTGCACCTCTTTCTCTCTCTCTCTCTCTCCCTCTCTCTCTCTCTCCCTCTCTCTCTCTCTCTCTCTCTCTCTCTCTCTCTCTCTCTCTCTCTCTCTCTCTCTCTCTCTCTACCTCTCTCTCTCTCTCTCTACCTCTACCTCTACCTCTCCCCTATCTCACTCACACGCATTATTTTCCCTCTCTGCCAAAATCGTTGTGCGGCATTGGAAGGCATGCTTTCATTGTTTCGTGTGACATCCCCTTTCTCTCGCTCTCTCCCTCCGTCTCCCTCCCCTCTTTCTCTCTCCCCACCTCTCTCTCTTTCCCTCCCGCCGTCTCTCTCTCCCTCCCTCTTTCTCCCTCCCCTCTTTCTCTCTCCCCACCTCTCTATCTCTCTCTCTCTCCTTCCCTCCGTCTCTCCCTCCTATCTCTCTCTTCTCCTTCCCCCATCCACTCTCACCCGCGACCAAAGCGAATGCAATTAAGAAACGGACTGCATGCTTCCCGGATCGTGCGCTTAATACAGCCTGCGCGTGCCATTCAAATCTTACCCGGCGTTAAAAAAAGAAAAAAAATATATCCCCTCCCTCGCTCTCTTAAAAAAAAAAAAAAAAAAAAAAAGCCTCTCGATCATCATTACAAGAAGTACGATGAAGGAGAGAGAAAAAAAATTGTGTTTACATTGTACATGCAGAGAGTAGAGCATATGGGCGCTAGGGCCTATTGGTGCACTGCAGTAAATTAGCCTAGTGGATGGCTGGTTGGTGAATTGGGCAGCAACTAGATTAGCATATGAAAAGCAGTAAGAGCCCAGTCCTCATGCCTCATTATGCTGCCTGTAGGGGCAGCACACCCCCCCCCCCCTCTCCCTCTCACTAATGCAGGGGCTCTGTCATTGTTATGCATACATAAGGACCGCACCATTCTCGGGCCGAGGGGTGTCCACCGCTCACGAGTAGCATGCTCGTTTGTTTACCTTTTTTTCCACTCTCCCCCCCCCCCCTTTCTCGTGTCGCGTAAAGCTATAAAAAGATCACAAGCGCACGATGCGGATACGGCTTGTCGTTCTGTAGTTCCCTAACAGTTAGAACCCGCGAGTGGGTTCGCCTGAAATTTGTCGAAATGTTTTCCCTTATCTGGTATTGATTTGAATCTAGAGCCACACAGTAAACAGGTTATATTGCAAGCAAGCTGGTTCCTACTGTATTGATTCTTTTTTAATCAAATTATTCTCAAATGAAACTATCTTTTCATTTTTCAATGGCAAGAGACTGCGCAATTGCGCCAAATCCAGTTCCGACCGATTCCACTATTTTTTTTAATCATTATTACGATTATTATAATTTGAATCAAACAAATCGATGAAAAACTGACTCGCAACTCGTATCATAATTTGTTGGATTGAACACTTCACGGGAAAATGGAGGAGCGCGGAAAATAGAAGTTATCCCATCTGAAGGAAGTCTAAAGCCGCGTTTCCAGTGGAAACGGCCCAGTTAAATTTCCTCTCGGTTACTTTAACCAAGCCGAATGGTTACTTTTACCTGCCAACCTCTGCCCAGTAAAAGTGACCAGGTAAATTTAACCGAGTCGATTACGCCAGTGGAAATGCACCACTCGGTTAAACAGGACTCGGGTAAAAAACCACATCCGGCCTAAGACGTACATGTAGCACGTACATGCACTGTGCACAGCATCTGCTTCGTATCGCGCGCTAAATGTACACACGTACATTGTGTATCGGGCTGACACTTGACCTTCATGAGCCGTTATATTGCCAGCTCGGTTACTTTAACCATCGTCTCGGTTAAATTTGACCGACTCAAAAGTCCAAGTGGGAACGACGGTCAAATTTGACCATTGGAATTTTAACCATCCTCTTGGTTAAATTTTAGTCCAGTGGAAACGCGGCTATAGAGAGAAGTGTGAAAGAGGAAGCGTTTCTTGTACAACCTTGTACGAAAAGAGCTGAGCTGAGCTCTTTATGCTTGGGCCGTTTGGCTGGGGTTACTTATAGCTGAGCCGTTCGAGAGCTGAACAATTCAACGAGGGTTTGCCCTACTCAACATATGGGGCAAACCCTCATTGAATTACAGTAGATTCTCCTCAACACATGCATCATATTTATCTCGAAGCGGAACAATTGCAGGTTAAGCCTTTTTCGTTCACGAAAGAGAGAAAGAGAGCACTATTTTCATCTTTTGTTCCCTCAAAATGGATTCTCTTTCTGCCAAGCTGAATTCCAACCATTTTTTTTTTTTTTTTTTTGAGCGAGAAACTAACTCACACAGTATCCAGCTAGCTGTAGTTCATGAATCTTGCGTCGGAGGAAAAGTGAAAGGAATATTACGTGTGGGCCAAATTCTGGTCGGGACTGGCTCGTAAATCAGCCGTACCAGCTACCGACCAGTCACCCAGTTTGCGCTGGTCTCGCCGGATTGTTTGTGATAGACGTTTGCGGGAGGCCGGCGATAGCAGCCGATGGACCCATCCTCATGGTCAGGGTCATGTCCAATTGGTTGTGGATTTTCTCTGTCAGTTGATTTTTTTATTTATTTTTTTTTTTTTTTTAGGGTGGGGGGGACCCGAGAGATGATTTACAAGGGGTCGGGTGAAACTCCGTTCCAAGTTTTGCCACTTTGTGGCTGGGGCTGGGGAGGAGGGGGAGATTCAGTAGAGGGGTCTGAGATAAAAGCAGTATATTATAATATTGACATTGTTTGAGGTTTGGAGACCTCCTAGTCCCTCGTGAATGTCCTTTCAATCTGGTGGTGCCGGCAGCAATTTGGCCCAAATATTTCCCCCTTGTGCGGTTAACCTGGATGCACCCTCTTTTTGCAATTGGGAGCGAATCTCCCCCATGACCCTATTCCTCTATGAGCTCATAGATGCACTCTGTACTTGTACCAAGTCAGGGGTAGTGTGTTGGCTTTAAGATCTCCCCCCCCCCCTCTCTCTCTCTCTCTCTCTCTCTCTCTCTCTCTCTCTCTCTCTCTATCTCTCTCTCTCTCTTTCTCTCCACCTCTCTGTCTCTGTCTGTCTGTCTCTCTCTCTCCATCTCTATCTATCTCTTTCTCTCTCTCCATTCTCTCTCCTTTCTCTCTCTCTCTCTTCCTCTCATCCTCTCTCCCTCTCTCTTTCTCTTACTCTCTCTTCCCACCTCTCTCTCTCTCTCTCTTTCTCTGTCAGCATCTCTCTCTTCTTCTTTCTCTCCCCACTCCTCTCTCCCCACCTCTCTCTCTCTCCACCTCTCTCTTCACCTCTCTCTCTCCACCTCTCTCTCCACCTCTCTCCCTCTCCACCTCTCTCTCTCTCCACCTCTCTCTCTCTCTTTCCACCTCTCTCTCTCTCCCCACCTCTCTATCTCTCTTTCCACCTCTCTCTCTCTCTCCCCACCTCTCTATCTCTCTCTCCACCTCTCTTCCTCTCCACCTCTCTCTCTCTCCACCGCTCTCTCTCTCTTTCCACCTCTCTCTCTCTCTCCCCACCTCTCTATCTCTCTCTCCACCTCTCTCTCTCCACCTCTCTCCACCCCTCTCTCTCTCTTTCTCTCTCTCTCCCCACCTCCCTATCTCTCTCTCTGCACCTCTCTCTCTCTCCCCACCTCCCTATCTCCCTCCACCTCTCTCTCTCTCAGGATGTATTTTTAACTCCCTCCCACTTGTTTTCTCGATTCAGGAGAGCCGTAAATTTCCACTTCCTTTTCTTCCTTTCTTTTTTTTCCCCCTTCCCCTTCCACCAATGCCCTTCGTCAGCACCGTGGGTTGCCAGATCGGGATGAGCTTCTCTCTCTCTCCGTTTCCTGTGGTTGTGTTGGCCAGAGGTTGTGCCCTACTGATTAAAGTAGCCACTGATTAGTGGGTGTCACCGTGTACTGGGCTTGCAGTTTACTCGTAACTACTTCAGATGGGGCATCCTGTTTGAAGACTACATGTATTGGGCATCCTGTTTGAAGACTATGTATTTGGTCATAGCTTCAAACCGTTCCTATTTGGGAGGAATCATTCCTCTTATTTGGTGGAAGGTTTGCGGTGACGCCGTGTATCTCTTCTCTTCCAAGAAGATAAGGAGGAGGAGGGAGGAAGATGAGGAGCAGAAGGAGGGGGGAAGATGAGAAGCAGGAGGAGGGAGGAAGATAAGGAGGAGGAGGGAGGAAGATAAGGAGGAGGAGCAGGAGGAGGGAGGAAGATAAGGAGGAGGAGGGGGGAGGAAGAAACATGGTGTCACCGCAAACCTTCCACTAAGTTTTTCCACCACGCAAACCTTCAAGTCTTATCCTCTTGCATTTATTTGGTCGGTAGAAATCTATCACATTTTACAAGTTCTTGACAACAGATTCCAATTCGCTTAGGCAAATTCTCTTACTTAAGCAGCCCTATGAATTTGTGTATGGTGACGGTCAGATGATTTGATTGCCCGTTGGCAATAGTGTGGTTCAGGGAGCCTCTGAGGGAGGGTTTCCCCCACCCAACCATGTTGGGAATGACGGCTGCACTTGGAAGCGGGAGTCCAGGGTTCAGATCTGGTCCTCTGCTGAGGCGGGTCTCCTGAGCAGGGCAACATGGAGAGCACATGGGGGCATTGACTATGCATGGGGAAGGGCCAACTCTGACTGACTGACTGACTGCAATCATGTGGAGCTCTGGGTCATTTTAACCAAGCTGTGCGTGTTTACATACAGGAAGCAGGCACGCAGGAAACTGTACAGAACTGCTGATCAATGTTTGAGACCCTCGGCCTTGGTCCAATGCAACTGGAGCCGGCTCCCCGGCTTCAGGCGATAGAGGTGGGCTGGGGGTTGGGCATCAGACCGGAGGTTTGTAGCCCCGTTGTGTGTACAGTAGTTACTAAAGGAAAGGCACTTCCTGTGACCCGTCCAATCTTGTGGTAGCTGTGGTGCAAGTTGGGGAGGGGCAGTTGTGACTAGCTGGTGGCTCAACTGCTGAACGCAAGTCAACAAGCGTGACTGGAGAGTATGGACTGGTTTGTTGGCTTCATACCTCGAACTTCAACAAGGTCATGGACGTGTTGCAGCTCATCCGTTGATCTGCTTACAGAGAGGACAAGCGCAGTGGGTGTGTGAATGCAAGCCTCCTGCCTAGTCTTTTCTATCTCTAACTCTTCCCCCCTCTCTCTCCCTCTTACTCCCTCTCTTTTTCTCTCTCTCTCCCTCGCTGTCTCTCTGACCCTGTCTGTCTCTCTCTCTCCCTGTAACTCTCTCTCTCTCTCCTCTATTGGCTCTAACTATCTCTGTCCATGTTTCTCTCTCTCTCTCTCTGCCCCTCTCCATGTAACTCTCTGTCTGCCTTTCTGCCTCTAACTCCCTGTCTGTCTGTCTGTCTCTCCTCAAACTCTCTCTTTCCCTCTAACTCTCTTTCCCTCTAACTCACACTCTCTCTGACTCTCTCTTTCTCTCTGACTCTCTCTCTCTCTCTCTGTCAGACTCTCTCTCTCCCTCTCTCTCTTTCTCTCTCTCTCTCCCTCTCTCTCTCTCTCTCTCTCTCTCTCTCTCCCTCTCTCTGTCAGACTCTCTCTCCCTCCCTCTCTCTCTCTCTCCCTCTCTCTGTCAGACTCTCTCTCTCCCTCCCTCTCTTTCTCTCTCTCTCCCTCTCTCTCTCTCTCTCTCTCTCTCTCTCCCTCTCTCTGTCAGACTCTCTCTCCCTCCCTCTCTCTCTCTCTCTCCCTCTCTCTCTCTCTCTCTCACCCTCCCTCTCTCTCTCTCTCTCTCTCTCTCCCTCTCCTCTAACTCTCTCTCTCTCTCCCGGTGGCAGCTGGGGATCAGCCTATTGTCTCTCCCTAATTTTACCCAGTTCCTGTTTTGTAGGGGCTGGGTGGTAGCATTCAGAGGCTCCCTGTAAAAGTGTAAGCCCCTTTGTAGCCCATCCACTGGACCCCTGTGGGGCGTCCCTATCAGGAAGGTAGAACCTGTTGGGTTCTCACAGGTGAGAGAAAGGGGTTACAACCGTGGTGGCCGTTTGTTCCCTCTCCTTTTGAGTTTTGTTTTGACGAGGAGCTTTTCTCAGGTGCTCAACACAAGGGAAAGGCTATCGCTGTGGTCACCGGTTAATCAGCCATGACTGTGGGTTTGTGGATGGGGCAATCAATAATATTGAGGCTGGGCTGTGTACGAGGTACCAAGTAAAGTGGCTTCCATGTTGGTTATAAAAGCTGTGTGAGTGGCTCTGCTTCTTAGCTTACTGCAACCATGGAGGAATTCCTCCATGCTGCAACACATGGGTTGGGAACTGGCTCCTTCTCTGGCTCCAGTCCCCCTCCACCATCCACTCACCTCTGGGTGGTGGGACACCCCTCTGACCTCAAATGGTAGAGCCTGTCTGCTCCTGGCTGGGGCTGGCAGATGAGGCTGGCCCTGGCTGAATGGGGGGGGGGAGGCCAGGCCGCTCGGCCAATCAGGCGCCTGGGTTCTGTGTATGTAGCCTCTTAATGCAAGCTCTTGGACCATGGAATGATTATGGGGGTTATCCACAGTGTGCTGTGCGTGTATGCATCCACTGCACACTCCATCCAGCGCAGTGGATGGATAGCAGCCACACACTACTCACACAGCACGCGTGCACACACTACCCAAAGGGAGGTTTTTCTAATTCTGCGGTTACAGAATTACTGTGCATGTGTGTCAGTGGGGGTTTAAAAAAAAAAAAAAAAAAATTATGATGCTGCAGTTGTGCTGCCTACGTGCAAATTTCGCTGGCTTTGTTTCGGGGAGAGGCTATGCTGAGCAGATGGAGAATTTCCAACGAGGCCTTGTGTGGCTAGTCTAGTGCAGAGCAGGGGAAAAAACACACCCGGTACCCTTCGGTGTTTGTGTGTAGAATCCCAACGTGCCACTATTATTACTACTACTGCTACTACTACAGGATTTGGTCTGGCATCAGGCGCGTGTACAGTTTTTCTTCTTCCCGCAAATCCATGTGAAAACCGTGGAAGTGAAAATTGTTCTCACCGGAGAGGTTACGCCCCGCACGCACTGGGATCCGTAAAAAAATTGATCGTGAGGAAGGAGCTTCTTCAGGTTTTTTATTTGGTCACCATGGACTCTTGCAGCGGCACGGAATCTAGCCGGCAGTCCTCCGTCCGGACACTACCGCCTTTCCGTCTGGATTACCCCGTCCTCCCCGGCTGTCACGTGGTCTAGCCGTCCGTCCGTCGTTCACTTCCCGCTCCCGTAGACGAGGCGCCTCCCAGACCACCTCCGGGTGGAGGGGAGAACGAGCCGCAAACCGAGGAGGAGGTGGAGGAGGAGGAGGAGGAGGACATCGAGGTTGATTTCGTCCTTTGTTACTCACTGGATTTCTACGCGACAAATTCATCCACCCCACCCCCAGTAAAAAGAAAATAATTTGGCTAACGAGACACGGGACGCACAGATTTCCCTGTTTGGCGCGTCGGACTGCCCTCTCTTGTGTGTGTGTGTCGACTGTTTGGCCGATGTCCAGGCACTAGACTTCCCGCTGTAGTGCATCAGCGTGTCACCGGTCTGTGCTGGTGAATCGGCTCGTGCAGCGGCTGGCGTCCAGGTCCCAGACCACGTGGGTTTCAGGCAATCAGCTGTTTCTCATCCCCGTCTCGCTGCCCCCCCCCCCCTCCACGTTTGTCGTCACCACTGCTGCCTCAGAGAAACTCGACTCGATTTGTATTTATTCTTTTGAAAGTGGGGAAAACAAATTTCCACGCCCTGGATCTCCAAATGGACTATCCTCAGAGCAACTGATTACAATTATTTTTTTTTATTTTTTATTTTCATTCGGCTTCTACTCTCTGGACTGAGTGTCGACTGTTCTGGATCCATATTTATTTGTTGTTGATTCTGGAGTTTGAGAAATGGAGGGCTCTTCTAACGTCGGTGGCCTGCCCCCGTTCCCCCAAATAACCTTGCCGGCTCCAAAGGTAGGTCCGCTGTGCACCCTTTTTATCCAATCCCCTTCCGCTCATCAGTTTTTGGTTTCAAATGAGACGAGCAGGGCCTTTCTCAGAGGCTTTCTCGGCCCTTGAGGAAGATTATGCTCGGGGATAAAAACATCAGGCTCCCGTAATTGTTTTATTTTTTTTTTTTCGGCGGGGATTTACATGTTTGTTGTTTAAATCATTTCAGCAGTTTTTCAACATCTTTGACTAGCTGGGGCAGGTCTTTGTTGGCCGCTGAAACGGCCCCATTTGTAGCGTATCACTAGCAAATGAGACCGAGAAATTTGGCTGGAGAACAGCGTGCTCTCAGTTGCTGTGAAACTATGGCCGTCATGGCTTCTAAGATTGAATGATACACCCGTGGAAAAATGGACAAATTATCAAGAGCGGGCAAAATCGATCAGACTCCGGGGGACTCTTTGAAGCCCGAACGGACGTGACTAGGGTGCAGAAAGTCTTTGTGAAATGTACAGATCTTTGCGGTTTGAATCAAACAAACTAAAAGAATCTGGCTTTCCCCCCCCCCAAAAAAAAGATCCTGTTTTGTAACAAAGAATTTCATTGAAAGGGGCACATCTTTGACTGTTCGCGCTCACAGAATGGTCAGAGATGTCTTACCGTTTCTTTTAGCCGCACCCTTTTTTCGCAAATCATACATTATTAGTGAATATGATATTATGATGTCATCCAAGACCAGCCACAACCCCGGTTATCAATTCCTGTGGGCCTGGCTGAACAAGAAAATAGTTGTGGTTGAGGTTTGACCCTGTGTTCTGTGGTGTAACAGCGGGCTATCGTGAAATTACATGAAATTACCGGCAGGGAGCCATGTGCGTATGTTAATCAAGCGCACAGCAAAGCCTGCGAATTTGTCAAGGAACTTGGTGGATGTTGTGTGTGCTCTTTGATGGAAGATAAAATGGGTGTGTGAGAGACTGATACAGAGGGTTGGTGCATGTTGTGGTTTAGCCCGAAGATAGTAAACTCCTGGGAGTGGAATGGGAGTGAGGGTTCAGCTCTGGGCCTGTTTTTTCGGTGGTGTAACCTCATTGACCTCAGGCAAGAGGGGTGGGGTGAAGGGGGGTGAGATTTTGGTGGCCCTGTCCCCATTGAGGGACACTTAATGGCCCTCCTTGTCTCCTCCTCCTCCTCCTCCACCTCCTCCTTCTCCCCTCTCAATCTGTCACCTCTTCAGTCTGCGATTTCCAGAAGCCAGGGGGAAATATGACCTGGCACTGTTTGAGTTTTGCAGTTCTTTTTTTTTGGCAATGCGGGAGTGAATGTTGAATGAACGAGTACCTGAGTGAATGAATGAATGATCAGACGGACAATCGAACAAATGAATGAATGACTGTTTAGATGACTCTTCAGAAAAGAGTTGGCACTACATAGATTTTTTTTTTTAGAGTAATAAAAAAACTGTTTCTCTCGAAACTTAGGCTACCTAACCTGTACCAATCATAAAGTTTAAACTCGGACCCTGTAGCTTGAACCCTGCCTTTCTCCAAGGTTAGCCCAACCTTCAAGACAGATGACGTCCTGAAATGAATGAAAACTGGCCAAATTACTTTTTGCGGCTAATTACGGCCTGATTTCTTCAGCGTACATATGCATAGTGTTTCTTTTTTCAGTCGTGTTTACTTCTGTGGTCCAATGACACGCGGGTGGGAGAGAGCACAGTGGGATTTGCGTGGTTACGAATAGTGAGAGCATGCTTAAGCTTTGAAGTCATCCCCTCCCCTGCCCTGCCCTGCCCTACCTGCCCTGCCCTCCCCTACCCTGCCCTGCCCTCCCCTACCCTGCCCTGCCCTGCCCTCCCCTCCTTCTCCCCTCCTTCTCCCCTCCTTCTCCCCTCCCCTCCCCTGCCCTCTTCCCCTCCCCTCCCTTCCCCTCCCTTCCCCTTCCCTTCCCCTCCCTTCCCCTGCCCTCCCCTGCCCTCTCCTGCCCTCCCCTACCCTCCCCTCCTTCTCCCCTCCTTCTCCCCTCCCCTCCCCTCCCCTCCCCATATACACCGCCACACACCGTAAGACTCACAACAGATCTGTGTTCGGAGAACCACTCGGTGGAGGATGGGACGGCGGATCTGCAACTTTCCAATGTGCCTCTAGCCCTCTGCTACCCCTCGTTGCTGCTGCTGCTGCTGTTGTATCTGCTGTTGCTCTTGCTGTTGTTGTCATTGTTGCTGTTAGTACTTTTGTTGTGCTGATCAAATTTTCTACATCGCTGCTTTGGGTCACCTGCCCCCCCCCCCTTCCCCCACCCCCTCCCCACCCCGACAGCTGACTCGGCAAAGACCCCTGGTGCGGAGAGTGGGAAGTTCAAAGTGCAGTGACCGCAGTGTCGCCCCTCCGCGCGCGCCCCTGCCTGCTGCCCCAGTGCAAACACGCCCCCCACGCATTCTTTAAACTCCCCCCCCCCAACCCACACACCCTGATGTCAATGGTGGCAGCTTGGCACTACCCTTCCCCCTCCACACACCCTTAAACCCTCCCTCCATCACCCATTGTCTCAGCCAGAGCGGGGATCTCGATGCCTTTTTTCAACGCTTCTCTCGACTCCCTAATTCGACAGGCCCTCGTTTCCGTCAATCGTTTACACGTCCACGTTGTTCACAAGAAGACCATTTTCGTTGCTGGAATGAGATTTTAAGATCCCTGATCTACAAATCTTGCCCTATACCCCCAACCCGTCTCCGTCTCTGTCCTAAAACACTCCACCGCTAAAACACCGCAGACAATCCATGAATTAGAATTATCAAATCGAAGGCAATCTCTTGCCGTCTCGAGATCTAGAAGGAGCATTGGGTCGTGGCTGCATCGATTCTTGACATACATGTAGAGTTAAGTGTTTACATCCTAGGCATAGCTCGATCTTTTTATTTCTTCTCTCCATCTCTTGCTAGCTCTCGCTATCTCTCTCTTCCCCCTAGGCATAGCTCGATCTTTTTATTTTGTCTCCATCTCTCTTGCTGACTCTTCTCTCTACCTCCCCTCTCTACCTCCCCTCTCTCCCTCCTCCCTCCTCTCTCTCTCTCTCTCCATCTCTCTTCCCCCCTCTTTTTCCCTCCTCCCTCCTCTCTCTCTCTCCATATCTCTTCCCCCTATCTCTCCCTCCTCTCTCTCCCTCCTCCCTCCTCTCTCTCTCTCCATATCTCTTCCCCTCTCTCTCTCTCTCCCTCCTCTCTCTCCCTCCCTCCTCTCTCTCTCTCTCTTTCTCTCTCCATATCTCTTCCCCCCTCTATCTCCCTCCTCTCTCTCCCTCCTCCCTCCTCTCTCTCTCTCTCCATCTCTCTCCCCCCCCCCCTCTCTCTCTCTCTCTGTCTCTCTCCCACTCTCCGTCTCTCTCTTCTCTACGAAACCTTCTCCCAATCTCCCGTGGCATTCACGTGGCCCATTGACGTCACAAAGAAATGAAAATTAAGTCTCACTCCCCCCCTCGACCCATGGCTCCACCCCGGGGCCTATCAGATGTCACTCCACACTCCACAGGTCCAGCTAACGTTCAAGATATAGGTCTTTGGGGAAGAGCTGGATCGCACTCTCAAAAAATCCTTAGCCCAGTAAAGTGAGGAGGGGAAAAAATAGAACAAATAACAAGACCACGATTCAAATACTGGGATGGTCGCACTTCATAAGACTAACTAGTAAATCGTCAAAATTTAGGCAAATTGAGTTGTACTTGTGCTGGTTCATTCTAGGTGTAAAATAGAGCTTACTGCACCCCTTCAAACGCTGCAAACATCGTGCAACATCTGCCAAGGTGTTTAGACACACTCGCATCGGGACGAGAGAACCACAAAAAAATCCCCCGCATGCTGTTTGTCCCGCGGATTACATTTTGGTGTACATGTAGGCCCAGGGATTTCCAAGAGCGTGCGCTGTGGATTAAAACTAGAAGACACCGGAGTATCGGAGTATTATTACATAATCACTGCCCTGAGAAGAGATCTGCAGGCTATGGTTTCGAATTTCGCCTTAGGGTGGGGTGGGGGGGAGGGAACATTCCCAGCTTTGGAAACAAAGGGTTTTTCCCCCTGAATTCTTGCGGTTGATTTTTTATTGTTTCTATTTCTCACTTTTTTTTCCCGCGAGTGCGACGTGCGTTCGGTGTAAGTGAAACTTACAGAGGGACAAAGGTTACACACTCTCGAAATGTGTACACACGCAGGAAATACAGTCCACTTCCTCAAATTGCAGCGAGACAAAATGCGTGTACAGAGTGAATGCTGTTGTGGATTTAGTGCAGTGCTTAATCGGTTGCTATGTAGTCCGCATGTACACTAATATTTGATAATATAGTGAACATGTTAATTAGCTTGCCAGCAAATTTCACCACTCAGACCATTTGGTTTGTACTGGTACGTATGCGAGTATCAAACGGAAAATGACGCCTATCAGATGTACATGTACATCAGTGCACACGGCTATCATATATACTGTGATGCAGTGTCCCCAACGGACACGCCTGTAAAAGGCCGTGGAATTTTATGCTTGCTCCGCATGCAGTGTCTGTGTACTGGGCGATCTGCACTGTGGACTGTGCAACCAATTAGACCTCCGTATTCCACAGTGGCATATCAAATGTGATGTATACATGTATTGTGGTCCTTTGTGTCCGCTGCAGTATGAAAATACTGTGAATGAAAATGCCTTTCATTATTGTAATGGTGGTATGCAGCCTATAGTATAGACTATAGTGCATACTGTGCGTTGTTTCATGGTAACCATACAGTACATGTACATGTACAGTTCTAATTACTTATGTACATTCTAATGACAATTTGATCAATTCTTAAATCTGTACATGTACATGTACAGGTGTACATAGCCTGCCCTTTGCTGTGCATGTCTATTGTATGCGGCCTATAGTATCTATAGACTATGTAATGTGCTTTGTTTCATTGATCTTACCATATATACATGTACATTCTAATGCTAATTTGATCAATTCTTAAATCTGTACACGTATAACCTGACCTACCCTTCGTGTACATGTCCATTGTACAGAACGTGTACAGTGCACACTGCAAGCACTCACCATCTCTGCATTATGCCTGTACACATACATGTACATATTCATAATGGGCGTCGACCTTTACATTGCCTTGGTGCTACAGGGTCCCGTAGGGCACAATATGCTGGCCCTAATGAACGCTGTGTGCGCACAGTGGTCATTTTTCATGGGGGGCTGTGTATGCAGATGAGGCACTCCTGACCCTTGAGTGAAATTCACACGCACAAAGTGTTCAGTCCATTGCATATTAAATAACACACTCATGCACATCAAAGTGCAAGTACTGTAATCATTTCATGCAATGTACAGTACATGTACCATACTGTGCGTGTA
Source organism: Luidia sarsii (assembly GCA_949987565.1). Classification (NCBI taxonomy): domain Eukaryota; kingdom Metazoa; phylum Echinodermata; class Asteroidea; order Paxillosida; family Luidiidae; genus Luidia; species Luidia sarsii. The sequence continues at coordinate 8,354,510 of OX465118.1, forward strand.
AGAGTGCATATACTGCACACGATACAAGTGAAGTGTGATGAATTTGCATGCGCATATACCATGGAGCTATACACCGTACTTATCAGATGCATTCATTGCATTGAAGATTATAATCCCTAGCATCCAAACAGGCCATTAAGTCTTTTAAGTACACACATGTATGTGTAAACGTTGTGCACAAAAGCCCATATTTACCTTACAACATACATGTAATGATGTATATGGACAGTTGATAGTGTACGTGTACATGTATTGTACAGGTGTATCTTTCTACATACATGTACACCACGGCACCGTGTACCTTGGCAAAATTAGTGTAAAGCATTAAAAAAAAAATTACACCAATGAAAGCTGCACTCACCTTGAAGCCTGACAGTTTTCAGTAAAAATCAACGACTTCACATCACATTGTACTGCTCACATTTTAATAATGTCACAAATGCAGGAATATAATTCAAAGAAAAATAATGGAAGCAAGTTTCCAGTGATTTAGAGCAATGTACAAAGATGCTGCAAGCTGCGTACTGACCCCCCCCCCCCAAAAAAAAAAAAAAAAAAAAAAAAAACATTAATTAATAAAAAAAAAAAAATTCAACCAAGCATAGGACCTGACTTTTTAATCCTAGCGGGACCTTTCTCAAAATCTGAGCAGGACCTTTCTCAAAATCCTAGCAGGACATTTCTCAAAATCCTAGCAGGACCTTTCTCAAAATCCAATATATACATTCCAAACTCCCATGCCAATATAACAAAGGATTTTTAGTGACCAGTGTGGGACCGCTAGAGAGGGCATCTTGGGCGGAAGTTAACGTGACATTTAAAGTTCAGCAACTAGAGGAAAGGGAGGAATTCAATTGCGAACCATTTTGATATTCTACTAGGATGGGAAACGTCAGGCCCTCCTAACAGTGGTGTCATCCAAAGTTGATGGTTGCAAACGGAGACTGTCACAGTTTCAACAGGGAGCGAGTGTTCCTTTGAATTGTAGATTGGTCGTGATGTGAAAATGCATGTCTGACTTGTCGTAAATCTGCTTTGTTGTCTTGGAATGGTTTCTATGGCCATTTTGTGGTGAGTTGATTGCCTGTCATTGCGCCAGACTGAGGCAGGCTCCCTTTTAGAAGTGCTAGCCAGTCACCTCAGACTGCCACTTACACCTCAAATCTGGGACTGGGTCCAATTACCAAGGAGGTCACCTTGGGGACATCCCTTCAGAGATCCCACCCAACCCTCCCCTCCACCCCCCTCTCCCCTCCCCTCCTTCTTCCTCAACATGACAGCATTGCATAACACCTAGAGGAGATACCCGAGGACAGGACTTGAGAGAGAACCCACTGTTTGATAGCCCCCAAGTCTGCCCATTCATCACATTGGGAAGAATACAAGAGGGTAGACTGGCTTGCGGTGGCGCCACACCCCAAATCTCAGTTGTGAAGGAGTGTGGCTCTGAGAGGAGCCGGTGGCTCTGAGAGGAACCGGCGACTCTGAGAGGAGCCGGCGACTCTGACAGTTTCGCAGCTCAGCGTGTGGCCCACCGGTCTTCAGGCGTCTCTTCTGGGGGCATTCTGGCCCGAGTCTCGGGAGTTACCGGTTCTTTTTTTTTGGGGAGCCACGCTGCTCCCCCCCCCCCCCCCCCCCGAGAAAAAAAGAGCTTGTGCGCCCCTGGCATCGCCGCCAGCATTGGAAGTTGCGGGCGCAGGTCTCTTTGAGACTCATCAGAGTAGCCGCTCCTGTCTTGTGCAGAATCCAGTTGGGGGGGGGGGGGTCTTCTCCGTTTCTTGATGGGCCGTTGAGTGCCGTCTCAGTTACCGTGGCCGGGCCGTTTGAGCAAATCATCGCTCGCCGGGAACTCTGACCTGTAGTTTGGTTTCTCGTCCGCCGTCACATCCCATACGGTCTTCTTCTTCTTTGTGTTTTAATCAGTACCGCCATGGCAGCCTTGCGTCTCACCCACTCTCAGCCCTCAAATGTTTGGGGCACATGTTGGAGTGACTCACAACTCCCCAGAGATGCGCCTATCCCCCCCCCCCAAAAAAAAAAAAATCCTCTTGCAGGACTTGAATAATGTCAGGAACTACACATGTGTACCTTGTATAGTCCCCAGCCTTGTATCAATCCAGAATGCATCGGTAAGTTTCCGTGTGTGGATGCCCACTGATTAGAAGCAAGTGCTGCAGAAGTCAGAAATTTATGCATTTATCAAGTGCACGGGCATCACTGACAGATTTCCCTGATCAGTTCTGCCTTCTTGAACTTGTTGGTGCATATTCATGCATATCCATGCGTATCTGTGCAAAGCTATTCCTATCTGTGCATGCATTGCATACATACAGTACCTCTACATCTACCTCTATTCACGCAGAAGATTTTTTTCCAGTTTTAAGCTTCTGTGACTGTTGCCACCACAGACCTTGATCTTGGAACTTCAGTGAGAAGCATTCAGCGCCTACAGAATTCATTTAACTGCGCTGGAACAGCTTTAACTTTTTGGTGAATTTAAATTTGGAAGGAGGACAGTATTTGGTGATGAACAGAATATAACAGCAGGTAATGGCGATGTCTTTGGATTTGCCAGGGAAAAAATCCATACAATGCGTGACTATAAAGGAAGTCCCCCTCCCCTCGAAGATCGTAGTCTTCACCTAGCCACACATTAACTCACTCTTTCCGTCCACAAATGCCGACAGCCACAATCCGTTAAAAGGATTGAACTCTGTTCTAGGAGTTTGCCGTGACTCTGTCCTCCACCCATTTATCTGTCTCCGAGAGAGCGGATGCTTTGCTTAGCCTCCCCTTCTCAATGAAATTGTTCAGAAAAAGAAGTCGGGCTTGCTGTCAGTGTCGGAGGAAGGAGTATTGATATCCTCTGCCTAGAAGCAGAGGGCTTCAAGGCGAGAGATTCCTGTCATTCAAATCATTATCCAATTGGTAATGGGGATGGCTTTTGTCTTGGGTTTCCGGTAACCAGAGCCTACCCTAGGCTTCCCCGTACCGTGACTCATCCATGTGCCTTGGTTGCTGGCCAAGCTCTTCCAAGTTTGCATCCTCGCACGTCCCTCTTACCCTCCCATCACCGAGAAGCCGTGCTCGCCCCTTGAAAACTGTGGAAGCATTCGTACCCACTCCACCAAGCTCCCCCTACCCCCACCCCACCGGCCCTGCTCTGTTCACACACTGCTTTGGTCAAGCTATGCAGGCCGGTTACCGTTGACGTGATAGTGATAATGGTTGACGTGGGGACACGGTGTTACAAACTAAACCACACCGACCCCTCTCCGCGCAATCCGTCCGACGGCAGGTTCAATCTCAGGGACTTCCCCTTCTCTCTCTCTCTCTCTCTGACCCCCCCCCCTCCCTCCCTAAGCCCCTCCTCTCTCGCATTCAGCGCAAGTTGGCACAGTGCCGAGAGCTGGGGCTCATTCATGCCAACTCGCATGCCTGCGTGCTGTCATTCGTTCCTTCGTTCATTCACGTCGACCGGCTGGACTCTCGCGGCTTCATTGAACTGGGGACGGCGAGTGAGATCTAGAGCACCGATGTTCTTGTACAAACATTCGGCATTCTTGTAGAATATCATTTTCTGATCACGTCGTCTCTCAGTACCTAGGTGATGTTCTATCTCGTGAAGAAAAAAAACCCCACTATTTCCAAATCAAGACAACAAAATTTGTTTAGTGGGGGAAAAAAAGTTGAAACGGGAGAGTCAATGTCAACTATGTAACATCTACGTGAACTGTCATTACGGGTGATTTGTACATTTGTTTGCCTAAGTTACTTAATGCTTGGACTATCAGATTTTTTTTTTTTTTTTTTTACGGACTTTGTTTTCGTAGTCTGTTTTTGGTACGGTCCATGGGTCGGGGGGATCCTAGCCTGCTAGGGGTTTTCCCCCAATTTTGTCGTTTGGCGCGCTGCCAACATCGGTTCATTCATGGAGGAAGGGGAAAGAAGGGAAGGATCTTAAATAGCCGTTGCCGTGGAAATGTGCCCCGACTGGTTACCAAGGAACTCTGAATAGATCGGGTCGGCATCTGCACATTGGTTTTATTTGTAATCCACTTTTCATGTTAGTCTGTATTTTATGTACAGGTACTTGTATCTGGTGCCTATAGTACTTAAATGGATTTCATACCTGGTATTTTTTTTTTTTACCAAAAATTTCCAACTTTTGACTTCATGTTTATTTGCAGACTACACTCTTGTGCTTGTAGTTTGTATCACATGTAACAAAGCCTAAAAATTTAGTGGGCCTGACATTTCGATCCTAGCAGGACCTTTCTCAAAGGCCTGTAAAAATGCTTTCTGAAAGCTGACAGATGTCACTGTGTTAAACACATTCACACAAATCCATAGGACATGTTTTGATGTCTGTTTTTTATTTACGATTTGTGTACTTGAAACACGGCGATGTTCCAATCTCCTTTAGAATTGGTTGGTTGTTCCCTCTGAAAAGAGACCTTCTTGACACTGTGTTGCTGTCTGATCAATGTACTGTGTGTATATATATCTATGTGGGATTGAGTTGACTTTCAATGTCATGGGTCTGGCTGTGTTGCATTTTCCCCCACCATGGCCTTTGGCAAAAAAAAAACCACAGGTCATGTAGCAACAGACATGGGGGCAAACATGCAGTGATTACCGTACTCCATGCCACACTTGCCCTGCGTGTGTACATGTACATGTGGATACATGTACAAGCCGATATTGGTCCCCTATGAGAGAAGAGTGTACATTTAATATGTGGTGTGGGTTCTCAACTCCTCTCTCCCTCCCCCTCTCGAAAAAATTCACAGGGCCCTGTTTGGACACCCTATCTTCACCTTGAGCTTGTACTAGTGGGGGATGAGGGTGAGGTCAGCCCTTGACAAAATAGTGGTGGGGTTGGGGATGGGGGGGGGATAGGAGTAGTGCAAAGGGTCAACCCTCTGTCACTCTTGATATGATATGAATGCATACCATGCAGTGATATTTAGCGGGGTTTCTGTGGGTTTTGTAGTACTGTGCAGTGTGCTTTTTTTTTTTTCGGGCAGGTGCAAATGCTCCTGTGTGGAAGCCGATAGGCTATGTCATATTATATCAAAGGCTTGGTCTGTGTAGCACACTTTGCTCACAATATTTACAGGGAGGGTCCTTGGAAATTATTTTTCCACATTGCCGATATGTCGTACATGTGTACATTGTGGGTCCCCAGTACCCGATACAGTCCCTGAGAAAGCTACTGTAGTCAGGTCAGCAAGTCAGCATTTTTCTTTTCACTTCAAAGCACCATTTTTGATTTTTTTCTTTCTGCCTGTCCATTTAAATGCACACAGCACCAGCACTGCTACCTGTATAATGTGGGAGTACTGAGTAGCACTTGCAATAAAGAGCCATTTTCTATTTCATCCATGGGATTATTCTAAGATGATAGGAAACCCGGCTGTGAACAGTGAGCCCAAATTCGGACATCTCTGATTGCCACTTCTCTGTTGATCTAGTGTACTTATGATTCTTGTTTGATTATAACGATCGGAGGTTTGCAGACCTTTCACTAAAATTGCACACAAAATCTCACAATTTAGTGGGACTGACGTTTTCATCCTGACAGGACCTTTCTCTGCCTTTGAGAAAGGTCCTGCTAGGATCGAAACATCAGGCCCACTATATTTTGAGATTTGCATTTTTTAAATTTTATTCAGTAAGCAGTTTGCAACATTTTTGTATATCACTATAAAAAAAAAACCTAATGAAATCCACGTTCTGCCTTTTGAGAAGGGTCCTGTGTAGGATTGATATATCAGGCCCATTGATTTTTTGAGATATAGGACCTATTGTAGATTAAAACTTGCTTGCATTCAGCTCACACTACATGTGAACTGATGTGCATAATGTAAGCAGCATACAACATGTGCAGTATACAGTATACATGTACAGTACCCCCCTACATGTATACATGAAGTGTATGAAGTTTCCCCATAGTCAGTGGCAGTGCTACCTTACAGTACCATGCTGCCTGGTACCTGCAATGCTGCCTGCACCATTTCCACCATCCCCCCCCCCTGCTGTTTTGTTTGTGCCATTCTATGCGTCTGATCATGAACAATGTGCTGTCAGACAATATGTCTAGCCACCTCGTTACATAGGCTAACCCACTGACCTCCCCCCTCCTCCTCCCCCCCCCATCGCACCACCTACATGTACCCCCACCTCTACCTCCCATTACACTACAAGCTGTTGGGACGACGAAGCCCTTGAAGAAGTTTCAAAGACCCTTTTTTTGTGCATTGGGGAGGCTTTTGCTTTGTCCACTTTTTTTCAATTTTTTTTTTCCACGAGGGCCTGGCGTTTCAATGAACCTCCTGCCGTTGAGAAAGGATCAAAATCTCAGCCCCTCTATATACATGTATTCAAACAAAACAAAGGAAAAACTGTCTAGTAACTTTTGAACAATTTGTTTAATTTTTTACATTTTTTAAATTTTAACATTTTTCAATTTGCCGTCTAAATTCATGAGATTTACATTTTGGGAATTTTAGTCAGAAAAGCAGTTTGCAAAAATTTTTGGTGTTTGTCACTTTTTATCCTCCAGAGAAACGTAGTCAATCAATAGGATCTGAGATCTTTAACCTGCAAAGTTGCTTAACGCTCGGGATACCTTTACCCACAAGCACGGTGCTGTGCCCAAGATTTCATAGTAGCGACATTCCACTGTATGCTGTAAGCCTATCTATACACGTACATGCACATATTCGTAACTACAGTGTAATGCCATCTGAGGCTTGTTCTCTCCCCTCCTCCTGTACATGTACATGTGTACATTTAGTTTGTCCAGTCATTCCACAATGCCATCACGTGCGTTATTCTTGGTGTTTTTCTCCCAACATACAGTAATCTGTAGTTTTTTCTTGGAAAGACCAGATGTTCCTTTTGTTTTTCCTTCTTTTCCTTCTTTTTTTTTGGGGGGGGATTTACAGGTAACCCCCAGGCGGGTTCATGTACATGTAGTTTGGGTCAAGAACATTAATGTGTAGAAGGCAGTGTCAGTGCGAAAAGAAAAAGAATGGAATTTAAATTCTTCCACAAGTATTCTTGTAAACAGACTGGTACCGATGGCGTATTTGAATGTACAGTACAGTACAGTATGTAGTTAGTTGTACATAGAAGTCATTGCCAATAATTATTGTAATGATACAGTGTACAATGTACGTCTCTATACTATAGGTAAAAATATCAACAATGCAAACCTTGCCAACATAAGCACAAACCAATGCTCAAGGAAACAGAATTGTGCGAGGATATAACTCAGAACAATGGAAATACATGTAGCTGACCAAGATACACAATATAGAATATGCCAAGCATGTGGTGTATGGTGCATAGGTTTCTGTTTCTCCCTTTTTTTTTCCCTCCCCTTCGTATTTCCTTTTATGTTGGAAAAATTGTGAATGGCCTTCCCAATGTGTGAGTGTGTTACTGAAACCAGGAAGGAAGCGCAATTACCGTAGCTGGGGCTGTGATGGTGTACATGCACATGTACATGTAGGCCTAGTGCTAGCCAGCAAACAGTTGGCCAGGGCAGGAAGTACCCTTATAATCCGTAAACCCTTCTCTCTCTCTTTTTTCCCCCCCATTCAAAGCTGACCTCCTTTTTTAACGGTCGCATTTTGTAAAGGCCAAACGGTGGAACCACTTTGAGTCCCTCCCTCTCCCCCTCTGAAAAAAAAAACTCCAACAACACATTTTTTTCTTTTTAGCCATCCAACCTACCTTCTCCCCTCTGTGTTCTTTCCTCGATCAATATAGAGCGTGTAGCCTGGTATATATATGTAAGTATGGTCGTCTTTTTTTTTGTAGCTTTTTTTTTTTTTTTTTTTAGTTTTGCATCTATAGATTCTGAAGAGGTTTCATTGTTAGAAGATTAAGCCCAAAAGATAGGATTATTTTGTAGTGGTACAGTGTACACGTAGAACCTTTAGAGTTTAGGACACCATTGTCTGACTGCTCTTGTTCCAATCCGCCCTCTGATTAAATTTGTTTTTTGGTGACGGTGCTTGTACACATGCACACTGCCGGCTTGTTCTTTGTTCAGAAGCATGTTCATTATGCAGTCATTGGCTGGGTCTTTGTAGATTTTATTAAGAGAATTTTCTTTTTTTTAGTTTGGGTCGGAAACCCCAGATTGGAAGTAGCGATGACCGTGCTATCTGCCCTCAAACAGACGAGAAAATATTTTTTAAATGGCAATATTTATATTATTTGGTATAAGTCAAATTTGATGTACACTGTACATGTACATGTGTGTAGGCCTACATGTACTTCAAAGAGAACAAATTGAAATGAGATTGAAAAACATTTTCATAGGAATGGGAGAGAATTTGTATTAATATTGCCGTTTACAGACAAAAGAAAACAAAATATGGCGAGGAATTAATATAGTTGCAAAAAAGGCATAGAAAAAATGGCTCGCTTGTCTTTTAAAATGCTATTTTGTTTGTTTGGAAAATATTGATCTATTTGGTCAGGGACCGAAGTCAATATTTCTGGCCTGCGTGCGTGCGCGCTATGTTCGGTTTTTTTTTTATCTTCGTCTTGTTTTTTTTTTCCTTTCTAAATGAATCCCGCTGCCTCGACAGTGCTGCCTGAGATTGTCAGTGCGTGCTCTATATCTGTGGGCGACTGGTGCCGGTTTGAGAACACAAGCGAACCCTCCTAGCCTAGCCAGTCTTCACAACCCCCCCCCCCTTCCCCTTCCCCCCCCCACATTATCCAAATTTTCATTATAGCAAAGGTCAAATCAATATTGGGCCTTCATTATGCAAACTAATGCACCGGCACCGCTAGCTGATGGCTAGATCTTTCTCCCTGCCTGCCTCCCCACCCTCCCTGCCTCCCCTTCCCTCCCTCCCTAGCTCCCTTCCATTCCCCCACCCCTCACTCCTTCGCTCTTTCTCCTCTCCCCACCCCTCGCTGGTTTTTTATTGATAGAGTGGCCACTGGGTTCGGTAGCGGTGGAGCTTTTTTTTTATTTTATTTTTTTATACGATTGTCCTACAGCCAGTGCAGTCCATTATGTGTGCAAGCGTACGTGTACGCACAGGTGGAAATGGACTCTGCCCGTGCCTCTGAGCGTGTCCGTCCCCACGCGCATTATGACTCATAGAGCCTATGATACAAGAGACTTTTGCTGCCCCCACATCCACCCCCCACACACACACACTCACAAAATATTTCACAAAGCAGTTTTCCCTCATCATAGTAATCCTCTGGGCACGGCAGAACCAGTTTTTTTCCCTTATTTTTTATGCAAGTCAAGGCAGAGATCTTCACGTTGAAAGAATTTCTGGTGGATAATTTTGGTTTTTTTACGGGGCTTTTTTTTAACACAATGAGGATTGAGGTTGTCTATGTTTGAATTGAGCTTGATCTGAATTATTTGACAATTTGACAATTCTTACTATATACACAAATCCAAATTACATATTCATAGTAGCTTTTCTTCTTAAACCCATAAATTTCACCAACTGTTTTTTCCCCTATTAAATAGCTTTTTATTACATGATACATCCTGTGCACAAACAGTACTGTGGATGTCATCACGATGCGTCATTTACATATATATGAATAATGCATGCTCATGTGCATATGACACATGCATATGTGCATACATGAATCCTGAATGAGGTTGTGTTTGTGTACATGTACCTCCAGAAAGTCGGGTCAGTGCGAGGGTGCATTATGTGAGTCAGTCTGGAGATTGTTTTTTTTGGGGGGGGGGGGTGAGGAGGGGGGGGGGGGCTCGGCAGTTTATGGCATTGCGTTAAAGGCCCGGAAAAGTGCCAAGGCAAACAGACGCAGGGCCATCCGGGAACAGAAGAATGATTTGCACTGACAAGAAAGCCTGGGTTTTAAATCCCCTCCTGCGCCCGTACGCCCACTGCATAATCTAGCCCTACAGCTGCCAACGTACCGGCCAAATCCTGTGTGTGTGTGTGTGTGTGTCAGTGACTAAGTGTGCCAAAGAGTGCAGTGACATGTGAAATGATCTGCAGACTCATTGCGTCGTTCCCATCCTATGCAACACTGTGCACAATACTGTGTACTCCTTTGTATGTGTACATGTACACATGCATTCACTCTACCCTCTATGTCAGAGCTTAGACTGGCCATTAACAGCAGCCCAGTGGCCGGGATAGACTAGATCCGGGCCACCAGAAATGCCTTTGATGTATGGCCCAGCTACCTCTAGCTACCTCTAGCCAACTTATTTGGAGGGGGGAAAAAAAGCCACAAGTCTATACATGTACTTTAACACTTGAAAGGGCAAAGAAAACTTTGAATGAGGCGCGATCCCTGTAGTTTATAGTCATTGTTAAATTGCTTCTGACTGGTGCGCCCCGCCCTGGCAGAGATTAGTTGTCTATATGACTAGATGACTATTTGGGAAGGCCGCCATCTAAGGGCTGGATTGCTCAGATAGTAAGAGTGCTGTTATGGAAGACCCTGAGGTCTAGGATTCAACTCCAGGTTCAATTTTTTTGTAAGATTGTTCAAAAGTTACTGGTGAGGTTTTCCTTTATTTGTCTGAATTCATTTTGATTTGATTCATTTTTGTGGTTTGTTTTCATTTGTTTAAATTTGTGTTTGTTTTCTTCTTTTGTTTTTTTGTTTTTGTTTTTTTGAACACAGAACGGTCCCAATGAGAACCACAACTCGCCGCCTACAAGCCTGCCGCTGCACAACAGCGACTTCCCCGCGCCCGACCCCTCGTCCACGCTGCCTGGTATGAGCTGGCCTCCCCCGCCGCCCATGGTCAACGGGTTCAGCGGCGCCGAGGGCTACCCCAAGATGAACCACTACCCGGCCCCGGTCGAGCTGGTCAAGGCGTCCGCCGTCTCGGGTAGCAACGCAGCCGCTGCGGCTGAGAGGGCCGCGGGGGAGAGCCGGAGGGATGCCAAGGAGGCGGGAGGCGAGAGCGCGCCGGTCACCATCAAGAAGGAGCAAGGACTGAGCGAGGCGGCAGTGGGCATCCCCGTGCCGGCGCACCGCCACCACCCCGCCCACCACCCTGCCCATCACCCGCACCACCCGCACCACCCGCACCACCCGCACCACAAGTACGCCTTTGCCGGGGCGGCCGCCAAGCCCGACGCGGCCTCCCTGGTGCCGGCCTCGTCGGCCAAGGGGTTGCCCGGCTACCACCAGGTGGCCCCGATCCCGGCCGCCGGCAAGCCCACGGGCAGCCCCTCGCCGCCCGCCCACGGACACTACTACGAGAAGAAGGCGTCGGCCCAGTCGGCGGGCGGGGCTAAAGAGGCGTCGGCCGCTCCGCCGCCGGGCCTGAGCGGCGTGCAGCCCCGCCTGGCCGGCAGCATCCAGTCCTACCCGGCCTTCACCTTCCCCACCCTAGGCTCCTCCTCCTCCTCCTCGTCCTCCTCCTCCTCCTCGGCCGCCAAGGAGGAGCGGCTGCCGGCCCCGCCCACCAGCCACACCCAGGACCGGGCCACGCCCGAGCACAAGGCCATGCCCATTGTCACCTCGGCCGTGTCGCCATCCTCGGAGCGGAAGGCCCTGTCCCCAGTGGACGCGGCTGAGTCGCTCCTGTCCCTCAGCTCCTCCATCTCGGCCCGGCCCTACGCCTTCCCGTCGTCGGCCCACTTCACCGGCCCGCATGAGCAGCCGCGGGGGACGGCGGCCCACGAACACTGCGGCGGGAAGCGGCCGCACGACAAGCACGCCCCGCCCAGCTTCATCCTGCCCGGCGGTCCCCTTCCGTCGGACGCCGCCGGGAACATCATCCCGCCTCCGGTGAAAACGGAACCCATGTCCACCTCGATGTCGTCGTCCTTGTCGTCATCGGAGAAGAAGACCAAAGCTGAGAAGCACCACAAAGCGGACTCGAAGATCAAGTCGGAGCCCACCAAGCTGCCCAGGCTGGACCCCAGCCGCCTCAGCGGCCTGGCCCTGCCGCCCATCTCCCTGTGCGGCAGCGGCGGCACCCCCTACCCCATGCTGTCCGTCCCCGGCGCCGCCGTCCTCCCGCCCAGCTCCCAGGGCGGTCTCTCGGCCTCTGCGGCCGCTGCCATCAAGCCGGCCGGCCGCTCCCTCTACCCGCTGCCAAGCCAGTCGCTGCTGGCCTCCTCCACGGCCAAGCACCGGCCCGGCGGCGAGGCTGTCCCGATGACGGCGGCCGCCGCGGCCGAGGTCAAGGCCCTGGTGGACAAGGATGCCCCTCCCCGCAAGCTCACCCCGGCCGAGCTCCACCGCAAGATGCTGGAGGAGGACATGAAGCAGGAGATGCCCGACTGTGGATGCCTAGGTAAGCAAGCCCTGACACTCTTGTTAAGACCCTTTTGTAGCCTGGCTGAGTAGGGCAGCCAGCACGAATCACCACTCTTGACTGCTTCCGGCGACTTTCTGTATGGTTCCCCGGGAGTGGCTGACAGTTTTTAAGCTCAGCCTTGACACTTAGACCCATGAAAATCCCGGCTCAGTCATCACCCGCTTTGCCCTTGTATCCCGTTCGTTCCTAGTTGAACTTGAGCTTAGTGCAGTGGCGATACTGTGTGCACCAAACTCTTTCATGCCCACCTCGTGAATAAATCATGACCACCTCGTGAATAAAACATGACCACCTCGTGAATAAATCATGACTCACCATGAACGAATCATGACACCCACACTCAAGAACAACGTCTAGGTGTCGCATTTACTTTATCAACGCCATCCCTCCTCCCCCATGTCTGTGCTCTGTATGCATCATGTGCCTTACTGGTCCCCCTCCCCATGTACTTTTGTGACCGAAGACTGTCTCTCCGTCTTTGCTGCAGAGAATGACCGGGACGAGGCACCCTATTACACCCATCTGGGAACTGGACGCTCCGTGCAAGCCATCAGAGAACTGGTAGAAGGAAGGTACGTGCGCGCAGTATCCTTGTGAGATCACTGACAAAGATCCTGTCTTTTGTCAAAGGCCCTGCCTTTGAGAACGGTCCTGCCTTTGACAAAGGTCTTGCCTTTGATAAAAAATCCCGTCTTTGAGAAAGGTCCTGTCTTCTACAAAGGTCTTGTCTTTGACAAAAGGCCTGTCTTTGACAAAGATCGTGTCTTTTGACAAAGGGCCTACCTTTTAGAAAGGTCCTGTCTTTGACAAAGGTCCTGTCTTTGACAAAGATCGTGTCTTTTGACAAAGGGCCTACCTTTTAGAAAGGTCCTGTCTTTGACAAAGGTCCTGTCTTTGACAAAGATCGTGTCTTTTCACAAAGGGCCTACCTTTTAGAAAGGTCCTGTTAGGATTATAACCTCCTGCCCGCTTACTTCAATTCTGATTTGAACTAATGAACAGACGTCTTCCGTAAACCTCAACAATTCTCATTCCTTGAAGCTTCTTCCAACCTTCTCAGTGAACCGTCGTCAGTTCAATCCCTGAGAAGCTCCCCCACCCAGCCCCACAGCCTGTACTAATAATTCACTCGTGTGCACTTCACAGGTATGGGCAGAAAGGCAACTGCATCCGGATAGAGAAGCTCGTCTTCTCGGGTAAAGAGGGCAAGAGTTCAGCTGGCTGCCCCATCGCCAAATGGGTGAGTCAACAACCCAATGAGAAAAAAAAAAAAAAATCCCCACCCCCACCCCAATGAAAGTTCATCGGCTACAGCTTGAATGAACGCACGCCGGTGGGGGAATCGGCTGCAGCCGCTAGCCTAGCCTCCCCCCCCCCCCACAGGCTCGCGTGTCCATCAGAAGCCGTAGCCAGTGACCTTGGAGCTGGCCAGCCTTGGTCACTGAGTGCCTCGGCTTGGCGAATAACACACAGGTGTGTGGGATTTCTTTTTAGCAATGCCCATCTACGGGCTGGATAGCTCCGATGGAAGAGCACCGGTACGTTATCCCAGAGGTCTCGGGTTGAAGTCCCGGTCCAGTCGAAGATTTTTCTTTGCCAATTTTTTTTTTCAGTTTGTTCAGTAGTTCCCAGTCATTTTTTCCCCCTTGTTTATTTAATACCCAAAAGAATTTAGACATCATTATTAAACCTTCGATTTCTCCACCTCGTCATGGAGTGTATCATGAGTGCTGCAACGCTACAAGTTGGATGCCGTTTTTTGTTTTGTTTTTTAATCCGTCCCGTCTTCCCCCTCTCCTCTCCCCCCTCTATTTCAGATTCTGAGGCGGTCGGGCCCAGAGGAGAAGATTCTGGTGCTGGTCCGGAACCGTCCGGGCCACCACTGCGACACGGCCTACATCGTCATAGCGACGGTGGCCTGGGAGGGGTGCCTGCGGCCCAACGCCGACGCCCTGTACGACTTGCTGACCAACACGCTGCCCACCAGCGCCATCCCAACAGTCCGCAGATGCGCCGTGAACGAAGAGTGAGTCCCAGCCAGTCTGTCGCCCTCCCCCCTCTCCAAATTGAATGTTGTTGTTTTTTGGGAAATTTTTCGGTAATTTGAAGTCGGTGGGCTGTCCATAGCTGCCAACCATTCCTATTTTTGGAAGAATCATTCCTCTTTTTTAGTAAAACTTCATCACTTTTTACAAGCTCTCGACAAGAGATTCCGATTTTTGGCTCAGAAGTACGCATGTATTCCTATGTAGTTTGCTCTGTGATTCCTGGGTTTTTTTAGCCGAAGTATTCCTAATTTCCTTTAGGATAGGTTGCCGGCAATGAGCTTGCTGCTTCCAGTGTGCCCCTGTCATTGTACTGCATTGCCAGTGCTCAACCGCCGTGACCCCCACACACTGATACACCATCATTGTGCCGTCGGCTCATAGAGCAAGAGCTATGGGCCAGTTAAGCACTAGCATGGGCTCAAGCTCACAATATCATGATTCATAGTATAACCTTGTCAAGCAAAGCTTGACTTTTTTTGGTTCGTGCTGAGCCAAAGAAAAAGTGGAACACAATTGAAAACCCAACTGACATTGAATTACAATGCGGCTTGTAAATCTGTTCTCATGAGAGAGGTACGTTTTGTGCTCAGTAGATTTTCACGCTTACGTAAGCGGCTCTATTGAAATTTGGGCCCTGGTACCTTGCAATGTGGGCCACCCTCGCAAACCGCCTGAAAGCCGCCCTGATCCCGTACAAATCCACCTGCCGTTGCGGTGCTCATTTGCAGCCAATCTCCTACATCATAACCCTAATCCAGGCCTTGGCTGTCCTCTCTTTCTCTTGCCCTCTAAATCTTCAACCCTCCATTAATTTTTTTTTTCTTTTTTTTTTCTGTCAAATGAGGTGTGCCTCTGTATCTGTCCTGAGAAAAGGCTAACGTAACCAATACAAATTTGCATGGGTTTTTTTTCTGCCAACCCTGACGGGAAGTTCTTTTAAGACAAAAACAAAGTTGTAAATCTCCTTCCTTCTTCCTTTTCGTTGGTGCGCTCTCGCAGGAAGACGTGCGCCTGCCAAGGCTTTGACCCCGAGTCCTGCGGGGCCTCCTTCTCCTTCGGCTGCTCCTGGTCCATGTACTACAACAGCTGCAAGTTTGCCCGCAGCAAGACGCCCAAGAAGTTCAAGCTGCAGGACAATGCTGACAACGACAAGGTACCCAAGCCACCCCAGCCCCAACAAGTGTACTCCCTCCTTCCTCTCAAGGGCCTAATTCTCCAGCATATTCCGAGGGATGGGATTTTCAAAAAGTCTACGGACTGTAAATAAAAGTTAATCTCCCCCCCCCCATAAAGATGTTTGTATGGATCAGTGATGTTGGCACATTCCCCTAGTTCAGACATTTGCAAATTTTTTAATTTAGTGGGCTTGACGTTTCGATCCTAGCAAGACCTTTCTTAAAGGCAGAGTGACATGGACAAAACAGATACATGTACACGAAGGGGAAGAGAGTGAATAGGACACGGATGAGAAACAAAGGACAAAGAGTAAAGCTGGTAGGGAGAGATCAAAGGGACGGGCAAGGAGTAGGGTAGGGATTAGTGAGAGGAGGGGGAAAGATCAAAGAGAAAAGTGTGGAGGAGTGAACACAAAAGAAGGATTATCAGAAAGCTGCATGGTGTTAGTCATTACCCTCCTGGATGTTGAGACCATGTGGTTGAATAGTCCGAAGATGCTTCATCCATATTTTTTCACGGCTAAGACGGACAGCATTACTACGGTGACCAAGGGATTCTCTGCCCAGTACACTCATATCTGATATCGAATGATCAGGGAGATTGAAGTGATACCCAACAGGAGTGTCCATTTTACCGGTTTTGATTGTAGACCTATGGCCATAGATACGTTTTGCAAATTGTGTAAAACCTAATACTCCTCCGCTCGAATCCTCCTGTCTGTGGCATCTTCGCGTCCATGCATCGTAATCATTCCAAGCCTCTCTCTTTGTCCCCCATCCCGTGTTCACTCGAGGAGGAGAAACTGGAGGAGAAGCTGATGTCCCTGGCGACTGACCTGTCGCCACTCTACCGCCGGCTGGCCCCGGACTCTTTCCGGAACCAGGTGAGTTGATGGAGACAGCCCCGCTCACCTTGGGCCCCTTCCTCCGCTCTGGGGCAGAGACCCCAAGCTGGCGTGTGCCACACAGGATTTGGGGATACTACTCCCCATCTAAATTGTAGCACTGCACAATACTGATAAGCTCATTCACAGCCTCTGTCTATCTCTTTCTCTTTCCCTCCCTCCCTCCCCCCATCTCTCGCTCTCTCTCCCTCCCTTTTCCCCCTCTCTCTCCCAGTCCCTCCCTCCCTCTCCCTCTCCTCTTTCTCTCTTTCTCTCTTCCCCCTCTCTCTCCCTCCCTCTCCCTCCCCTCTCCCCTCTCTTTCCCTCACTCTCTCTCCTTCTCCCTCTTCCTCCCTCTCTCCCCCTCTCCCTCTTCCTCCCTCCCTCACCCTCTCTCTCCCTCCCTCTAACTCCTTCCCTCTCCCTCCCTTTCTCTTTCTCTCTCCCCCTCCCTCCCTCTCTCTCTCTCTCTCTCTCTCTCTCTCTCTCTCTCTCTCTCTCTCTCTCTCTCTCTCTCTCTCTCTCTATTTCTCTTTCTCTCTCCCCCTCCCTCTCTCTCTCTAAAATTCCCTCTTTTTTTCTCATCTCTTGGCAGGTTTTCTTTGAGGAGCAAGGATCGGAGTGTCGCCTTGGATGGGGAGAGGGCCGGCCTTTCTCTGGAGTGACGGCCTGCATGGACTTCTGTGCCCATGCCCACCGGGACCAGCAGAACATGAACAATGGCTGCACTGTGGTAGGTTTGGGTCTCCATCCGCCCCGAGGCCTGTGGTCTCGCGGGTCGCTTGACTCTCTCTCTCTGGTCAGGTATCAGGTCACTTCTGACCAGGTGTCAAGTCAATTCTGACCAGGTGTCAAGTCAATTCTGACCAGGTGTCAAGTCAATTCTGACCAGGTGTCAAGTCACTTCTGACCAGGTATCAAGTCAATTCTGACCAGGTATCAAGTCAATTCTGACCAGGTATCAAGTCATTTCAGGTCTGGTATCCAGTCATTTTAGGTCTGGTATCCAGTCATTTTAGGTCTGGTATCCAGTCATTTCAGGTCTGGTATCCAGTCATTTTAGGTCTGGTATCCAGTCATTTCAGGTCTGGTATCCAGTCATTTTAGGTCTGGTATCAAGTCATTTTAGGTCTGGTATCCAGTCATTTTAGGTCTGGTATCCAGTCATTTTAGGTCTGGTATCCAGTCATTTCAGGTCTAGTATCCAATCATTTTAGGTCTGGTATCCAGTCATTTCAGGTCTGGTATCCAGTCATTTCAGGTCTGGTATCAAGTCATTTCAGGTCTGGTATCCAGTCATTTTAGGTCTGGTATCCAGTCATTTTAGGTCTGGTATCCAGTCATTTCAGGTCTGGTATCCAGTCATTTTAGGTCTGGTATCCAGTCATTTTAGGTCTGGTATCCAGTCATTTCAGGTCTGGTATCCAGTCATTTCGGTCTGGTATCCAGTCACTTCTGGTCAGGTCTCAGATCATATGAAAACAATGAAGCCATCTCTGCTGTGGAAATTGACCGTCGTTCTCTTGCTGTCGATAACGCAGTGTCCATTCTTGACTGGCCGCTCACTAGGTGGTGACACTGACCAAGGACGAGATCCGGGACCGGGTGCCAGACCCTGGGGATGAGCAGCTCCACGTGCTGCCCCTCTACTACCTGGACAACACGGACGAGCAGGGCAGCGTGGAGGGCCAGCAGGAGAAGGTGCGGCGGGGCCACATCGAGGTGCTGACCCACTACCGGCACAAGCAGCGGCTCCGCTCCAAGCAGGATCCCGTCATCCCCAAGGGGGCCCAGGTGCGGACCAGCCGGCACAGCCACGGCGACAAGAACAGCCCCAGCCGGGGGAAGGCCGGGCGGGCAGGCACGCCGCAGGCCAACCACCACCAGCAACAACACCACCACCACCACCACAACAACAACCACAGCCACAGCCACAGCCAGAGCAACCACCACAGCAGCTCCGGCCACACTCCCAGCAAGGACACGGAGTCCAAGCCTTCCTCCAAGAGCAGCAGCAAGGAGCAGACCTCATCGACTAACTCTTCTTCCTCTTCCTCCTCCGCTGCCGCCGCTGCTGCTGCTGCTGCAGCAGCTGCCACCACCACCTCCTCTTCCTCCTCCTCCTCCTCCTCCTCCTCAGCCTTGGCCTCGGCCTCGGCCCAGGCTCAGGTCATGCAGATACCACCCCACCTGTGGGCCAACTACCAGCAGAGCATGGAGCAGGTCCGTGCAGCCTGGCCCGGCCTGGAGATGACCCCGAACGGGTTTGCGGCAGCCGCGGCGGCCGCGGCTGCAGCAGCGGCCGGCTTGCGGCCAGAGATGCACGGCCTGCACCCGGTCATGTATGAAAGCATGCAGCGTGAGGCCATGCAGCTGAACGCGGCCGCGGCCGCCGCGGCGGCGGCCCAGGCGGCCGCCTTGCACCCGGACTGGGCTCGCATGTACCCGCACCAGGCACGGGCGGCATTCCTGCCCCCGGCCTACGCGGCCCACCCCGGCGTGGTGGGCCTGGCCGCCCACGAGCAGCTCCAGCAGAACCCGGCCCTGGCCCGCTTCGTCAGCCAGTACGCCAACGACCCCTACATGGCCAACATGGCCCACGCCTGCCTGCGCTACCCGCACTACCCGGGCCTCCCCGTGGAGGACGTCAAGCCCGACGTGAGCCAGCTGAGCGGCCTGATGAAGTCGTCCGGCCGGACGGAGCGGGAGCGGGAGGCCCTGTACAACGCCTACGGAATGAAGTACGGAGCCTCACAGCATCCATCAGCGGCAGCGGCTGCGGCAGCCTACAGCAACTCCCGCCTGGACCAAATGGAGAGGGACCACCACACGCCTCGGCCCAGCACCTCCACGGCCACCACCTCGGCCGGCGAGGCCAAGTACTCGCAGAACGTGCCCAACGGCCTGAGGCAAGAGCTGGGCCAGCACCACCCGCCCCCGCCGGCACCCTCCGCCGCCAGCCAGGCCGGCCCCAAGGAGGGCATCTGGCGGCCGCCCGTCTTTCAGAGCAGCCCCTCGGCCCGGGAGAGCACCCCGGCTACCCAGTCCCAGGACCAGCACCACCACCACCACCACCACGCCGCCTACCCCAGCCAGGGCACGCCGCCCTACACCTCGGCCTTCCACGACAGGACCAAGCAGTCTCCGGGCGAGGCGTGCCACCAGCAGCACCGAGACCACTTTGCTCACCGGGAGGGCAGCGGCCGGCAGCACGAGGGGTCCAGGAGTTCCTCAGAAAGCCGTCAGTATTCCGCCTACCAACAGCAGCAGCAGCAGCAGCAGCAGCAGCAGCAGCAGCAGCAGCAGCAGCAGCAAGCGGTGCATCAAGAGCACAGCAGCGCCCGCCGGGACCTCTCGCAGAGCTACCCGTCGCACGACGTCAAGCCCTACCCACGCCTCCATGAAGCCTCGACCGCATCCTCCTCTTCCTCCTCCTCCTCCTCACAGCAGCAGCAGCAGCAGCAGCAGCAGCAGCACGAAAAGTCCAAGACGGTAGCAGAGCACCTCCGCATGATGGAGGCCGGCGGGAGCGTGGGCGGCGGGCCCGCTGCGGCCCTGCCTCCCGCCCCGCCGGCCCTCCTCCCGCCCCCCGCCTCGCCCGTCCCCGAGGAGCCCGCGGACATCGAGTGCAACTCGGACAGCGAGGAGTGCTTCCGGGACCCCACCATCGGCGGGGTGGCCATCGCCCTGCCCCACGGCTCGGTCCTCTTTGAGGCGGCCAAGCGGGAGCTCCACGCCACCACGGCCATCATGAAGCCGCACCGCCACCGGCCCACCCGCATCAGCCTGGTCTTCTACCAGCACAAGCACATGAACTTCCGCCGGCACGGCCTGGAGGAGTACGAGCGCAAGATGCAGGCCCGGCAGGACGAGGCGGAGGAGACGGCCCGGCTGAACGGCGCCACCCCGCCGCCGCCCCGCAAGGGCGGCCGCAAGCGCCGCCTCTCGGCCAGCGAGGAGGCGGTCGTCCCCGACAAAACCAAGGTAAAGCCCGACGCCGAGCCCAGGCGGGTGCCCACCAAGCAGGCGCCAGCGCCCGTCTCCAACACGGTCACCACTCTGGCCTCGACCGCCTTCCCAACTGTGACGGGGCCGTACCAGAGATGGGTGTGAAACCAAATCCCCACCCCCCCCCCCCCCCCGAAAAAAAAAAAAAAAAAAATCCCCAAACTCAACCTACACTGCCTTTGTCCTGTCGTGTACACACCCATTGTGTCTGTAGTGCGTTTATTGGGAAACAGATTGATGGCTACTGGCTTGAAGTGAACAAAATAATAATCAAAAAGTGCATGCAAGGGCTCCAACAGGGTCTGGATTCTAGTCACAAAAAACGAACTGACGACTTTCAACAGTTGGCTCTGAAACACACTCCTCTCAATTCACCGACACCCATGTTGTCAGTCATACCCGATGGAGAAATGCACTCGATGCGCACCGATTTTGGCAACTCTTTGGCAGTGGCAAACCACTGTGTGTGTGTGTCTGTTGCAAGCAGTTGCATTGCTAGCCAACCCTGTTGGTGCCCCCTTCTCAGTACACTATCGAAATACAGGGGGAACCGGTCGCTCGTATCCATAGAGGGAACACGCACAGAAATGAGTATGATTTTTACGTTACCTGTACCTGTGTAACAGTTGGGCTTGTCAGTGTATTTCTGTACAGAGTGTTGCTAGAGGCTGGCTTTGGCTCTACTGGCCTGAGTGTGTGTGTGCGATCAGCACTATCGCCGCAAACCTTAAAAGGGAACTTCAACCTCCCCCCCATTTTTCTGTTGTGAAGAAGAAAAATGTAAGTTCTGCGTTACAATATTTCCGGTAACAAATCAAATTAACTTCCGTAATTACTTTGGTTCTTAAAACAAAATCAAACCAAGCTATGCCACTATTTCGATTGTCTTCGGAAAAAAATCAGTGAAAATTGTACAGTGATTTATCAATATCTTATGCATGAAGCTGCAGTACAGAGATATCTAAAGCAGTGATTTTGCTTACTTGATTTTTATGTGTGTGTAAATTTCTGCATCTGTGCTTTTTAGAGACAAAGTCTTTCCTGTCCAAGAGAAACGACTGCCTTTTTTTGTAGACAGAAATTTGGAGAGTGGTCGATCATAGATTAGTGGCACATCTTAACACTGCACTTAGATATTCACAGAAGAGTTGATGTGTGCTATCTGGAGATGGTTTCTCCTTAATCATTGGTTGTTGTTGTTTTTGGCAGGACGCTAAATTGCTCCTGCCTTTTTGTTTTTGGGAGTTATTGTTTCATCACATGGTTGACTTTTGCACTTTCTGACTGAAACTATTGGTTTTGGTTTTTGTTTTTGTTTTTTGGCACTTTTTCTGTGCATGTTGTGCACACAAATTTAACCTCTGTCCACCAATTTTGCTTTTAAAGAAACTGATGAGCGAACCCCTGGCTCGAAACAACGTCCAGATCGATTTTTGTTTGTTTTGCTTGCAAACCTGTCTGTTCCATTTCATTTACTTGGGGGTTTTGTTGGTGTTTTGGGGTGGGTTTTTTTTGTGGAGGGTTTAGGTGAGACACCAACATTAGAGAGGATCTTTGCAAATCCCTATATTTCGCTTCTTCTTTTTCTCCCCCTCCTTGCTACAGTCCAACCTGCCAATTATCTGGCCCGCCAAAAGACAACAACACCTGCCCAGTGTGGCCAGCCTAATGAGTTCGCCGACGAAATCCGTAATGCGCGCCGCCCAAAGCGCCGAGAATGTGGCCAGCCCGCCTCTGTGGCCCCTATCCATGGCCTCCATGGCTGGCCACTTCCCACAGGTTTGACTGCCAGTCTTGTAGTGCTTTGTCCTCATCCGTGTCTCCTCTCTCACTCTCTCACAAGTTTTCCCTTTTTTTTTCTCTCTTTTTTTTCCCTTTGATTATTGATTTATTTCGCTCTTTCTTGATTTACTTTTTGCCTGTGCTCATTCCGGTTTTGGTTTTGTTTTGGGGTGTTTTTTTTTCCTTTTTTTTTCGCCCTTGATTTTTAGTGCACAAATGAAGGATTAGCACCACCATGCCGTGGTTGCCTATTCCCGTTGCGTGCTTTAAGTTTGGAGATGGGGACACCACTAACTTGTCCCGTTCAGGCCAAAGTGTCGCACCCACGCCAATTATAGCTCGATTCAGCCTCACACCAGACATGCGGTTGCTGAGATAATTTGCCCCCCCCCCCCTAATTATTATTTTTTTTTTTAATCTTATCCAACCACTACATTGGACTAACCCCTGCCCCCCCCCCCCTAAAAAGAAAAAACAAGTTTAAAAGTACTTCCATTCCATGCTTCTGGAGTGGTCTCTTCTTCAGCCTCATGATACCGATCGTATTTGAGAGGCTTGGCTGCCCAATTAATGCCTTTGGGTTGTTGGGTGGTGTTTTTCAGTGTGACGAGTCCACTTTTTGCAGTGTATTCTGCAATTTCTTTTCCTTCTCCTTTCCCTGTTTTTTTGTTGTTGTTTTTTTTTTCCAGTTTTTTTTTCATTTGGTTTTGTGTTTTCTTTTCTGTGGCTCGAATCCCCTTGGCTGTCTTGTGGCTTCGCTTTTTTGTTCAGTTTCTTTTTCTTCGAGGGAGTGGGGAAATCTGTCTTTCTCTTGGCTCGAAGTTTCTGCCCAGGATTTGGGTTGTTGGGTGTTTTTTTTCGGGGAGGGAGTTGGGAGAGGGGAGCGGTGTTTGCCTTGTGTTTTGCTCAACCGAGAATCTGTCCGTTGTCGACTGGCGAAAGAGTAACGGTATTGGCTCAGCACAGCTGGATTCGAGTCGCTTGATCCATTTGCAAAGCGTTCATCAGCTGTGCGTGCCAATTGGAAAATGGCGGCCTCCCCCGTAAGGGGGGGGGAGGGGGAGAGCGAGCTCAACCCCAAACGGCACGGCCCAACAGCCTCTATGTCGTTTGGGGGGTGGGGTAGCACACACACTCACAGGTTCAATTTCCATCTTAAAGCTGTAATTTCCATCAATTATCACTTAGGAGAGGTGTAGTTTGTTACTGGTTTTTTGGGGGGCCCGAATTTCGTAAACTGGTTGTTTGTGTTTCGTGGGGGACATTCGTAGCGTATTTTGTTGTTGTCCTTCCTTTAATGATTATATTAATCATTCTATGGCGCAGGCTGGAGGTCGGAAGTGGATATTTTGTCAAAAAATGCAGACTGAGAACTCACTTTTTGTAAGCAACATTACCTCATTGAACGAAAGTACTGTATTTGGTGCTCTGAAATGAAACAGACTATAGTAATGTGAGGGGGGTGGTTGGTTTTGAGAATCAACCAAATAGATGAAACCAAACTGACTGGTAACTTTAAAAAGAAATTGAGAAATGGCAGAGAGAACTGAGCCCAGGGCTTGGCCCTCTGGAGCACATCACCAGAGGTCCCAAGTTGAAGTCCTGGTCCAGTCAAAGCTTTCTTTGCCACTTTTCATTCTGTCTTCTTCTTCTTTTCTTCTTTTGTTTGTTGTTGGCAAAATCGAACATTGTGACGGATATTCACCAGTGTGGTCTGGTCACAGGAAGCCAACTTGTCCCTACCCTTCCAGTATTTTGGGAATGAAGAAAGAAAATACGCATATTATGTGGATGAGAAGACGATTTGACAAGATTCGAATGCCTATCTAGTTGAATCGAGACGCTGCAACCTCCTTTTGAGCAGTCGGTTTGAAAATTCAATAACAACTCGAGAATTGCAGGACTACACTCGTTGTTTTTAAAATTACTGCCAAGTTAACATTCAAATTTTGATACAGAACTTTATGTGGTTGTCAGTGTTTATATAAAACATAATAACAATACAAAATTCATAGGCATGCAGTGGGGTTATGCGTAGATAATGCAAGCCTGCCGAAAGTCGTATCAGTTGTGTTTTGGTGCATTTGGATTTGGGGTTGGTTTTTCATTTGCATTCCAAAATTTGGGGCAAACTCACAGTTTTCCCCGCATAACTCCCCAAAATCTATAAATTGCGTTGTTTGAGACAGTCAAACAATGGTCATTTGTTGGTAGCCCAGCACGATCGCAGGAGTGGTCGAAGAAAACACTCCCAGGGCCTAAATATGCACAAAGATCAGAACTGCTTGCTCCAATCATAACTCTCTCCCCGTAACTCGTCACAGACAAGTGGCACAGTTATCTGCGTCACGCCTTATGAAGTCGTTGACTTAAAAATTCATTTTGTTGTACAGCGAGTGTACAGATTTGTTTTATTGTTTTCTCTGTTGTTTTATGGCGAAGGGAAAAGACGCTGTCCTTTCAAAATTAATTGTTACTCTGTTTTTTTTACGACTTGTGTGGACTGTGGGTTCACGGAATGTGAGTGGGGATTCTGTGAATAGTTTTACTCTGTGACATTCGTCTTTACATTCATGAACGTTCAAGGTGAGCTGTCATCGCGCTTGCAGTCATGAATATTCACGCGCGTGCCAGTGCACCTGATTGTCCGTGATTGGCCAGTCGGGAGCGCTCACAGTCGTGAATATTCATATGCCCCCCACACACACCCACGCGGTCGTCCGTGATTGGCTATCTGGTGAATCCCGTCAACCAATCGCCTTTGCGTCAGCCGCGCTATCGGGCTCTTCTCTTTCTCTCTTGTGAATGTTACTAAAGTAGTTTGGTACCGAGAGTGTTTAGGGTAAAGGGTCGTGCCGTCATTTTATTAGAGCCTGTCTTTTAAAGAAACATTATTTTACCCATTGTTTTGTATTATTTGAAATACAACTGAAATTTACTGTCAAGATTTTAAAATTACAATAATGGTAATTGAATGTTTTGGTTTCGTAGAAACGATAAAAAAACGAGGTGTATAAATGATAAGCAATGTAGAGAAATCACTGCTAAGTTATAGTGTGTGTGTGAATAGAAGTCGCATTTTGAAGTGTTCTGTGCTTTCTTCCGGATTTTTTTAATATTTATTATCTGGAGTTTGTGATCGCTTCTTTTTGTTTTGGTTGGAGAATTTCTCCACTAGACAGGATTTTATCCCAATTGGTACACACGGTGTTTTTTAGGAGGAACTAAAGAGAATCATCTGTACATTTCTAAATTGTAAAATACGAAATAACAAATTCTCGAGGATAAAAACAAAAATCGAATCTGGTGGACTGTAGTTGCAAACTGTGAATGAATTTTTCTATAGGTAATTGTGTCTGAATAAATCATGCCTGTGAATGTTTTTTTATAAAAAAGACATTCTTTTAGAATGATAAAAAAAAAAATCAATTTTAGAGGGGAGGTTGAATTAATGTTTGCTGTTTTATGTAAAATTATAGAAGAGTTTTAGAGGATATGTACATTTGTCCCCATGTAGTTTGGTTGTAAATATGTATATAGGAGATTAAGGAAAAACAAAAAACAAAATTTTTAAAATACAGATCTAACGTAATTTTTTGAATCCATCTTTTTTGGTAATGGAGTAAGGGGGCTGGGTTCACGGTAGATGTGAATTTGTCCCAGCTTTTTTTTGTTGTTGTCATGTCCAGTGCTAGCCAACTGTGGCGTAAGCGTGTGTTACACCTTGCGTGTTGATTTCGCCGCTGCATTTGTCAAACTGACTGTATAGTGGTCGCGACTTTATAAGGATGCCATTTTAAGGGGAGGTCTGTGTCTGAATATGTTTGTTGTTTTTTTAGTTTTAAAGGGGTTTCTTGTTCGAAACATTCTATAGCGTAGAAGGCATTATCATGGATTCTTCCGAGCTACGAAGTCGTCATTTTTGTTGACGATTTTTTTTTTTTTTTTTTTTTTTTTTATAAATAAGTCTACTTTCCAATGTCTGTATAGGGCATCAGCAGTGGTACTCGTATGGTTTTAAGACGGCAGCTATTGCTTTTCTTCTAAGATTTGTGTGGTGTTTACAACTCTCAGAAAATTGCTATGCCGTGCATGGCTGGTCGATCGTAATAATCCGTTTTTACAGAATCAGAGGTAGTGCCGACAGCTGTTTATTTTTGTGATTTTTTTTTTAAACAGGGAGAAACAAGAAATTATCTAATTCCGAATCGTGGCAGATGAATTTGCAACTACCTGATTTTAAAAAAAGAGTGTAGTTTTTTTTTATTTCATGCTTTTTGAAAGAAATGTCATGTCTTGTAACTGTGTGGAAAGTGTTGGGTCGCCGGGTGGGCTTTTTCTTTTTCCAGCGACTTTTCTTAAATGTGTTAAGATGTGTTTTATGATACTCCTTAATAATTGAAAAAAAATAATAAAATGTTCCAAAAAAATCGGTATATGCAAGATGGTAGATCACATATACCAGTCGACTAGAAGCTTTGTTTAAAAAATAAAAAAATAAAAATGTATGTGTTATATTTTCTCGTCATTGTAAATCGGAAACTGGCACGTGTTTTTTTTTAGAAATCAGGCTGGTGCGCTTAGTATGCAAAATTTTCGAACCTTTGTCTTTTTCGTGAGGGATGAAAAATGGACCGACGTCACACGCAGTGTTAAATGTTTTCACTGAAATAAAATCGGAAGTGTTCGGGCGACTGCTTTCCCATTACCAATGTGAAGAGCAAACAAATTGTGTCCGGCCGTAGAGGGCGGGCTTCAACCCTGCCGTGTCCCCGTGTAATTACTTCACACCGACAAAGGTTGAGCTGTAAAAAGTAAAGAAAAAAAATTACAACTGCTTAGGTTACTTCTTTGTAATTGGAATTGAAATTTTGTTCCTTTAATAAACCGAGGGATGTCATGTCTCTGAGATGTAACATAATGCGTGCGTTCTATGGTGTTTGTTTACCTTTTTATTTTTTAAATAATTTCGGCGAGTTTCGCTTGGTTGTGACAAATTCCTTGTTTTGTTTTTTTCACAGAGGTCAGACTGAGTAACGCCTTACGTCTGAAATCGATAATTGCTGATCCGAGTCTTGAAATTTACCACGTTGTCCACAGTTTCATTTATCAAGAAGTTCGGCGTGATAGCAACGTTATTATTAGTGGTACTACAGCGTACTGTACTGTCATTTTATTCGGTCGTAAAACCTACAATGTAGGGTCATGTACACTCACTGATTGCCCGTCATGCCTCCTGACATGTAGGGCAGCGACAAAAGCCCTCCACTCCCGTCTGTCCCGGGCCTTTCTCTGGAGCAATCCCCGGGTCTGTGGAAGTTGAGTCGTTTCATTTTTTTTCACGGTCCGTCGCCAGGTGTTTTGGGGCCGACCCCGTTTTTCCTTCCTTCTGGAGTCCAATGTAGAGCTGTCTTTGTTATTTCATCAGCTTCCTTTCTCATGGTATAATGGTATAGCATAATGAGGAATAACCCCACTTTTGAGATTTTGAGGTTTTCTAATGATGTGAAAGAGTATACCACTAGCTTTCAAAATATTTTATCATCTAATACTTAAAATTTCCAAAAATAGAAAAAAGAAAATTGATTTGTAATCGAATTGTGAAGATACTTTAACTTCAGGCGTTGTTTACTCAAAAAGTGTTTTGGTGGGATATTCCTCATGTCGTCGTGCCGGATCACATAATTATGCCCTATCCACCTCCATCTCCTTCTCATCAGTGTGTCGTCCATTACTCCCGTCTTCTCCTTCCTTCTGGAGTCCAATGTAGAGCTGATGTCTTTGTTATGTTCTCAGCTTCCTTTCTCATGATATGCCCAATCCACCTCCATCTCCTTCTCGTCAGTGTATCGTCCATACTCTCCTGATGGCATCTCTCATCATACAGTTCCGCATTTGATTCTCCAACGTCAACACGCTTTCCCCTAGCTGCCTAAACAATTGTGACCTGGCACAGCGACATGAGGAATATCCCACTAAAACACTTTTCGAGGGGAAAATGCCTGAAGTCAAAGTATCTTCTCAATTCGATTAAAAATATTTTTTTTTTTTTTTTTTTTTTGAAAATTAATGTATTGGAGGATATAATGTCCGAAGGATTTTCTCGAAATCCGTCTCTTAAATGTTTCAGGGGAGTGTTTGTGTACAGTTTTCATGAAAATGTAAAGTTCCTGCCTTTTTGAATGGCCAATTTCGAAGAGTTAGACTGGTGCTGCTGTCTTGTGTCTGGTACCCAATGAACGAGCGAAGGCCCATTGTACTATTTACAACAAAGTTCACACGGAAATAAATTTGATATCATTTGAAAGCTAATGCTATACTCTTTCACATCATTAGAAAATCTCAAAATCTCAAAAGTGGGGGTTATTCCTCATTATGCTGTGCCGGGTCACAATTGTCGGACAGTGCGGACCAAGCGCGCTCGCTGTGCGGCACGGGTACTACCGGTACCTGACCGAAGTATTGGAGGACCAGGGTTCATGTTGACTCCGAGGAGCTGCACATGCGTCCAATCAGTAAAGGGATTCGAGGAGAAAGGATTTTCAGTCCATCTAAGTCAGTTGCAAGTGATTCGTATATTTGCCCCTTAATACCACTCCCTCGAAAAGACTCAAAGAAATCAATAACACACGATGTGACTGCACGTGCTCCCGACATTAAATCTCATCTCACTATTGTCGATGTGATCTTTAAACCTAGCGAAAAGAATAGCGGTATTACTTCAAAATACTCGAGAATGAAAAGCCTAATAAAACAACTTTAAAGGAATGTTTACCCCTGCTCCCGAATTGAAGTCAAGATGGCGTTTGATAGAGGAGTGATATAACAAAATAATAGGCTTTACTTTGGAAAGCAAGGTTTGTTGTTGAACAAACTGATACAAATGACCAATAGATATGTACTAGTTTTATTGTATGCATTTGCTGGTTCGCATCATACGACACTCGGTATATAATTGGGTGTTGAAGCCAGCGCACAGATCACCGTGCACCAATCAGGGCCTGTACAGTAGTTCCTCACTGCACCTCGCTGGTACCCAACCATTGGTTGTTTGCATCTGAATGAAAGCGGGGGTGTGATCCCTGGAGATATACGGCAGTTAATGGTTTAATTGCTTCTGATTGGCACCCAATCCCGGCAAAGACTAGTTGACTATTAGGGAAGGCCACCATCTAAGGGCTGGATAGCTCAGATGGAAGAACACTGGTACAGTATGCAAAACCAGAGGTCTCTGGTTCAAATCCCAGTCCTGTCAAAGTTTTCTTTGCCATTTTATTCAATTTGCTCAACAGTTCCCAGTCAATTGTCATCGAATTGTTTGACCTTAATAGGTCATTAAGCACTTTGGCAGATGTCATCACTTTCGCAGCGAGGCAAAATTAGCAGAGAGAAAGAGAGACAGTTACAACCATAGAGTTACATACTAGAAAACGGATCGTCCGACTTCGCATGGTAGGCTATGTGATTTAAAATCAATTCATTTTCTATCATGATACGTATCAGGACGTTAGGTCAAGGCATTTGGGGAGACTCTTGACAATGAATGGAATCACAGCTATGGGGGTATTTCGGTGATTTCGATAGACATGTAGGCCCAATGGACGTTTACGTAAAGAAACCTTAGACTCGTGCTTAGGTTTCGGTATGTCTCTTACCCGTTTTTAATATCACAGGCATCTAGAAACAAGCGTTTGGCCCCCAGTTTCTTGGTGAATACTCTGTACCTATCAAGCCAAGAAACCTTAAAATTCCGTGACAAACCACAACCTGGATTTTCAGGTTTTGTCACTTGATCCATTGATTAGGGTCCTACCCACACGAGGCTTTTGTAGTCATGGCTATTGGCCCAATACCTGATACACCAGTTCCCAACAAAATGGCCCGTAGTGAATTATAATGGTGTGCATGTAGGAGTCGGGCACATACTAATAGTATATCATAGCCTAGGAGGGGGATCTACAGGTACATGTATACAGCCGCCATTACCGCGGACGCGATCACGAAGAGAAGTCGCGGTACCAGACCGGTCGCACCGCTGGGCGTGGTGTCGACGGCCGTGAGGGCGCCCTGGCAGCCTTGCCAGTAGCCGGCCGCACGGCGCGGGTAGCCGCTGGCCACCGCGAACGCGTAGTCGTCGAACTGGTAGTAGTCTCCCTCGGGGGTGAAGAAGTACGTCCGCCCGTTGGTCGACTGAAAGACGGCGGTCACCTGGTTGCCTGGGATGTTCCAGACCGACAGCGGACGCGGGTAGTACATGTCCAGGGCGAAGGGCTCGACGTCCCCGCTCACTCGGTAGTACTGGGTCCCTTTTGGGGGGAGGGAGACGGAGAGGGAGAGTCAGAGGGAGGGGAGAGGGAGAGGAGTGGATACGGAGATGGTCGGAATGCCGGGGAGGGAGTGAATGCAGGGAGTGGGGGTTGGAGAGACGGAGGGAGGGAAGGAATGCGTGATGAAGGGAGGTGCGGAGAGAGCTGAGAGAGATGGGGGAAAGAGAGAAAGAGAGAGAGATAGAGATGGGGGAAGGAGAGAGAGAGAGAGATGGGAAGGGTGAGAGAGAGAGAGAGAGATGGGGGAAGGAGAGAGAGAGAGAGAGAGAGAGAGAGAGAGAGAGAGAGAGGGACGAATGGGTGAGTGGGAGTGAGGAGGGGAGAGCCGGGAGGAATGGGGGAAGAGATGGAGGGATGGATGGAGGGAGGGTGTTCCACCTCTCTGCCGGTGAACACCGCCTCACGTTAAATTTGCATGGCGGGTGACGTTCAAATTTGCCGACGGTTCTATGGCGCTACGGGGCGACGCTCCCGTACGTACGTACAGCACGTGTCTCATCTATAACACGTACATGGCGGCGCCCATATTTGTTTTCAAAGATGGCAGCCTCCATGGCATTTCAGTCTGGCGCCCGCCATTGTTCGTCTAGTATAACTATGTACATGGGACGCAGCCCTCACCTTTAACGAAGTAGGCCCGCCCGTTGCCACTCCACGTGAAGGCGGCGTCCAGGTTGTCCGGGAGCCCGTACCAGTTGTTGGCAATAGACCTTGGGTAGCCACTGTCGGGGACCTCGTTGATAAACCGCCAATAGAGACTCCCCTGAACATAAACAGGCCATCACGGGGTAGAACGGTTCATCGTAAATAAGAATATTGGGCCCCATTACATTTTTAGAACAACACTAGTCACCGATGTTAGTTACATTGGTACCCAGTGTTGGTTACATTGGTAACCAGTTTTGGTCACACTTGTCGCCAGTTTTGGTTAAACTGGTCGCCACATCACAAAATATCGAGTCTGAGTCAGATCTCTTCAGTCTCGAGTCCCGAGTCACTAAGTAAAGACGAGTTACGAATCCGAGTCGCCTTTAGATCTAATAAGACTAACTGAAGTGTAAAACTTGTAAAACGGGCCCAATCGCACAGTTTATGAATGGTCAAGTAACCCATTGAGAGTATAAAAGTCACCGATTATACACGTACGAAACCGCAATGCAAGTGTGCCCAAAGAAGCCACTTCCTAGCGATTGCAGTCTATCTTAGTAGCATGCACGAGCAACGGGTACAGCAACAGTCACTTTGTATGCTTCACTTTTCCTCGGATCACAAGTTTACACGAGTCGAGTCCGACCTCTTGCCGCGTGATATCACGCCCAAGACTCGCGGGCTCCGCCGAGTCCTATCTCGTCGTGCCTGCACTGCGGGCCAATGGGTACTTCGGGGTCGAACTCCGGGTCACGAGTCCGGGAGCGGGCCCGTACCTTGAAGAAGTAGGTCCTCTGGATGCGTGGGAGGTAGATTGCCGCGTCGATGTCGTTCGGCAGACCCGGGAACACGTCACCGATCGGCCTCGGGTATCCCTGCTCGACGTAGTCCCGGTTGGCCCCCTTTTTCCACACTCGGTCTCCTGAAGTCCGCGAAAAGAAGGGTTGTAAAGAAATGACACGTGCACCAATGTACCATATCGTTGGCGGTTTCGCGAACTGGTGAATAATTTTTCGAACATCAAACTCCATTAAAACGTACCTCAGGACAATATTTGAATATTTGCATAGTGGAAATAGGCCTACCAAGTAGGAGATTTGTGGTGACACCATGTATATCATCTCTTAAAGAGAAGGAGTATAGCTCTAAAAAAAAAGCCGGTAACTTTAACGTTTCGGTCAGCTTTTCATTGCACTCCTATTCAACCTCATTGTTTTCCTCAACGAAGGCTCGTTTTTACAACAAAAATGTGCGCATGCATTTTATTCAGTAGAACAAGGGCCTTCTTCTGATTCGAGATTCGATAATCGCCTCGGACACGGAGGGTCAGCCTACCTTCGAAGATGTAGGTGAACTGGGCGGAGGTCGCGGCGATGGCGTCCAGGCGTCCCGTGCACTCGGCGGCGTTCGGTACCATCGGGCCCTCGGGCTGGCCAACCCCCTCGCCTGCTCGATCAAATAGAGACCCCCAAAAAGTCCGGTCAACTTTTAACTCGTCCACTAAAAAAAAATCATATCCCACCTCCCTCCCGTCCCTTTGACCCTCCCCGCCCTTTTGTTTGCTTTCCCTTTGATCTACCGTCCCTTTGCGCCTCCTCACCCTTTGTTTTGTTTTCTCCTTGATCTACCATCCCTTCGGGTGTACATCTGCATCCCAATCCTTCCCTTTTTGTCCTTCCTCTGTCACGTGTGTCAGGGTTTTCCTTCCCCTGACTGTCCGTGCACGCCATGGCGTCACGATAACGGGATTCACCTACATGCGGATTGCTCGATTGCTTCTGAGAGGCCCCGTGCCGCCATTTTGGAAACCATCACGTGAACACTGCGTGCGCTTCCATTGGCCAGTTTTGGTGTTTGTATTTTCTGCTCAGCGCGTAGCTCAAGTCGCCGCACACGATGAGTTTTCATCCACGCGAGGCGAAACAAACCAAACAGGATAGATATTGGTCTCACGGCCTCTTGAGGCAGAAATCTCACCAGAAGTTCAGCGCACACGGTGAGCTACGTGCTGAGCTAACGGCCTCGAGAGACTTTTTGCTCAGCAGATTGCTTTCGTGTGCGGTGGCAGCCTTTAGGCTCATTGGGGAAGGTTGGTGGTGGTGGGTGGGGGGGGGATAGGGATGTAGGGGAGGCGATCCCAGCGGAGCAGGGCTGCTCACCGTAGAGGGCGCGAATGCCCTGGATGTCGTCCGTGTGTAGCTGGAGGTTGGGCACGTAGCCCCGGTAAAAAGCTGCCATCAGTGCGTCCCTGTCACTGGAGTGGTCCAAACCGAGACTGTGGCCGAACTCGTGGGCGGCAACTTGCAACAGGTTCACGCCTGGGACCAGGGGAGAAAGACAAAACAAAACCAACACTGTGACATAAATATCAGTGGTGCTGATCACGAATGTCATATACAAATTCTTTGAAAAGTTGGAAGGCCGCGTTCCCATGATAAGAACGCTGGTTACACAAAACCAGTGGTTTCGGGTTCAGGTCTTGGGATCGAGGCAGTCAAAGTTTTCTTTGCCCTTTTTTATACAAAAATCTTCTTTGGCTTTTTCTAAGTGGCAAAGAAAATGTGTCTGGACCGGGACTTGAACCAGAGACACTCGTCTGGCACGGTAAGCCAGAGGTGTAAGTGCTTGTGCATTCCAATTTTCTTGGAGGTTTTGGTAAATGGGGACTCAAGGGGCAATGGTTAAGCCTCCCGTAAGCCCCCGGAGGAGGGAAAGTACCTTGGAGTCCTCCTGACCTCCTCCTCCTCCTCCTCCTCCTCCCCCTCCTTTTCCTCCTCCTCATTTCCACCCTCGTCCTCCTCGTCCTCGTCCTCCTCCTCATTTCCACCCTTGTCCTACTCGTCCTCTTCGTCCTCCCTCTCCTCCTCGTCCTCCCTCTCCTCCTCGTCCTCCTCGTCGTCCTCCTCCTCTTCCTCCTCCTCCTCCTCCTCCTCCTCCCCCTCCTCCTCTCCCTTCCTAACACTACTCACCCGATCGAGTCCCGATGGTCCAGTCTTCGTCCTCGTCGAAGTGGGCGTCGCCGTTTTCGGGGAAGAAGGCGTGTGCCAGGACCCGCCCGGGGCCGTCGAACGGGTTGGTGCTCCCTTCCTCGTGATTCCCCCGCGCGAAGGAAATGACAATGTCGGCTAACGCGTCGCGCTGGACTCTGGTGAACGTTAATGGGCTCACGTCTGACCACAACTGCGTTGTTGGGTAAGGATGATGAGGATGGGAAGGAGCAGGAGCAGGAGGAGAATAGGGGGAGGAGAAGAACAGGGAAGGAGGAGGAGGAGGAGAATAGGGGAGGAGGAGAGGAATAGGGGAGGAGGTGGAGGAGGAGGAGAATAGAGGAGGAGGAGGAGAATAGGGGAGGAGGAGGAGAATATAGGGGAGGAGGAGAGGAATAGGGGAGGAGGAGAGGAATAGGGGAGGAGGAGGATAGGAGATGAGGAAGAGAATAGGGAAGGAAGAGGAGAATAGGGGAGGAAGAGGAGAATAGGGGAGGAGGATGAGAATAGGGGAGGAGGAGGAGGAGAATAGGGGAGGAGGAGGAGAATAGGGGAGGAGGAGGAGATTAGGGGATGAGGAGGAGAATAGGGGAGGAGGAGGACATTAGGGGAGGAGGAGGAGAATGACGAGGAGGAAAATATGGAAGGGGGGAGGAGGAGGAGAGGAATGAGGAAGAAGGAGGTGGAGGTGGTGGAAGAGGAAAGAAGAGACAATTGAAAAGAGGTGGTGGAACAGGATAAAGAAGAGGAGGGAGAGAGGAGAAACAATTAGAAGTGGACTGATCCCTTGGTCTCGTTGTAGACAGCTCGGACCAGCATCAGTCATTCGTACTAATGTCGTACGTAAACCGCAATATCGCCATCACAACTGGCAGTTTGTGAGGTTGATCACCACTCGACAAATTCGAATCCACCGTTTGGAAAGATGATGGCGTTTTCCCATTCAGTGGACACGACAGCCGATTACATTCCGCCCCTCCACAAGAAATCCTAACTGCCTGATCTCGTCACGCAGCACTATACATTGCGAAAAAACCCATGGCTGCATTGTAAAAAAAAACAAAAAAACGGAACACCTACCTTGAAGGCTTCGGCCATGGTCCGGTCCACGTCGCCCCTCGAGGGGATGTCGGGCGTGTAATTGTCGATGCTGTAGGTGAGGTCGTTGAACGACCACATGGCCTCGCCGATGGCGTAGCGTTTCTTGCGGCGTGCGTCCAGGCTGTGACCCGTATCCGGCATCCCGCAGCGCGGCATGTTCATCATGCCCATCGTGTCCTCGTCCAACTCGCCTGGATCAGTGGATGTGCGTGTACATGTATATGAATGGAGGTAATGGGTGGTTAGACTAGAAGGGTGTTGGCATCATTGCAACACCGTCTGATTGTGTTGTGTTCCGATGTTATTGGTATACAGTGCACACTATCTATAGCCAGGGGAACAATGTGCCGATGTATTAGTCTCTGTACGACATCTGAAAATTATGCGTGTCGGGAAGCTGTGGGCAGTTTGAGGAGGAGGCGGAGAAGGAGGAGGAGGAGGAGAAGGAGGAGGAGGAGG
This sequence comes from Luidia sarsii, assembly GCA_949987565.1. NCBI lineage: Eukaryota > Metazoa > Echinodermata > Asteroidea > Paxillosida > Luidiidae > Luidia > Luidia sarsii. The sequence goes on from OX465118.1 coordinate 8,390,248, forward strand.
AGGAAGAGGAGGAGGAGGGGAAGTAATGGGGTAAGGAGGGGGAAGATTGGGAGGATGGGGAAGATGGAGAGGATGAGGAGGATGGGAAGGATGAGGAGGATGGAGAGGATGGAGAGGAATGGGAGGATGGAGAGGATGAGGAGGATGTAGAGGATGAGGAGGATGAGGAAGATGAGGAGGATGGGGAGGAAGGAGGAAGGAGGAGGAGAAGTAATGGGGTAAGGAGGGGGGGAAGATGGGGAGGATGGGGAAGATGGAGAGGATGAGGAGGATGGAGAGGATGTTGAGGATGATGAGGATGATGAGGATGTAGAGGATGAGGGTGATGGAGAGGGTGACGATGGCGACCATATTATTCGCCTTTTGGGGGATTTCGGGAGCACTGTGTCTTCATAAAGTAGCCCTATTGGGGGTCATCGAAGCGCAGGGATTCCTCAAATTGGTTCCGAAAAACTGGGGCTATCGAGCGCTGAACGCTGATCTAGTCGATCGTCTCTCTGTGTGTGTCATGTTTTGTTCTCCCATAAGCTAGTTCTGCCTCGATTACAGTCTCACGAAGACCACGAGGATGCTTGACGTGTGACCCCACGTACTTTCTTTCCCCCCTGAAGGTCATCTGCTACCGACATCTGTTTTTGTCGTTGAGTTATCTCCGTTTGACCCAAAGGCAAGGTTCTGATCAGATCGGAACGACTGGTCCTCGGTGGTGTTTGACAATTACTAAGAATCGCAATCATGGTAAAAAATAAATGAAATAGATATATATAGAAAGAGAGCATGCGCATTGCAGGTAGAGAAACCGAGAATCCCCGACGCAATTTCCGCTACCATAGAGCAACTGAAAGTACACCCGGGCACGGGTTAGTCTCTTTTCAAGTCGTTTCCGCTGGCCGGCCAGGGGGTTGAGGGGAGAGAGATGAAGGCAAGCGCCCGAATGTATGCGGAGCATGAACAAAAGGATTACAAGCCCCATTGCCGTTAACCTTGTCCAAGGCGGTCTCTCCGGTACGGCATCGGGCAGATCTGCAGAAGTTTTTAATGGTACCGGTATCAGACATTCCTGATGAGTAAGACATCACATTTGAAATGTCCGGAAACTGGGCACCTTGCAAAATGCTGTAATGTTACCGGTATTAGACATTCCGTTGAGTTCAAACGCTCGGAATTCTGCCGTGTTCGAAAAAAAAAGATTGAAATTTCTCGAAAACGGCAGACTTTCGAGGGCTAACATTTCACGGAATGCATGATACCATTGCAAACTTCCTTCCTGATGAGTATAATACATCAAATTTGAAATGTCCGGAAACTGGACACTTTGCAAAATGCTGTAGGCCTATACCCTCCTTTTAAGCGGCTCTATGAAAAACTAATCCCGTGCCTTGTTAGCACCCTGCACCCCCCCCCCCGATCCCGTCCAAGCACAAGATCCAAAACCAACAACCGGATGTTCGGGTCAGTGTCCTTTTGGGGCTGTATTTGTAGCTGTTTTTCATTAGTGACCGCGGTGCCACGAAGACGCGGACGGATGCTTGCGTGTCAAGGATGTTGATATTTTCCTATTTTCTGGGGGGGGGAATCCATTCCACAAAATTGTTGAACAACGGTGACAGTGATCTACACGTCTGAGTTGATCAATTACACTGTAAAGACAACGTGAATTATGGCTTTATCTCACTCCATCTCATCAGGGGTGGATTTCACAAAGCCTTACGATGCACCGTAACTCAACTTACGATGGATAACCCATCGTGAGTTGTGATAGACCATATGGTGTCTGTGCATCGCTCATCGTCTTGCGATTGATCGTAAGTTACGAGGAGTTCGGTGAAATCGACCACGGAACTCATATCTTCATATTCACCGTCCAAAACGTCTACTGTTCCAACTCCTATTCAACTGGTTTCAACGTGGCTATTATTAATGCGGGCACCAGGGACGTCCGCAAGTACGAGCGTATTCGCCACTCGATCGCTGGTACCCCCTCCCCGATAGTTCTAATGCGCCATCAAACGACGTCACAAGACGCTGTCAACACGACCGTGCAGGTAGACACATCGGTGAGTGGTTTTGTTTTGTTTTGAGAGGGTCTCATAATCTCTCAAACATAACACGCACCTTATATGAATCTTTGGGAAGGGCTTAAAGCCCCCTCCCGCCTAGAACCACGTCCGATGCGATGGTCATGTTCACGAAAACATCTGAAATTCAGTCACTCGTTGAAAAGAATAGGAGATGACCAGTGGTTAATTCTATTGAGCTGCATAAGCGCCAAACTTTGCTAACCCAAACTTCACCATCTTCACGCTAAGCAAAAGAAGAGTGGAAATACCAGTCGAAACCAACTGATACTGCATTGCAGTGCAGTTTGCAATACTGTTCACACAAGGAAGACTTTTCTTGCTAAGCGGGTTTTCACGCTCAAGTGGCGCTATGAAAAATTGGCACCCGCTGATGTACACGTGGCCCCCAGCTATGGCGCCCATATACGGACTCGCCTGCACAATGCCCGCACTTTACTCACACGTTTGGTTTATGTTGGCCATGTACTGGAAGTCACAGATGGCTTTCTTGACCTCATCTGCGGTGGCACTTGAGCTATCGGCCATGTACCCATAGCGATTCAAGTAATTCTGTTGGGTGAATGAGGGGGATAATTACAGTCGAGATAAAAGAGAGAGAGCGCTCTAATGAGGATGGGAGGCAAGAGAGGTGGTGGGTGGAGAGAGAGAGGAGGAGGAGGAGGAGGTGGAGAGAGAGGTGGAGAGAGAGAGAGGTGGAGAGAGAGAGGTGGAGAGAGAGGTGGAGAGAGAGAGGTGGGGAGAGAGGAGAGAGAGGAGGAAGGCGGAAAAGAGGTACAAAGAGAGAGGGAGAAAGCTAGCTAGAGAGAGAGAGAACTAAAGAGAGTGATTGGTATAAATAGAGTGGGGAGAAAGAGGAGAGGGAACTCTCTCTCACTCTCTCTTTTTTTTTCTCTCTCTTTCTCTTACTCTCTTTTTCTCTCTCTTTCTCTTTTTTCTCTCTCTCTCTCTTTCCCTCTCCCCCTCTCTCTCTCTCCCTCTTTCTCCCTCTCTATCTCTCTCACTCTATCTCTCTTTCTCTCTCTCGCTCTCTCTCTTTCTCCCTCTCTCTCTCACTCTATCTCTCTTTCTGTCTCTCACTCTCTCTCTCTCTTTTTCTCCCTCTCTCCCCCCCCCCTCTCTCTCTCTCTTTCTCCCTCTCTCTCTCACTCTATCTCTCTTTCTGTCTCTCACTCTCTCTCTTTTTCTCCCCCCCCCCCCCCTCTCTCTCTCTCTCTCTCTCTCTCTCTCTCTCTCTCTCTCTCTCTCTCTTTCTCTCTCACTTTCGTATCTCTCTATACCACACCTCTCTCTCCGTCTCTCTCGCTACATCTGAACTTAGTACCCTAAGCATGAGTTCGCCAAGTGTAGTCATAATTTACAGGAGGAAACCACGAAATCAATTCAGTTTTCAAAGCACAGGCTGGCCTGCAATATCCCCTGCATGCCATGTTTGCAGGCAACTTGATAGCAAACTGCATATATGCTGAATGTCAAATACGAACTTCCGAAGCGCACAGCACAGTATTCCCGCCAAATCCTCAAGCAAATTAATGGCCAGATTGATTTAGACGATCGGGGGAATGTTCTTCCCAGAAGAATGCCTCGTGTGCCACGACCTGCACGATAATTTTGTTATAATGTGGTTTTATTCCACACTACAGCGAACAAACCCCTTTACCCCCGGGGGGGGGGGGCAATGTGATTGCATGGCAGGTGGTTTTCCAAGAGCATCTCCATCAAACGAATTACTTCCCAAATGCCTCCCTTTAACTTTTGTCGCTCAATAGCCCAGATAATATTTTGCAACAAGAACAATCATCATTTTGTCATTGGATGACAGTGAGAAAACAAATTGGTCCCTTTTGGTCAAATCACTGAGACTGTTGTCCATTTTGCCTATAAATTATTTCCGAATCGCAGTTCCACTATGTGAAATGGACATTCTAGGCGAAAATGCAGTTCCGTTTCGATATCAATGAAACAGTGGGGGCATGGCCTATCTCTTGTACACATGCACGGTGATGGGTACTTACCATGGCGTCGTCACGCGTGTCCACTGGCGGTGCTCCCAGCGCCAATAGACCCGCTGTGCCGACCAGCAACGCCGCTACCAACAAGACCGGTGCCCGCGCCATGACGTCTGCCCGTTGTATATAGTTCGCTCGCGTTCCTTCGACTGGTGGCCGCGTTCGTGGTATAGAGAGTAGACCGCTCTCCTTGGTTTTTCTTCTGATTCTGAGCCGACCAGCAGCCTCCGATGTCTCTGCCTCTATTCCGAACGGCCTTTTTATAATAATGGTCCTCTGCGGAAACTCGGACACTCACTCCGTACCGGCCACAGATTTCAGCGCCGCGTCGCGCGCTCAGGGTCGCGTCCACCTCAGCTTCCCGCGCACGCGCGTATACAGGCAGCGGTGACTCACCGGTCTCGATTGAAGTTTCCATCACGTGACGCCGCACCGACCAGTAGGGAAGGAGGTGGCCGGTGCGCATGTCCGATTCCCACGAGTTCACGGTACTCGACCGGTCCCCCCCCCCCACACCCATATATGGCCGTTGTTTCGGTGTTACGCATTGCATCGTTCGCCCAGATGTCCCAAATGGATACATGAATTCGTGATTTATATTTGGGCCAGAAGTGACACACGTTGGGAACGACTGGCCATTTAACTAGGCCCTATCATAATCGATATTCAAGCCAAACGTTGGGGGCAACGGAGAACCCACGATAATGTACAGTGTTGAAAATACGTTGACTCGCAGTCTCTATCTAAGAGCACCGAAAGAGATGACTAAGATGGCGTCACCACAAACTATCCGCATCGTTAACTGCACCGCAATTCGTACGAATTACGAATATAAACCACAAGGAGGTGATATTTCAACAAATAACCGTTTAGCGGTGTTCTAATATGTACTTCGATGGTTGCCTTTCCCTTTGGGAAAGATCCTGCTAGGATCGAAACGTCAGGCCCTCCAACTTTTGAGATTGATATATTGCATGTCATTTTAGTCGGTGAGCAGTTTGCAACGGCGTTTTGTATTTACTCCAATGGTTGTTTCATATTATTCGTTTTTGAGACATCTCGGGCGTGCTGCGTTCCGTCCGTCCGTCCGTCCGTCCGTCTGGCTGTTTATTCGGCTGTCCGCATGAAATGTCAAACCTTGATTTGCCCCAGAATTGTTCTTTTTACATTTGCATCGACACAAGACTGATTAGCAATCTCATTGCATGTCTTCTGTATAATGGATTCGTTTGCTAAACCGAAGAAAAAAGGATGTTTTTTATTAATTGCTATATAACATCAATGTCTTGCCGAGAAAGCTTGCACCAGCGCATATAATTATTCGCAGTTTCCTTCGCGAGTAATGCTCTTCAATATGTTTCGTGCTGTAATTTTTTTTTTTTTTAAACCAAGCCACGGCAGCTTTGCCGTTGTGGTCGGGGCTGGAATTCGAACGAGGAAGTTAAAGTATATAGGCCTACAACGTAGTATTAACGGGAAAGGTGGCCATTGTGTCGATTCATGAGTCGTCTTTCCTGGTTCACCGCCCACTGTATCGCTCCATGATTTCGAGTCGCTTACGTATCATAATTATGATAGCAACATTCTGTATCCAAGATAAATTTCTATACAACTTCTAGCCCTAATGCTGCAGACATTTTGCAACAAGCTCAGGCCTGTAAAACGAACAAAATGCATTCTTCAAAAATTAGGAGGGCCTGACTTTCTTTTTTCGATCTTAGCAGGACCTTTCTCAAAGGCATTTTCCTTTGAGAAAGGTTCTGCTAGGATCGAACCGTCAGGCCGTCCTAATCTTTGAATGTTTCTTCTTCTTCTTCTTCTTCTTCATTGAATGTGACTCTTATCATCTATTATCATTACCATCAATTAATGATTATTTTTATCATTGAAAGCATTTGTTTCATCAAAGTCTTTCAAATGTTGCTTTCCCTTTCATTGAATGTTTTCGTTTTCATTTAGTAATTTACCGTGTTTTTTGTTTTCCAATTGTATGATTGTTTTTCCCCTTTTTTATTTTATATTATTTGTTCTTGCATATATTTATCAACTGTATTTTGTGTTTCATTTGGAAAATAAATTTTTCCTTTAAAAAAAAGTCTTCTTCTTCTTCTTCTTCTTCAAATGTTGCTTTCCCTTTCATTGAATGTTTTCGTTTTCATTTAGTAATGTACCGTGTTTTTTGTTTTTCCAATTGTATGATTGTTTGTCCCCTTTTTTAATTTATATTATTTGTTCTTGTATATATTTGTCAACTGTATTTTGTGTTTCATTTGGAAAATAACGTTTTCCTTTGAAAAGTCAAAAAAAAGTCTTCTTCTTCTTCTTCTTAATTGTAAATATTGTTTATTTTGGTTTGTTTTGTTTCGGTTATTTTCAAAAGATTGAAATAAAGTTCTCCTTTTGAAAAGTCTTCTTCTTCTTCTTCTCCTTCTTCTTTTTCTCCTTCTTCTTCTTCTTCTTCTTCTTCTTCTTCTAATTCTTCTTCTTCTTCTTCTTCTTCTTCTTCTCTAAACCACCACCAAATTTGGGTTTCTTTCCAGTCGTCATAAGAGGGGTGGTAGAGCGGTTTCGCCGAGCGAGGAAGACTGACCCCCAAAAATGGTGCATTTGTTGCAGACCCGTAGTTTCAAAGAAAACACTGTGTGGGTGGGAACGGGAAATGGAAACTCGAATAATAGTCGGGGAAGCTTTCGTTGCATGACTATGAGGTAGTCGCCGGAAAGTGAACGATCAAAGAGAAAATGGAACAAGTGGAACATAGCAGGAAGAAAACACTCGAAGGCAGTCAGATCATGTTCTTGTAGGAAACGCGTTGGCACATTGGTTTCCCAATGCTTGGTATGAAAACAAACACCTTAATAACAATTCGTCAAAAGTAGGTCTTGTTAGTTGTGTTATGCTGTATATTATGCATACGACAATTCAGTTCAATGTAACTCAATATTTTATTAGATAAGATTTGAAGGTTTGCATGGTAGGACGGACGTTAGCAGTGACACCGTGTACATCATCTCTTGAGAGAAGGAGTATGGCTCTGAAAAGAGCCTGCAACACATATCTCTCCTTATCTACCTCCACATTGCAATATCAGACAGCTGTTTGGTATAGGCAATTAAGACCACAATAAATGCTTCGACACAAAGTACGCACACCAATGGTATGGACGTTGTAAAATGAGAATTTATATGGGAAGCATATTCTAAAGTTGAAAAACTTGTTTTTAAATGCATGACAAGGAATGAGACGAGGTAAAGATGATGTCATTGTGGTAAGATATTGTAGCGATAGCACAGGGGAGCTCAGCTGGTTACACATGCGTGGTGTGAACCATACAAGAGACGAAGCTCGAGCTCCAGCTAGGGGGATGGGCCCACGACCCTGTGCGGCACAGTAAACCGTGAGTCAGCTCACCTCCCACTTTCGACGGTCCATCTCAGGTGCAACTCCCTTTCGAGTGGTCCCCCACATGCCTCCGTACAAGAGTGGGATTTCACTCCACTCTGAGCGGTGTTCACATCTTTTACAGTGTGGGGTTTCTTTCACTCTTTCCGAGCGGCTTCGGCCTTTGGAGCGATTTTGCCTTCTTGAGATAGTGAACTATTCTCTCTATTGCATTTAGAGTGTATGAGCAAAGGAATGTGTTTAGGATGTCTCCTTGCAAATTGCTCTCTTTTTGGAAACGACAGAATCGAAAAATCGTCTGCCCAACACTTGGCCTATAGTATTGGGAGAAAATGGTGGGAGTTTGCAATCAAAGTTTGGAAAAGACAAAATCTAAAACCTGTTTGGAGGCAGTCTGTCACTGATTAGACCGACACTTTCTAATAGTTGGGCTTTCGTGGGCCAATAATACCGGTTGGCATTCCGACCACTTATGAATGGTCAAAATGGTGATAATATCCCATTATTTGTTTCGGTAAGTAGGCCTACTTAGATTATTTGAAATGTGTGGGAAACATTTCATGAGTCAGCTTGGTTGCCCCCCCCCAAAAAAAAAAAAAAAAAAAAAAAAAATTCTTGCTTTGTCACAGTGTTTGTTGTCCTACCGGTAGCTTGATTTGCCTTAAAACGACTTCAACGAACATGACGTGGTTCTACTCGCTTGTATCTTGCATCCGATTTCCTGACGTCGAGCATGGTTTACCTATCATCCGATTTCCTTGTCTGTTTCCCCTAACTCATTAGTTTGAGTGGCGTTCGACACGCGCGCGTGTGAATGATCATTATAGTCACCCACCTACAATGTTTAGCACGGATAGAAAAACAACCAGTCTTTCCCTTCCGAGAAAGCCCGAATCTAACTGAAAGAAAATGTAGAAGGCCAGCTGTTTCGATCCTAGCAGAACCTCCGTCTCGAACACAGAATCTGGCGAGATCGAAATGCCCTCGATAAAGAAAGACCAGGCACCCGACTGTTTTGCCCGTGCATAGTCTCGGTTTGAGTGCACTGCTTCGCGTGGAAGGGAAGCAAGATGGCTGCACCGTGCTTATAATAAGGGTAGCATCAGTTAGAGGGGAAGCCACCAGACGCCATCTTGCTTCACTCATCAGGCCGTATTGGGCTACACCCCCCACACACACACCAACACTGTAAAATTGAACTGCACCTCATGCACTTCTGCAATGGCACATATTTGTCCCAGAATCATGAACACCTACTGTACTCCATGCACATGAAATACTGTAGCTCAAGCACATGTGGCATTGTAATCATTTGAGCAAAAGCCGGATGAGGTGCATGGAGTGCATGGAGTACAAGGTTATCTCTCTATTATTTTATTGTACCCCAAGCACATGGAGTGAAAGTGAGCATCACCTCGTGCGCATGTATCGTGCACCATGTGCCTCATCATACTTCATCTATGTGCATGATGTGAGCACCGTTTTTACAGAGTGTACTCATTGTTTGTATCCTTGCTTTGTTCTCGTTCAATATACAACAGTGTGAGAAACAATATTTTAAAAATGTTCCCATTAAGACCACATTCACTTTCCTGGGTAGAAATGTGGACCGTATAATTATTTTTATTAATTATAATCTTACAACACTTAAATTTGGGACGTATTCTTCCCCTTCACAAATTTCCCGTTTTTGAGTTATTTCCAAATATCAGTTTCGTGAAAACCTTGTGGAGACCTATGCACCTTTACAATTTCCCTGTGGAGACCTATTCAACCTATTCTCTATAGGTCTTTAGAATGCACTTATAGATTCATGCTGTATATAGCCAATGGATTCGGACGCAGCCTCGCTCTCGGTATAACGGGTATCGGCTATCGTAGCGGTGCGCGTGCGGTGCGGAGTGGTAGGCGGAGTGGTGCGCAAAGGTGACGTCAGAGCGTCAGTGCACTTTTGATTGGAGCTTGATTGTCGCAGAGCGTGAATCATGTACGCCGCATCCGATCCCATTCCGTCGCGGCGCCTTGAAATCAAGGCTAGCCGTTTTACATCCTTCCTCCATTGGTTAGTGGAGTTGGAAGGAACACACACAGCATTCTGCCCGGTTAAAATCATTTGTAGCCTTAGTGTGACTTTGCAAATCTCTTTCTTTGTCCCCGCTTGTTTTTCGGTGAGAGATGACATCCATGGCCAGGACAATGCCATTGCTTCATATCTATATATAACCGCACGTCGTGCCTTTTTCAGCACTTTCACAATCGCCTTGCCATACACTCACTTGAATGAGAATGGCCTTTCGTTCTTTAACTGGTTATTAAGTAATAAACTTAACCTCATCGATATAACATGATGTTTGCGTCGAGGTGAATGTAATTCAATGAGATTTTGCCCTTGCTCGACGTGATAAACACTGAGTGCTCAGACTAGAATTCGGGAGTCGCGGGTTCGAATCCCGCCCGACCTGTCTGAAATAATTATTTTTTATCAGGCACCGGGCAAAGCACTGAGCACTCAGTGTTTATCACGTCGAGCAAGGGCAAATCCTCCTTGAATTAAACTTAAACTCATCCCTCTCTTCCTCGGTCTCCCTCTCTTCCTCGGTCTCCCTCTCTTCCTCGGTCTCCCTCTCTTCCTCGGTCTCCCTCTCTTCCTCGGTCTCCCTCTCTTCCTCGGTCTCCCTCTCTTCCTCGGTCTCCCTCTCTTCCTCGGTCTCCCTCTCTTCCTCGGTCTCCCTCTCTTCCTCGGTCTCCCTCTCTTCCTCGGTCTCCCTCTCTTCCTCGGTCTCCCTCTCTTCCTCGGTCTCCCTCTCTTCCTCGGTCTCCCTCTCTTCCTCGGTCCGTCCGTCCGTCCGTCCGTACGTCCGTCCGTACGTCCGTCCGTCCGTCGGTGTGCCTGCCTGTCTGTCTGTTTTGAACTATCTGTCTGTCTGTTTTGAGCTATCTGTCTGTCCGCCTGCCTAATCTGTTCAGCAGAGTGAGCCCAGGTACGGTGGCTCACAGGTGCCCTACGAAATCGACACCATTATAGCGTTGGGTGATACCGTCTCAGCAAGTACTCCTCCCATACAAACATGTACACACACAAAAGATGTCGACGGGCTGGTTCATGTCTAGACAGACCTAACCTACTCGTCATGCACTGTCGATCTCACGTTTCGATCCCAGGAGAACCTTTCTGAAAGGTGTCTTGAAATACCTACCAGGATTTGGACATTTGTATATGCTCGACTCCGTAAAGATGCCATGCCAATGTTAGTTTTGCATTGTTGTCCTCTGTTTGTCTAACCTCGACCATTGACATAATTCGTAACCCCCCCCTCGTCGGAGGTTGGCTGGTGGTGCGCAGGAAGCACATAGAGGCGCCGAGCACACACTGTGCAACAACTGGCAGTCGCGTCAGAAGTGATAAGAACGCGTATACTTAACCCTCTAAAATAATCGTCCACATTTCCGATGGCGTGGGTCAAGGTGCGTTGTGCCGCTCAATTTATGAGCCGCCCGGGTTTACTTTGGCCAGATTTCTTCCGGGTTCCCAAGCCCGTGGGTACGGTACGCTTTGGCGGCCAACAACCAAGGATCCGTTTGACCTCTTGTGACCGCTAAGGTTTTCCCTATAGCAGTTTCAGCTGGGACAGAGTTATACTGGGTGATAAAGGGCAGACTTGTTGTTCACCTTTTTAAGCCACATGGGATCGGAGCGGCCGAACTAACGTTCTTGGTTGCGACCGCCCAAAGGCGCCCATACCCGCGATTGGGCTGGCGACCAGCTGGGGACTATAGATATCACGGGTACAGTGCTGAACTTGTATTCAAAGACATTAAAACGGGCGATTCACACTAGTGCGCCCTCAAGAGTTTGAAAGGCGTTGGCCAATGCACGTCTGGAGAAGTCGACCATTGATCTCCTTTATTATGGAGATCAATGGGGTCGGAAAGAGTGCATACCGCTTTTGGATAGCAACTATACTTCATCAGCAAATAGCCATAGAACTCCCGTAGAACCGGTTCACAGTTTCCGTCTTGAGGGCGCACCTCATGTTCGGTGGTAGTGCAACAGGGTGCAGAACACTAAATAGAGCTCCCATTGAACACTGTACAAAAACACTCACTTTCAAAGTCAATTATCCCATGCCCAAAAGTATCTCAGTTCTTGTAGCTATACTTAAAATTGTAGTTTGGACCTTCATCTCTCAGATTCTTTTCATTTTTAGTGCTCTTAGGTGATTAGATTTTTTGCTAATTACCCTCAGAAAAAAACACCCCCAAAATGTGAAGCCGTCCAAGCCGAATTTCTGCAAGGATTTTGGAATTGACCCCTCCACTTCCACAGCCAAATAGGGCCACATTTAAAGCCAGATATGGTCCAAATGACATACCAAATTGAAGAGTGAACCCCCAGGTTGTCTTAAGCTTCACTTGTTCTACAATGTATCAGTTAATTAGCCTCCAAAGACCCCTTATTCAAAAAAAGTTGTGGGTACACACTTTATGATAATCAGCTCGGCGGAGCCATCTTGGATGGATTTTGTGTGCTGCACCCTATAAGGGGGCTAAACTTTAGAGTTGGGTCACAAAATTGGGCTTAAAATGTGGCAGAGATGGTACTGATGCAACATGTGAAAATAAAATTGAAAAAAAGTATTGCGTTTGTCCGCAATGATTGAAAATGTGATGGGTGGGGGCCCATGCCTTTGTGCACAGTCTGGCATGAGAAACCACTGCATAACAATGTGTACACTATTTGCTTCACTATAGATATTTTAGCCGTTGGGTGAGATGCGGCCGACGACCGAGATAATGGTAGTACACACAGGGCCCACACCGATAGTAGCCCCATAATAGTATGCATTCAACTGCTCAGCCGATCTGTACAGTACCGGTAGATTACGGTAGCCGTGTTTTATCTAATAAATAGTAATAATAACAACGTAGGAATACCACTAGTCTACTAAGGGCTCGCCTCATACCTTCTTGTTCTAACCAGTCGGAAAGAGTGTATACCGATTTTGCATAGCAAATATGTGACCCGGCACAGCGACATGAGGAATATCCCACCAAAACACTTTTCGAGTAAACAACGCCTGAAGTCAAAGTATCTTCTCAATTCGATAAAAAAATATAAAAAAAATAAAAATCGGTTTTTTTTTTGTATTTTCGGAAAGTTTATGTATTGGAGGATATTATGCCCAAAGAAGTTTTCCAAAATTCGTCTCTAAATGTTGAAAAAACGAGGATTTTGGGGGAGTGTTTGTGTACTGTTTTCATGAAAATGTAAAGTTCCTGCCTTTTTGAATGGCCGCTTTCGAGGAGTTAGAATTGCGCTGCTATATTGTGTCTGGTGCCAAATGAACGAGCGAAGTCCCCTTGTACTATTTACAACAAAGTTCGCACGGAAATAATTTTGATATCATTTGAAAGCTAATGGTATACTCTTTCACATCATTAGAAAATCTCTAAATCTCAACAGTGGGGGTTATTTCTCATTATGCTGTGCCGGGTCACATATTACTTCATCAGATGCAATGAGGTGCAAAACGAAGTACAAGCTTTGTAAAGACGAGGTGGTACAGTTGATGATGTAGTGACCAATATGCCTCATTACATCACTAACCCCAAATGTACCGTGCATCATGTGACCGATACTGTATCAGAAAGGATAATGTGACACAAATTGATCGGGATCGGGTCCCCACTTTCATTCAGATGCAAACAACAATGTTGAGATATAGGCCTACGGTGGTTAATGGTTGAATTGCTTCTGACTGGCACCCCCACCCCGGCAAAGACTATAGTAGTTGACCATTTGGGAAGGCCACCATCTAAGGGCTGGATAGCTCAGATGGAAGAGCACCGGTACATTAATCCAGAGGTCCCGGGTTCAAGTCCCTGTCCAGCCAAAGTTTCCTTCGCCATCAGTTTCTGATTCGGCATTGGCATGGCATACATAACATCCTATCCGGTAGCGGGTCCGAAAACTGCACCGTATAAATTCTGCATATCAGCAGGAAAGCTACGCAAAGACGCCCATTGAGATCCGCATGGGACAGAGGAACTTCAGAACCCTGTATATAGAGCCCACATTACATAGACATTGCATTGTGAACAAAGCTTTGCCAACAACTATAATAATAGCCAAGGTAGCTGCGGTGACTGCCTAATGTGCTGCCGACACGCTTGCATGCGCTCGCACACCGAGCTTCAGTTGGTGGTGCGGGTGAACGTGAACTTGGCTAGCTGTATAGCACAGTGTGACCATGAACGACTCGGATGTATTCTTGTTCAGATCATGTGAAGCTTTTGTTCTGTTGAATGCGCATCCTGCGCACACCGGGCTGCGCATTCCCGGACTAGATTTTCCACGGGTCAAAAACGGAGGATGAAAGGTGAGCTGTTCGCGTACACTCTGTTGTAGAGTACGTGTTGCGTGCCCGGCTCATATACATTCACGTCAGTGTATTATGATGCAGCCGTAGAGGTAAGTCGCATTGAGATCAATAATGACCGAAACTGCGGTTTGTCAAAAAATGTGAAGGGCCTGAGGGTTTTGAGCCTACCGGGACCTTTGTCGGGGTGCCTTTCAGAAAGGTCCTGCTGGGATCGAAACGTCAGGCTTTTACATTTTTGAGATTTCCGAAGGTTTTCATGGTGAGAATAGCAGGAGCTGTGACACCATGTAAAGCTCTCTTTTGTGAGTGTGTGTGGTTCTGAAAAGCACCAGAGGAACTGAACTCGACGTTTCGAACAGTATACTCTGTTCGTCCTGTCTCCTGAAGACGAACAGAGTAGGCCCTATACTGTTCGAAACGTTCGAGTTCCACCCGTTCTTTTAAGAACCACACATACTCACAAGAGAGAACTTTGCATGGTGTCACCACAAATCTATTACTCGTTTTACATTTTTGTGAGCGGATTCTCCTTTCTCTCTTGTTTTCGTGTCGGCCAGCGTTCTCCCCTTCCTATCTGTTGGTGTCATTGTCGGTCTGCTTTTGAGAAAGGCCCTACTAGGATAAAATCAGACCCTTCTAATTTATGAAAATTGATGTGTATTTTTGACCATTTTAGTCAGCAAGCAGTTTGCAACATTTTTGCATGTTACCGTATTTTCTTTCCTAATTCATTCTCGAACAAACAAAGGAAAAACTGACTGGCAGCTTTTGAACACATTGAAAGAGTATATAGCAAAGGAAACTTTGGCTGGTCCGGGACTTGGACCCGAGACCTCTGGTTTTGCGTGCCGGCCCTCTTACCATCCGAGCTATCCAGCCCACTGCCAATTAACTAGTCTTTGCCGGTGTGTGGGCGCTAGCCAGAAGCATTTTCTCGAAAACGGCAAATTTTCGAGCGACAACATTTCTGATTTCTTTGCAAGCCTTATTGGCTGTGCAGAAAGCGTATCCCTAGCTTTAACTTCAACTGGCATAGCCCCCTCCCCTCCCCCTTGCCCCAACCCGTAAAATGTGTGTGCACAAACATATGGGCCCATAGCGAATAGTACGTGGTACGGAACTGAACGGATACGCATTACACAGTAACGTTCTAGACTGGATCCCATCTTAATCCTGCACATTAGAAGGGTGGAGGATTGCAGGAGCCCGTCTGTAGCTAGTCAACAGCATTGAGTGCTGATCAGTCTCGATCTTGTCACATGCAGCCAGGCATGCAGTGGCATAACATTATGTGGTTGGGTTTTTTGGGGGGAAATCTTTACAGGCCTGGACGTCCGAATATTCAAGATGTACGGTCATTAAATTTGAGTGATATTTCGAAATTTTAGTGGGCCGGACGTTTCGATCCTAGCAGGACAAATCTCATCATGAAATCATTAAATTTGATTAGTTTTGTTGGAAATGTATCCGAGTCGTAAAATATACAAAAAAAAACTAATCTTGTCGACTCGATTGCTGCTTCGTACACTAAACCCTTTTATGGTTTCAATTAGGCCGATGACTAGTCTAGTGCGTTGACGTAGACATTCAGTACACGTGCATATAATCATGAGGGAAAATCTCTTATTATTCCTCCATGATAATAATACACCGTTTCGATGATGCACATGAGGTTCATGTGGACGTGACCAATTGCCCATCACCACGCATTTTGTGCGCCGTCTGGTGAAAGCGGTCGCATCATACAGGCGGACATAGGCCAGCATGTAGTACATGCATACTGTACATGTACATTTACATGTACATGTACATTTACATGTACATGTAGTACTTGTACAGTGTACATGTACATGTACTGTAGCTACATGTACATGTACTGTATAATGTTCATGTACAGTACAGTACTGTAATGTACATACAGTACCCCCCCCCGGTACATGTACATCTGCAGAAGTACCCACGTCTGGTTAGCCTTGTTGAAGTTGAAGTGGACGCGAGCACCTGGTATACGATTATAGGAAGAGACATATTTTCACCCAGCTCTTGAATTGACCTGACCGTCGCACCCGGGCGTGTACAGCTTAAAGGGGGTGTATCGTGGTGCTCGCCAGGATCCTAATGATACATGTATCATTAGCCTTATGAGGACACGCTCTAGACCCCACACTGTGCCCGCCGTGTTATCAGTAAACAATCAGATAAGAAAGTCCCCTGAGGTAATGTTTGGCTTCTGCCAGCCACTGGTCCTAATGGTTCCCATATGTAGGGTTTGGGGCTATCCCATTACGTAAGACTAAGAGAGGGAAGTACGTACTGTACATGGATTGTAAGTTCCAAGACCTGCAAGTGAGCTCACTGAATGGAGTAAATCAAAAGCAATGCAATCTCACATGATATGAAATTCAACCATGATTCAACACACCGCCTTGATCATCCATATTTCTGTAGCAGTATATTTGAGCAGTGGATGACTACTCAATGGGTCATCAGGGCTCGAACTTAGCACTAGCCCGGTGGTCATTGTCTAGTAAAACAGCCGCGGGGTAGTAAAATGACCCACTTTGCTAGCCCGGCGGACTAGTAAAACCAAGGTAAAACTAAAAAGTACCGCTAGACAGCAGTATGCAATGCATGCAGCACGCACGCTGCATGCACCGCTCCGACTGTACATGTACACTGTAAAGTATACACTATGCAGCGTACATGATGTCTGCACCAGTCCGCACGCATTATTTTATGCACGTGCACGACCAACGACCATACATGTCCTCAAAGTCGGATCCCTGACCCAATGCCAGCATATGTTTGCGTTACGGAACTAGACTTATACTGCTAGACTCCGACTGAAAGTAGATATGAATAAGTGTGGCAAATGCGGTCCTGTGATTGGTCAGATACTGGTCGCAGTGTGGATTGCGTCCGTACACAAGACTAGCAAATCACATGGTTTGTTGTACATGTACAGTGTATGCCATTTACACACGTGCTACATGTAAAAGGGACCGCGATGCCGATTACGCGAGAAATAAAAGTTTTCCTGGCTGGCCTACGATGGGAAGTTGATGAAGGAAGGAATAAATTTATGTTTTGTGACGTGTGCAGGGGTATCTTTTCTTCCACGGCACGGATAACCAGACAGCTGACAATCCAGATTCCACCACAAGCGACAGTGATTTTCATATGTACATTTACATTACATGTAATGTATGAATGATGTACATGGACTCTGTCAAATTTCCAGATACTGACTTATTAATTAGCCTACCATTGCCAGATTTAAATTTAAATTAATTCATTGATGATCTCTTAATTAAACTCAATGACTCAGCACTTGATAATTAACATTATCTAGTCTTTTTAAAGTACGGTACATATGTGGCCCAAAAAATGCAGGCGGGGATGAGAAACTATTTGTTTTACTTGACCTAATAACCTCGTGTTAAATTCAATATTAATTATACAGGGCTAGTAAAACTTGCTGCGGGCTAGCAAAAAACTAAATTTACTAGCCCGGTGGGCTAGTAAAACAAAAGTTAAGCGCGAGGCTTGGTCATGTATAAAGAGTAAAGACTAGCAAACGTTAGGAAGTTCAAGCATATATGATACTACCTAGTAAAATAATTACTTAGAACAAGTATATACATGTAGGCCTATAAATACTTGAATTTGTATGAATAAAATGTTCATCTTTTGGTGAGAATGGTACTGGTAGCCAATTGCATAATTGAGTGCAAATCCTGATTTTAAAAGTACGGCTTTTATTGTATGTTCGTAACTTCGTATACACACCGAGCAGCCTGGTGCAAATTTTAACATGGCGGATGTGTGATTTTAATCAAGAAAACCTGGGTGATGAATAAAATTTCTCAACGACTGTGCAATGCAAGCAAAGTATAAGAGCATAAACACCCTTTTCTTCCGAATAGCATGCATTCACGAAGCTGTCATTTGCTTCTTATTTTCAAGGTTGTCATGACCCAGTATTGCAGTAAATACTGAACATCTGAAGCACTTACACTGTACTTCTTTTTATTCATATAAAAAGAAGCAAATGCTAGTGGCCTAAACAATGCTTTACTGCCACAAAAGTGAAACTAAATATTTAAAGAATTTAGCAATCACTTTCTAGTAGTACATGATATGTAAAAGCATAAACCTGATCTCTACTCATACAAACACGACTGAATGGTAAATCTCAAAATTCAGTGGGCCTGACGTTTCGATCCTACACTAGCGGGACATTTCTCAAAGGCAGAGTTACAAAGACAACACAGATACAAGAAGGAAGGGGGTAGAGAGTGAAAAGGACACAGATGACAAAGGACAAAGCTAGTAGTAGTGGGGGGCAATTGCATGGTAACAGAAGGGCATTCACAGGCAGTTTTAAATTTCAGCGACTTTGCCTATTAAAAACAAAATACCGTAGTTATGTGAACATTGGTGCTACCTTTCATTTTCACTGGAACAAATATGAGTCAAATCTTACACTGACAAAATATGCATATTTAATGAGGTCGGTAACGGAAGGACGCAAAATGGACATGGCTTTTTCACTCAACACGTATTTCATTTAAACGCTCTGAAGTGTGAGAGTCAATAATGTTGAAAATGTATTGAATAGAATATGTGCCACAATACCTAATCAGTTCAACTTAAAAAAAAAAATAAGTTGGTGAATGAGAAACAAAGGCAAATCTAAAATAATTTGGTTTCGGTAACGGAAGGATGGGTAACGGAAGGACCATCGAAATTTACATAGTCGATATATGGGAGATGAGGCGATTGTTTTTAGTGCTTCAAACAAATACAAACTGGAATGAGTAATGTACATGTAGGCTACACGTCATATACAGTTATGTGGCATTACTGCATGAGCATGATGTCAACATTGCCTATTGGTACCTATTCTACACAAACTGTACTGTTCACTTAAAATTAATTACATGTAGGCCTAATTAAAGGCTGTATGCACAAGAACAGATCTATCGGAAATATAACTATGAATGCTGTAACTTTTTTGAAAGATCACAAAATAACAATCAAAAGGCTTGTGCTTCCACAAAATTGCCTTGGTCAATGGCAACACTACTACTGTAACTAGAACACTTCTGGAATAACTTCTGCAAAATGGTATCTCTCCCTGTTGTCCATGACTGGCGCTGGAAGAATCTTCAGAATTTGCTCATTGGAAATTACTCCAAACTTATCCTAAAATTTAGTGGGCCTGACGTTTCGATCCTAGCAGGACCTTTCTCAAAGGCAGAGTGACAAGGACGAAACAGATACATGTACACGAAAGAAGGGGGGAGAGAGTGAATAGGACACGGATGAGAAACAAATGACAAAGAGTAAAGCTGGTAGGGAGAGATCAAAGGGAAGGGCAAGGAGTATAGGGTAGAGATCGATTAGTGAGAAGAGGGGGAAAGATCAAAGAGAGAAGTGTGGAGGAGTGAACACAAAAGAAGGATTATCAGAAAGTTGCATGGTGTTAGTCATTACCCTCCTGGATGTTGAGACCATGTGGTTGAATAGTCCGAAGACGCTTCATCCACATTTTCTCACGGCTAAGACGGACAGCATTACTACGGTGACCAAGGGATTCTATGCCCAGTACACTCATATCTGATATCGAATGATCAGGGAGATTGAAGTGATACCCAGTAAGCAGTAGGTAACTTATAAGTAAGTAAGTAAGCAGTTTGCAACATTTTTGTATATCAAACTTATCCGCTACATCTTTTGCAATGAATACAGCACCCCTTTGGTCACTTTTGTGAAGATGCATGACAGAAAACTCTTGGTCATGAATCTCTGTGATTGTGTTATAATATGAGCAATAAACTTTAATTGAATTATCTGGCAACTTTGTTTGCACAAATATATTTCACAACAAAAAACCCGCATTCGGATGGGAAATTTCCTCATCAGATGTGTGCAGTGATTGTAGTGCAGGCATCTCAATGAAAAGGCATGTAGGAATGGAAGTCGGCATAAGCTGTGTAGTTATCAAGTGTACATGTACATTGAGCATTAGCCATACACCAAGCAAACTTATATTCCAATCCATTTTAATCCATTGGTTCACAAAAGACTTTCATTTAAAATTTTGACAATATTAGTTCTTGTACGTGTAATTGTGCCCTGTCACTGCTCATGATTGAGACTTTGGAGACAAGTCACCCCACCTCCTCCCCACTCCTCCCTCCCCTCCCCTAACCCCTTTCCTCCTCATTGGGGAGACCTATAACGATGACAACATTAATGATAGGAACCTACATACATATTTACATGGTAATTTGATGAGATGCATAGCATTTTGTCCTTCTGTTACCAATTTTGTCCTTCCGTTACCGGAGCTTCGGTAACGGAAGGACAAGACATAATTGATGTTAATTAATAAACGTAATGATGAAGAGTCATCAAAGTGGTAGACTATTATTTACCAGGCCGAACTCACTTTTTTAAAAGCTTTTCTCTGAATCTTTACTGCAATTGTGGAAAATATATTGATAAAGTATGTGTAATTTTTTGTAACGGAAGGACATTTAATTTTTTAAAGGAGCAAAATATTCAAAAACGATTTACATGATGCAGGAAAATTTGTTTCTGCAGTCTCATTTATAGCCTGATTACTGATATTAACATTGTTTTGAGGTTTGAAATGCATTTAGGCCTATAATCCTAGAACTGATGACATACAATCTTCAAGAATGTCCACATTTTTTTGGAAAAAATGCGTTGATTGCATAATCCAAAATTTAGGCGGGGAAACGCGCAAAAAATCAAATTTTAAACTTACATCTTCAAAATATAGACTTTCAGCTTTCATTTGACACCAAATTAATTTTGTGCAATTTGAATATATTCGAAATTTCCAGTGTCATGTTCACCTTTACGTGGAATTACCCTAGGGTGAGATCAAAGGGAATGGCAGGGAGTATAGGGATTAGTGAGAAGAGGGGGAAAGATCAAAAAGAGAAGTGTGGAGGAGTAAACACACAAGAAGGATTATTACTCATTAGTAAAAGTAAATGCTACATGTAGTTTTTATACATCCGACGCAATGCCTTCAACGTCTGGTCAACTAAGTCTAACCAAAAGTAGAAGTTGTCTTTTGGACTTTTGAATTGGTAGTCGGCTTTTTGGATTTGGTACAATTATACATGTATCTGCCATTGCGCCTGTCATGTGTCTTCCCTCACCTCTTGCTTTTCGTTGTGTCCCAATTCTGTCATTTGCCAGTTCCGATCCATACACACAATTTCCCGTCGTGCGTCCGGCCCGTCGCCCGAAAACAATTTCATCAAAACTGTTTAGGCCAACTTATCCACAGTGCATTTCACTCTTGCCTATTGTAAAAATATGCTGACTTGTTTCCATGAAAATCTATCAAGAAATCTTCCACCCGATACAGAAATTCCATTGATCCTCACATTTTCACCAAGTTGAAATCAGTCCAGCTACTAGTACTAGTATACTAGACAGCAAAATATTCTGTCAATTGTGCAAAGCACATGGTAAAAGCAAGGAGGTAGAGGAGCATGGTAAATTAACTATTTTGGCCCTCAAGTAAGGGGGTTATTTTCAGGGTTTAATTTTCAGAAAATGCGACATGTTTTTTTGAGGTAGTGTATGCCATATGGTGGAAATAACACTGAGCAAAGGATGAGTAAATTATTGTAAGCATAGTGATGAAATGCTGCACTACATCATTTCATCACTATTAATTTATGGAATTATGGGGTTAACAAAGTAATGTTACTTCTGTGCAACTCAGATCATGTTTAATTTGGAGTATACAGCAGATTTCATGTCTAATTTAGAGTATACTGCATATTTATACCTGCCCGGAAAAAAATGTTGAATCAGTTTGTTCCTTATAAAATATATAAACTAAGGAATCAAACATTGCAAGTGATTTATTATTTACATTAATTTCAGTCTTATTCTTATAATTCTGGTATGAACTTCGTGAAAGGACATACAGAAATAACATGTAGATGTAACTTATCAACTTAGTATGATGTACCCTAAGATTAAAAGTCTTTTTGTAAATGTATTTTAATAGAATGGGGCCTATGTTGTCGGTTATTCTCGACAATACCATACGTATAGTTACGTTAACGATGAAAGGATATTGCTTCTTCCAAGTGGAATACGGCACAAATGGAGAATTGAAAATACGATAGTGTCAAGCATGGTGGATCAATTGAACAAGTACATGTGTATGTCTATATATGTGAAGATATTAAAGGTGAAAGTGAAAATAAGCACTGTGCAAACATGACAAAAAAGATAAGTAATTTAAGAAATGGGCAATAGTGTGGTTTACCTATGGGTCCTTAGCTTGCAATTAGTAGTCAAAAGATAAGACCTTAGTTTCAAGCAATCACTTTTACATGTATTTGCTCTTTATTTTTTGTGGTCACTATGCAAGGTTGGAGCATGATTGGAGCATAGAGCAAGGAAACATTCCCTAAAAAATATGATCAAAACGTACCCTTATGGTGACAGTGTTTTATCTTACATTTCGGTGCACTGTTGTTATGTTCATTTGTGAGGGTAAGCCCCTCGTTTCCCCAGCCGACTTCGCTGATAAATAAGCAAGTTGTGGGCTCACCCAGGTAGGTACGGGTTACCAAGCAACTTTCTTCATCAATGTTCATATACAATCACCAGAAAAGTTTTCCATGGTCACCAGTAAGTGAAGTTGTGTCTCTGACCCACATGATTTCTGGGGGTCTTACAAATGTTGGTTAAATTAGGCCATTGGACGGTTTTGGAAAAATCAAAACCGAAACAAAAGAAAACCAACTTTTGGTCGGCAAAATGTATTCCATTTCTGATACATAACACTTTTACTGAGATGCAGTGTTATAGCTAGGGTATTTTTAGTGGTGGTTCAAATTTCACCAACAAGAAGTCGTTCTCGTGAACAAAGCCTCGCGATTAGCGACTGCGGTCAAAATGGGATAGCAACAAAACTTGTATTACATACATGTTACCGGTAAATTAAATTAATAAATCAAATTAAATTAATTAAATAATTAATCAAATTAACTTTACTGCAAGTTTTGTTGTTAGTCATGTTCAGTTCAAGTAAAGTGAACAACAAAACAAAGAATAATGTACATGTTTGAATTGAATGTGTGTGCACTCAGTACAGACAGTAGGTGTGCAATGATTAGTAGACTTCTGCCAGCCCTTACAGTTGTTTTCTAACAAATAACTAATGTTTATTACAGTTATACTAGCGATGTTTTAAGTTTCGCGGTCAACCAAAGTGTATTTTCTTTCTTATAAATTTGATAAGGAATTTTTCATTCATTTCTTGAGATATCGGAAATTGAAAATTGGAAAATGACTCCGTACGTCTGCGCATAGATCGAGCCAAAATGACGGAGAGAAAAAAAGAGTCAAACGCCGTCCAAATTTGTCAATTTTACCCTCAAATTGAAGCCTGTATTCCCTTCTTTCTATTCATACCACTATATCATACCACAATAATAACGAAGGGAATGATATCAAACTACGCGGAAACAACATTCGGAGACAAACGATGAAAGTAACGTATTACTATTATTTTTTAGTTATGACCGATTTTCCTTCGCGACGTTGGCAAGTCTATATGTGGTTTCCGCCTCTAGGTAAAGCCATAGTGACACTACAGGAGCAGTAGGGCCGAAACCAGCCTACGCGCGGCACATGTGACATGACACAACACGTCTTTGCACACACTGTATACTGTATAGTGCACATGCACAGCGACCGCATGGCCTGGCTGTATACGAGTTACGACTACGATCATGCTGCGCTACTCAAGCCTGATCGGAACTTCCAGAACTATTAGCGAGACGGTTACGCTACAAAAAAGTACAATTTATTTTACTACCGAAACCATGATATAGATTGGGATAATGATGGGGTGAACACAGTGCCGGTCGGATGCATTGTTTTTCACCAGGAGTGGTTGACGGAGATTACCCGTGGTGGTCGGCCCCGTCCACCGCCGACCAGCTACACTGCTCAGATGTATAAAAAATAAAAAAAGATTTAGGATTTTTTTCATACGAAAAATAATAACATCTAGTTTCACGTTTAAAACAATGCAAAACCGAAAAAAACTCGAATGCAAAACTGGAACAACTGGTGAGCCACCCTGGCCTGCCAGGTACCACTACCAACAGCCAGGAGAAAATAACTAAAAGAAAGGCTGTCCTGTACACACACCATGTACACACAGTCATGCACAGTACAGTGTACACGTACATGTAAAGTACTGTATATAATACCCCTTTCCCACTACGCAATCTCCGGGTTATCTCGGGGGTAACGGCAAGCCTTACCCCCGAGATACCCCGGGTTGGAAATGGTTGCCAGGACGTTTCCCACTACACTTTTCCCGCCCCGGGTTGAGACCGAAAAATCGGCCGTTACCCCGGGGTTCGTTAACCCTGCTCGCGACCAGGGTTAAGGATGGAAATCTCGGGGGTAACGGCCGAACCCCGGGGTTGGCGTTGTAGTGGGAAACCGCGCCGGGGTACGAGTCCGGTGGACATTCTCAGGGTTAAGACACCGGATGCGTTACGTAATGGGACGGTCAGAGGTGGGATACGTGGCGGGAAAATCCGCATGCGACGCACATCTGGCATTTACAAGAGGGCAGTAAATTCACGACGGCAACGACGGCAGTTGCCGTCGTGCCCTCACCAATTGCCGCGGTGCCCTTAAATTTGGAGGATTTTCACGGCAACAAATTGCCGTGCCCTTTTAGCACACTGCAGCGCGCATGAAATAATATTCCGACTACGGTGCAGTGTGTGCAGCACACATGGAAGCTTCACTGTACCGTGCGCACTGTCAGCTAAACATTGCGCATTCTGTGCACAACTGTATGGACTGTGGATGGGTGTACATGTACATGTACAGTACATGTGCATCTACTGTACACGTACATGTACACGTACACATACACGATCAATGTACTGTACATGTACATGTACAGTACTTACATGGCCATGTCAGATACGTACATGGACAGTGCGTTCGATCCTGACAGTTTCATGTCAACAAACTTTTAATCTGCGGGTACCAGTGAATCTTGGACATCGCTGGCTGTACCAAACAACGGGTACCAACGGTAGTTGGGAGCGATTTGCGTTGCACGATAGATAGATTGCGCAGCATGCAGCACGTGGTCGGGTTGCGTGCGAAAGTAGAATCGAAGAGCTGTCAAAGGTTTGCGTGTTCGCGGGTGCCTTTTCAAAGTCGTAACCATGCCCCGAAAGGAGAAAGCTAAACAGCAAAACGAGCTACTACTTCACGATACAGCACAAAAATGTCGCAAACTTTATTCTTTTTTTCAGGTAGGCCTACGAACGTAGTTATTCTCAATTTTTTGGACGAGAACTGATGAGAAGGTTTTGGAACACCGAACCCAAATCGCGATACCTTGACAGCATGGACTATTCTATTAGGAATGAGAGGGGTGCGACTTTATACAATAATAAGCTCCGATAATATGCTCGTTTAGGTTGGACCTAGCTGCTTAAAAATCCATCTTTACAAAACATGTAGGCTATTTAGAATCCCTTTTATTTTGATTTTTTTGTGAGGATCTATTGTCAGATATTTTTGTCGTCCCGCTTACTATAGCAGTAGCACCCCGGCCATACCTGAATGGTACTGTTCATGTTCCGTGAGAATACGTATTGGTGGCTGACTGAAACCTATTTTAGACGTCATTTTCATGTTGGAAAATAATCTTTTTCAGGCATTGTGGTCCCACAGAAACGATGATATATTAGTAGGAGACCTAAAACAACGATTCGGTGCCTTCAGCGCCTATTTTGAAAGTTTTGTTTAAAGTGCTTACAGCGTGTTTGCATCGGTACTAATAAAAAAAAGTCGGTAAATTGCCTTGATGCCCCGGATTTGCCGAAATTTTATATCTATATTATATTTATATCTGACGCCATTTTCAATGCAGTGTACATGTACACGAGAGTGCGGATTATGCCGTTAATCGAGTGCAGCCCACATGTATCCAGTCAGGCAGCGCGCGCCGACGGGTGGTTGCTGGGCGACAAGGCGGTACGAGGCATTGTGGGACCAGCTAGCGCGCTGTGGGATTTCCGGTCCGGGCAGTGACGGACACCGGGGTTGGGTGTAGTGGGAAATCGCACATCGTTAACCCGGGGCAAGCTCGCCCCGGGTTTCGCGAAACTCCGGGTTAACGCGACAAATGGGAACAGAACTCAGGGTTAACGAACCCCGGGGTACAGAATGCTAAACCCGGGGCGGCAAATCTCGGGGTTAAGCAGTTTGTAGTGGGAAAAGGGTATAAATCAGTGTTCATGTACAGTACTGTACAGTGGTACTGACAGTGTACAGTGTTTTACCCAGGCTATTACATAATAGGACGTAACAACCATGGCCAACCAGACCAAACACCCGAGGCATTAATTAGTTTGTGGCTCTCCTGGGAGGTCCCAGGAGCAGGTTTTGCACTGGGGTCGCTGGGTGGCGCTATCTAAAAAACCGAGCAAGGAAACCACGAGAATGGGCCTTTAACGGCTGATCGTGTACAGGCACTGGTTGTGCTTTTGTGCAGCTCGGGGTTGCGCTAGCTTGAATACAAACCTCACCGCCATTGTTGATGCGTGTACATCCACGCTACAACGCTCCAACCATTGAGCTAATGGTACAAGTGGTAACATTGAAGACCCCATCCTTGAATGCCTGGCAGTGGCATACGGTATTCTCTGCAGAAGCTTCGGCTACGTGTGTACCAATTATTCCACAGGTAAGTGCGTGCCCCCACCACATGACGCCCCATTTTTGAAGGCTAAAGCGATTGATTGTGGCTCACCTTGGCTCACGCTTTTATGCTCACCCTTTAGGCTTGACCCCTTTTCGAACAATCGTTTGACCATTAATTGTTTGATCGAAATCAAAATCGTGGTTAAAAAGGGAGTCACATACCCCCCAAAAAGGGCTACAGTACAGTCAACTTTAGCAACTCGGACTGTGGTTGACCATGGAGGAAGGAAAATAGATTCTATTTTCCTTCCTCCATGGGTTGACATAGTATAGTCGTTGTGGTCGGTGATTCGATCTGTTTTTTCCACGGAACGGCCACTACCCAGGGGCAGGGGGTAACTTTCATCATGGAGGTCTCTACTTATTCCTCCATGCTTTCATGGACCCCGAAGGAGTAGGCCCTTGGGTATGCTCAGGCATAGGCCTACTACTACCCGGATTGAGGGGCGGTATATTCTGTTCCGTTGACGTATTTGTGAGTCACTCCCGGCCGTGTGGGTTTCATGGTCCCGTCTGGCCGGTTAGTGGAATCCAGTCTGTACGCCCACCGTCGCTTTCGGTTTCCTATACCAATACTATAGTCTATAGCTGTGTGGTTGATCAGTCAGATCGGAAACTGTCAGCTGCGTTGTGTCGGGATACTGGAAATCGGGAAGGCAATTCTTTTTTCTTTCAAGCCTCCGGCCCGAATTCTCTGCAAAAAAAGTCAGTTCAGAATTCGTTGGTCAGACCATGGTGGACTCGGTGATCACTCTCCAGACTCCAGACCCTTATACTCTATAGGCCAAAGCAGGGGAACAGACAAGGCCATCTTTAGAAGAGGAGGTCGTTATCACAGTTGCCCAGGGTAAGTTTCTCTTCAGTTTGAGTCTCATCCAAGGTAAACGGGCCCCTTTAGGCCTTCCTAGGCCCTATCAAAGCACAGTCACAGTCACATAGGCCCAATCTGATGTTATAACTTTGTTCGGGGGAGCAACACGCATCTAGCTGCCTTCAATCTATTTTTTTTAACTGGCCGATTGATTCCTCCTTAATACTAATAGAAAATAAAAACGACAACGAACCAGTAACTCGATGGCAACGTTAAAGGGGAATGCAACCCACAGAAAAATGTTGGCTTATCTAATTGGGTGTTGAAAACAACCTACAATTACCTATGTGCTACTCACCTACGAGTTACATAAAGAGGGAAAAATCGTGGAATTTAGTGGCCGAATTTGCATTCCCGCAACCCGCCATCTTTTCGAAGGGGCCGCCGATCATTGCCGGAGGTGTGACATCACAACGGAGAGAACCCCGTCTGATAGGTCAATTAGGCTTGTTCAGTCATTTCAATTTTAACTAAAAATATTAATCGACATTTTAAAAATTTTATACCTAAATGTGTGCAAAAAAATATTATAATTCTTTGCATATTTATGTCTTTTCGCTTTGATCACTAGTAGAAGCTGTGTGTAGCCATAAAGCTCTATAAAATGTTGCAGTTCTGTTCAATCAAAAACCGTGGGAATACTTTGGGGGAGACTGGGAAGGACGTTTGATTTATTTTTATCTGTGTTAGATGCGTTAAAAAGTAATTTGACCTTATTCCACTTCATACTGATTCAAGAGGTTTCATTTGCGTTTTAACAAGGGTTTAGGGTTAAGAGGTCGACAAAATCTTTAAAGTCATTCACAAATATGAAGACAAGGTATTGGTGCAGTAATTCATGCTGTGTTTGAATGATTTAACTATGATCTATTCTGGTTTTAATGACATTTCATAGATGGTCAGTGGATGGTGAGATTGAATTAAGATTATTCCTCTGTACAGTAAATTAACATGTTTCCTGTGTCATTCGTTTGTTTCAAGTACATTAATAACTCATTATATGTTTTCATTTACAATGTCACTTTTAGTATTTCGGACATTCAGATCCAAACGATTGGCTAAGTTCCCTGTAATTCTACCCCAAAGAGGATATTCATTGCCATAGCATTTTTAAACACATTCTGCTCGTGTTTGGCTAAATTCGTTCATTTTTTTCATGTACCCACAAAATGGGGACTTTAGAAAACATGTCAATTTCACTTTAGAAATCACGATGGTAAATTTTGTATTTGAAACTTCACTCCCACTTGTAGTTGGGACTGTTAACATACTGTAGATAGCAGTTTTTGTACTTATATAGGCATATTGTTTGTACTTATATATTTTGTTTTAACTTTCAATACGATGCTTTATATATTAGTTCCAAGTTTTTCAGTAAAAAGGACGTGTTGGTGTAGCGGATACACTCACTAACTTCGTGACCCGAGTTCGAGTCCTGGCGATATCAGGGACCTTGTTCGAGTTTCAAATTAAATAAATTAGTCCTTTTGACTTTTGTTTCGACATCTAACCTGTCTTAAAAAGGGTAGTTGAAAATTAATTCCCACTTGTAGTTGGAACTAAGTGTTGACATACTGTAGATAGCAGTTTTTGTACTTATATATTGTTTGTACTTATGTATTTTCTTTTAACTTTCAATGCGATGCTTTATATATTAGTTCCAAGTTTTTTAAGTAAGAAGGACGTGTTGGTGTAGCGGATACACTCTCTGATTTCTAACTTGATGACCCGAGTTCGAGTCCCGGCGATGTCAGGGTCCTTGTTTTGTTGGTAGTTATATATTTTCTGTTAACTTTCAATACGATGCTTTAAATATTAGTTCCAAGTTTTTTAAGTAAGAAGGACGTGTTGGTGTAGCGGATACACTCTCTGAATTCTAACTTGGTGACCCGAGTTCGAGTCCTGGCGATGTCATGATTCGTGTTCGAGTTAAAAATAATTTAAATAAGGCATTTTAACTTTTTTTTCGACATCTAACCTGTCTTAAAAAGGGTAAAATTCCATTTTATTTTATTTTATCTAGTGGGGTAGAGGGGGTGCGACAGGTCTCCGAACCGCCGCAGGTCGGGGTTTCTGGGGAGGTCGGGGTTTCTGGGGAGGTCGGGGTTTCTGGGGAGGTCGGGGTTTCTGGGGAGGTCGGGGTTTCTGGGGAGGCCGGGGTTTCTGGGGAGGCCGGGGATTTCTGGGGTGGCCGGGGATTTCTGGGGTGGCCGGGGATTTCTGGGGTGGCCGGGGATTTCTGGGGTGGCCGGGGATTTCTGGGGTGGCCGGGGATTTCTGGGGTGGCCGGGGATTTCTGGGGTGGCCGGGGATTTCTGGGGAGGTCGGGGATTTCTGGGGAGGACCTGCATCCACCCGGGATCGAACCCTCGGCCTTGGGGCTCCCAGGCGAGCCACTGAACCTCTAGCCTCATGAGAACCGCCCACCCACCCTTAAGAAACTAATCTATTTAAACCTTCGGTTACCTTAATAGAATTAAAAAACATTAAATTAAAGACTCGACATCCCCGGGGATCGAACCTGCAACCTTGAGGTTACAGACCCTGGGACAACCACCACACGCCATGTGCACCAGTTGACTTTTGGTCGAAATTTCAGATACTTATAGGTTGGGTTTGTACTTGGTAATTTGAAGAAGAAAAATGTTACATTACATCCCTGGCGATCGAACCTGCAACCTTCAGGTTACAAACCCTGGGACACCCACCACACGCCATGCGCACCAGTTGACTTTTGGTCGAAATTTCAGATACTTATAGGTTGGGTTTGTACTTGGTAATTTGAAGAAGAAAAATGTTACGTTACATCCCCGGGGATCGAACCTGCAACCTTGAAGTTACAGACCCTGAGACACCCACGAAATGCCATGCGCACGAGTTGACTTTTGGTCGAAATTTCAGATACTTATAGGTTGGGTTTGTACTTGGTAATTTGAAGAAGAAAAAATCTAACTGTTGCATCCCTGGGGATCGAACCTGCAACCTTGAGGTTACAGACCCTGGGACACACACGACACGCCATGCGCACCAGTTGACTTTTGGTCGAAATTTCAGATACTTATAGGTTGGGTTTGTACTTAGTAATTTAAAGAAGAAAAATGTTACGTTACATCCCTGGGGATCGAACCTGCAACCTTGAGGTTACAGACCGTGGGACACCCAGGACACGCCATGCGCACCAGTTGACTTTTGGTCGAAATTTCAGATACTTATAGGTTGGGTTTGTACTTTGTAATTTGAAGAAGTAAAATGTTACGTTACATCCCCAGGGCCAGGGATCGAACCTGCAACCTTGAGGTTACAGACCCTGGGACACCCACGACACGCCATGCGCACGAGTTGACTTTTGGTCGAAATTTCAGATACTTATAGGTTGGGTTTGTACTTTGTAATTTGAAGAAGTAAAATGTTACGTTACATCCCCAGGGCCAGGGATCGAACCTGCAACCTTGAGGTTACAGACCCTGGGACACCCATGACACGCCATGCGCACCAGTTGACTTTTGGTCAAAATTTCAGATACTTATAGGTTTGGTTTGTACTTGGTAATTTGACGAAGAAAAATGTTACGTTACATCCCCGGGGATCGAACCTGCAACCTTGAAGTTACAGACCCTGAGACACCCACGAAATGCCATGCGCACCAGTTGACTTTTGGTCGAATTTTCAGATACTTATAGGTTAGGTTTCTACTTGATAATTTGACGAAGAAAAATTTTACGTTACATCCCCGGGGATCGAACCTGCAACCTTGAGGTTACAGACCCTAGGACACCCACGACACGCCATGCGCACTAGTTGACTTTTGGTCGAAATTTCAGATACTTATAGGTTGGGTTTGTACTTTGTAATTTGAAGAAAAGTGTTACGTTACATCCCTGGGGATCGAACCTGCAACCTTGAAGTTACAGATCCTGGGACACCTACGACACGCCATGCGCACCAGATGACTTTTGGTCGAAATTTCAGATACTTATAGGTTGGGTTTGTACTTGGTAATTTGAAGAAGAAAAATGTTACATTACATCCCTGGCGATCGAACCTGCAACCTTCAGGTTACAAACCCTGGGACACCCACCACACGCCATGCGCACCAGTTGACTTTTGGTCGAAATTTCAGATACTTATAGGTTGGGTTTGTACTTGGTAATTTGAAGAAGAAAAATGTTACGTTACATCCCCGGGGATCGAACCTGCAACCTTGAAGTTACAGACCCTGAGACACCCACGAAATGCCATGCGCACGAGTTGACTTTTGGTCGAAATTTCAGATACTTATAGGTTGGGTTTGTACTTGGTAATTTGAAGAAGAAAAAATCTAACTGTTGCATCCCTGGGGATCGAACCTGCAACCTTGAGGTTACAGACCCTGGGACACACACGACACGCCATGCGCACCAGTTGACTTTTGGTCGAAATTTCAGATACTTATAGGTTGGGTTTGTACTTAGTAATTTAAAGAAGAAAAATGTTACGTTACATCCCTGGGGATCGAACCTGCAACCTTGAGGTTACAGACCGTGGGACACCCAGGACACGCCATGCGCACCAGTTGACTTTTGGTCGAAATTTCAGATACTTATAGGTTGGGTTTGTACTTTGTAATTTGAAGAAGTAAAATGTTACGTTACATCCCCAGGGCCAGGGATCGAACCTGCAACCTTGAGGTTACAGACCCTGGGACACCCACGACACGCCATGCGCACCAGTTGACTTTTGGTCGAAATTTCAGATACTTATAGGTTGGGTTTGTACTTTGTAATTTGAAGAAGTAAAATGTTACGTTACATCCCCAGGGCCAGGGATCGAACCTGCAACCTTGAGGTTACAGACCCTGGGACACCCATGACACGCCATGCGCACCAGTTGACTTTTGGTCAAAATTTCAGATACTTATAGGTTTGGTTTGTACTTGGTAATTTGACGAAGAAAAATGTTACGTTACATCCCCGGGGATCGAACCTGCAACCTTGAAGTTACAGACCCTGAGACACCCACGAAATGCCATGCGCACCAGTTGACTTTTGGTCGAATTTTCAGATACTTATAGGTTAGGTTTCTACTTGATAATTTGACGAAGAAAAATTTTACGTTACATCCCCGGGGATCGAACCTGCAACCTTGAGGTTACAGACCCTAGGACACCCACGACACGCCATGCGCACTAGTTGACTTTTGGTCGAAATTTCAGATACTTATAGGTTGGGTTTGTACTTTGTAATTTGAAGAAAAGTGTTACGTTACATCCCTGGGGATCGAACCTGCAACCTTGAAGTTACAGATCCTGGGACACCTACGACACGCCATGCGCACCAGATGACTTTTGGTCGAAATTTCAGATACTTATAGGTTGGGTTTGTACTTGGTAATTTGAAGAAGAAAAATGTTACATTACATCCCTGGCGATCGAACCTGCAACTTTGAAGTTACAGACCCTGGGACACCCACGACACGCCATGCGCACCAGTTGACTTTTGATCGAAATTTCAGATACTTATAGGTTGGGTTTGTAGAAAAATGTACTGTTGCATCCCATGGGATCGAACCTGCAACCTAGACCTTTGACATCCTTCAAATGACCTAATTAACCATTTTTATCATTATTTATTTGTTTAAATTTCATGTTGTATATCATATTAAATTTCACATTTTAAATGATTCATCAATAGAAAAAAATTGCTTTATTTCAATCAATCAAAATACAATGTAAATCATTTAAGTGCTTTCTGGGAGTTTTCTTTTTGCATGCTGGCCTTTTGGTCAAGCATTATATCCGAAGGTCATGAATGTTCAGCTCGCTATACAAACATTGACAATGAACTGACCTGACAAACTGCTGATTAATCCTGACATTTGCCGCCCGGGTTAAGTATTTGTTACCCCGGGGTTCGCTAAAAGCCGCCGCACACGAAAGCTATCTGCTGAGCAAAAATTATCTCGAGGTCGTTAGCTCAGCACGTAGCTCACCGTGTGCGCTGAACTTTTGGTGAGATTTCTGCCTCAAGAGACCGTGAGACCAATATCTATCCTGTTAAACTGTTAAATCATGACTGAGTTTTGGGCTTAGGATTTGGCTGGATACTTTTTGTCATACATTTTGGGGGCCATGTGTCAGCGTACGTCAACTATTCTTGGAACCTAAAGAACTGTATTTTTATAGCAGAGCCTTTCTCAGTGGCAGACTTGAGACAAGTCAGAGGCAGAATCATTCTGCCTTTGAAAAAGGTCCTGCAAGGATCGAAACGTCAGGCCTTCTGAAATTTATGCATGTGAGATATTCATTGGGGTCAATCATTCGCTCATACTTAGTCATGTAATAATTATTCAAAGCAACATTAAATTTTGCGCAACATTAAATTGTGGTTACCTCCACCGCCCCTTCCCGTAACTTTAAGAACACTGAATAATGTCTGTAGGCCTATTGCAGCTCTGTCATTTTGAATACAAAAACTCACGATATTGAGGGAGGGAAGTATATCTTTTAGTAAACTTTTGCGGGGTGCCACATCCGATGTAACTGGTGGCCAGATGGTGGGTAGTGGCGTTGATTCCCCGTATTAAGCCAAACGCAGGGCGATCCGTTTGTTAACGATCAACTGCAATGCATTATTTTTGTTTTATTATTATTTTAAATAATGGTGTCAGTAAAATATATGGTGTAAGTAAAAAAATATTTCGATTTTTATCCATGCATTTTTCTTCTTCGATTTTCAATTTTTGGGAAAGATTGTAAAAAATTAAATTATTTGAGTTTGGAAGGGGGAGCAGCCACGCCCCCGTGGAGGCCGTCGGTGGTGTCGTCACTGGGTGAACACTCAGTCCATTAGGCATTACTCT
The DNA here is from genome assembly GCA_949987565.1 of Luidia sarsii. Lineage (NCBI taxonomy): Eukaryota > Metazoa > Echinodermata > Asteroidea > Paxillosida > Luidiidae > Luidia > Luidia sarsii. The sequence continues at coordinate 8,424,650 of OX465118.1, forward strand.
TGTCGGGTATAGACCCTTCTTACCGACGTCACGTTGCTACTAGAAACAGCGAGATCCGCCATCTTGGAGTACACACATACGCATTCGCTCGCACGTTTGTGTTCGTTTATCGTTACGTTAGTCATCATGGCGAATTCGAATGCTGCATGGTCGGCTTATTACAGTTCTCTCGACATTCTCGGCTTTATTGCTGGAATAGATCCGTACACATTAACCCGCGACAACCATTTCGTCCATCTTTTTAGCGAAAGTGTACGAGTTGCGTCACCTTCTCTTGTCAGTACAGCGGGTAAACGATAAAAAGATTTCTTATCACGATTCCCCCTGCGTCCACAGCCAAGGACAGCGCAAAAGTTAATCATCTTTCAACAAAACAAGTACCTCCAATCCATGGTACAACCACGGAGGAAAAAAAAGAGATTCCTTCATGGCACAACTAGTAATTAATACTAGTAAAAAGTAGCAGTAGTAGTAGTACAAATACGACGAGTTCAAAACTTGCCGCCGTGCATGTGGAGTCGTTTGTATGCACAGCTGACTTAGTAACGGCGGTGACGTGCTCATATGTGTAATCCAAGATGGCCGATAAACAAAACCGTGACGTCATCGAAGACGGGTCTATAGTGTTACGTCGTGCGTTCGTATCAACACGTCCATGTGCATGCATACCGATAGTCAGTGCTTAGGCCTACATTATTATACGCGGTCCGTGAATTCTGCGCTTACGGAGATTGTATATATGCGTAGAATTCTGCGCTAAGCAGAGTCATGACATTGGGGGCCCTGTTGTTTACACGTCGCCTAGCAATCGCCCACCGGAAATCACAACAGGATCGTGGGCGCGCAGGCAGGCCTCGACCCGTGACCACACGGGGCCAAAGTTGTGACATGCCACACCCGACTTGTGTGTAGGGGGCGGCGAGTTTTTTTAAAAACAGAATACCGGTGTCCTGCCAAAAAGTGTCCCTGCCAAATACTGTCCGCTCATTAGCATACTGATCGCTGATTGGTTAGCGTTAGGACTAGGATTAGGGTCGTTAGGGTTAGGGTTTGGATTAGAATTAGGATTGGGATTAGGATTAGGGTTAGGATTAGGGTTGTTTGGGTTAGGGTTAGCGTTACGGTTACAGTTAGGGTCCAACGGTACCAAAGTGCCCAACGTTGCGTCTGTTAGGCCAGCAACCATACACAATGCGTGTGTAGTGCGCAACCATACCCCAACCACGGCGGTTGAATGTCATACGTATTGGACCAATCAGCGATCAGTATGCTAATGAGTGGACACTATTTGGCAGGGGACACTATTTGGCATGACACCGGGGTGCAGACCACTAAATCGAGCTCCCATTGAACACCGTACAAACAAAAACACTCACTTTCAAAGCCAATTATCCCATGCCCAAAAGTATCTCAGTTCTTGTAGACCTTCATCTCTCAGATTCTTTTCAATTTTAGTGTCCTTAGCCGATTAGATTTGTTTGGTAATTACCCCCAGAAAAAAAACATCACCAAAATGTGTAGCCGTCCAAGCCGAATTTCTGCAAGGATTTTGGGATGGACCCCTCCACTTCTACAGCCAAAGGGCCACATTTAAAGCCAGATATGGTCCAAATGACATTAATGTATCAGTTAATTAGCCTTCAAAGACCCCTTATTAAAAAAAAGTTGTGGGTCCACACGTTATGATAATCAGCTCGGCGGAGCCATCTTGGATGGATTTTGTGTGCTGCACCTTAAGCAGCAACTATTATAACTCACAGTAATTCAATCCAAAATGGCTCCGCCGAACTGATTATCATCAAGTGTGGACTCACAGCAGAAAATCCAATCGGCTAAGAACACATTGAACAGAATCTGACAGATGAAGGACCAAACTCCAATTTTCAGTTTAGCTACAAGAACTGAGAAACGTTTAAGTGTGGAATATTTCGCTTTTAAAAGCGAGTGTTGTTATACAGCGCCCTATGCACGGGTTGAGCCTGATTTGTAGTGACCTGCAACGTTGAGATACTGCGTATGCTTGCCATTAGTCTGCTGCCACGTACTGTTGGCATTGGCTGACAACACGGAGGAAGGAAATGTTTACAGAAACCGTCAGGGGATCGAGCGCATACTGAACTGCTTGACAGCCGATGTGTATGGAGCTTCCAATGGGAACCTTGAAACATGCTAATTGTCACGTATTCCTAGTCAGCATGCACGAAGTCGAGAACGGACGGTGCACAAGCTCCTACTCTAAAAAAACAAAAAACCCGTCGTTCAATGACGACATTGACTATCACTTGTTTGTAGCACATGAGGATGATTCCTGCACAATCCAGAACTTCAGTTAAAAGCCCCAAACCTGACAGTCCAACAGTGTCTCCCTTTTTGTGATAAATGTATATTTTTTACTATCGAGTGCCCTCCATCACATCGGGCCTTGTAACCTGGATCCTACATTTTCCTCAAGTGACAAAAAACAACACAAGCCTTCAATCCCACAGAATCATCCTCCATCACATTGGGCCTTGTAACCTGTATATCCTACATTTTCCTATACAGTGACAAAAACTCCACATGCCCTCAATCCTGCAAATTCCTACTCTGCATCAACTACATACATGGATCCTATATTTTCCTCAAGTGACAAAAAACGCCACAATCCCTCAATCCCACAGAATCATCCTCCATCACATTGGGCCTTGTAACCTGTATATCCTACATTTTCCTATACAGTGACAAAAACTCCACATGCCCTCAATCCTGCAAATTCCTCCTCTGCATCAACTACCACATGCCCTCAATCCTACACATTCCTACACTATATGACAATAGGATTCTGTATATAGGATTTGGGAAAGTTAGGGTTTGATTATCAACAGGCTTGGTGACGGCATTGGTCCGTAGAAGGCCCATATGAGTTGGATGGAGTTGGTCGACTATTTCCAAATATCAGTTTGGTGAAAACCTTGTGGAGACCTATACACCTTTACAATTTCCCTGTGGATACCTATTCAACCTATTATTTTAGGTCTCCACAAGGCACCAGCACAAATTTCCCGTTTTTGAGTTATTTCCAAATATCAGTTTCGTGAAAACCTTGTGGAGACCTATACACCTTTACAATTTCCCTGTGGAGACCTATTCAACCTATAATTACAGGTCTCCACAAGGCACCATCACAAATTTCCCGGTTTTGAGTTATTTCCAACTATCAGTTTCGTGAAAACCTTGTGGAGACCTATGCACCTTTACAATTTCCTTGTGGAGACCTATTCAACCTATTGGACTATAGTTCACCACTAGGCGCTAGATTCGCGCCCACATTTTTTGTTTTTCGAGACTCCACGCCCTGTCGCTGCTTGCGATTCACGGGAAGCAGTTTGCTGCGGGCTTTTCGATAGAGTATAGAGGGATCAACTACATATCGATCCGGGGTAAGATCTTCGTATTAAACGGCGCACATTCCACTCGAAACTTGCCGAGTCCTTCCGACCATTTCATTGTCGTGCCGAGCCATGGGCGCTCTCGCCATTGTGGCTTAGTGACCGGCAGAATTGCAAACCGAATGAGCGTTGCAAACTGCTCACCGTGACTTGACCGGAATGAGAATGGTAGACCCTAAAGGCGGCCAAGTAAAAATGCCTTACGTCAAAATGTGTTCGCGGCTCCTTAGCATAAATTAACTTCGGGACCCATTGACCTCCCGCAGTCGGGAGATTAAACTCAGTTGTGACGTACGGCATTTCACTTGGCCGCCTTAAGGGTCCAGGGCCTATACCAATGGGAATGGTCTCGCTGCGGGTCGAACGGCCAGACCCTCTAAAGATCATCCGTTTGTGTTGTGTGTTCCTTCTTTCTTTCCAAGGCTTGACTGGGCTACCAGGGGTGACGGCCAGACCCTCTAAGATCGTCCGTTTAATGTGTTGTGTGTTATCCTTCTTTCTTCCAAGGCTTGACTGGGCTACCAGGGGTGTGTCTGGATAATGCTGGGAGTGCTAGGCTCCATCTTCGCCGACGGTTCGCTCCTCAGCAACGCGCCTCTCCTCGCCCTCGCGGGACTGTCCACCGTCGTGGCCGGCGCTCTCGTCATGGGTATCCTGGGCAGCAAACGACCGCCGGGCTTCCCTCCCGGACCCTCGCCCGTCCCCTTCGTGGGCAACGTCTCGGGTGAGTACGCACCACTCCGCGGGCCGTCGTGGATTTCCAATTTTCCACCCGGAGGGCAAGATTTTAGTTTTAATACCCTGACTATAAAAAAAATCCGGGGGAAAACGCAAAGTTCTTTGCTTACGCTGTACACGCAATGTACACGTGTATGTACATGTTTAACTTTCTCTATTCCCCCTCTCTTCTTCTTCCCGATACAAGACACGATACAGAAGGGCAGGCACTGCAGTTATATCAACTGTCCCTAAAAGAAAGACCATTTTGAAACCACCCAACATTACCTTCAGAGACGGTCTGTTATAGTTGGGGAGAGGAAACCTGGTTTTTTTTCCTCTCTTTTTGTTGTTGTTAAACTCTTGTGTCCCCTCATGCAGACATACGCAAAGAAGGCCAGCCGCTGTGGGTGACGATGGGCGACTTGGCCAAGGAGTACGGTGACGTTTTCTCGGTCAAGCTGGGCGATAAGTGGTACGTGGTGCTCAACTCGTACGAGGCCATCAAGGAAGGGTTGGTCAGCGATCCCGCGGCACTGAGCAACCGACCTCACTATTACTCGAGTAAGTCGGGCCGTGCACGTACATGGCTACACCGTAAAACATGAACAGCAATGCCTACCGTATTGACATATAAAGGCCTACATGTATCTGATCGACAACATCGTCACTTTGGGTCGACACTCTTGGCATGGTCGGCAGAAACCTAGAGCTACGATCGACGGCAACGACAGTTACAAATGACTGCATTTTAACATCGACAGCTGAAAGATTTCCAATCGACATCGTCGACGTTTAAGATCGACAGCTTCGGCGTTTAAGACAGATAGCATCAACGTTTAAGATCGACACCACCGACGTTTAAGATCGTCACAATATCTGTTTAAGACTGACAGCAGACAGATTTCAAATCGACACATCGACAGCACAACGGTTTCTAAATCGGTTGCCTCGACATTTCCGACCGACAGCATGAAGATTTCAAATCGACTTCCTCTCGACAACACTGACGCGCTCAATTAGCAGGTCTGTCAATGCCAGATGACAGCCCTGACCGGTCATATTCATGGCATAAGCCCCTTTTCGTCTGTTCTCTTTCAGCCGATTTGTTCAGCGAGGACTACAGAGACATCGCCTACACTAACAACACACCCGTCTGGCAGCTGCACAGGGAATTCGCGAAGGGCACGTTCAGGTAACGAGGCCACATAACATTGTACGGGGCATCATTTATGACACGCTCGGGGCCACAAAGGTGTGCTTCTAGAACTTATACACGGACGATTTTTTTTTAAATCTTGAACAGAAATATAGCCTGTGGTGGATTTCAAGCTTTAAGATGCATCGTAAGTTGTGATACACCGTCTGGTTTATGTTCATTTACCCCGGAATGGGAGTGCACTGGATGGGGTTGGATAGGGGTGAGTGGGGTATATTGGGGTAGATACAGTACAAATGGGTAGGGGTGGGTGGGGTATATTTGGGAAGATACAGTACAAATGGGTAGGATGGGTGGGGTATATTTTGGAAGATACAGTACAAATGGGTAGGGGTGAGTGGGGTATATTTGGGAAGATGCAGTACAAATGGGTAGGGTTGAGTGGGGTATATTTGGGAAGATACAGTACAAGTGGGTAGGGGTGAGTGGGTTATATTTGGGAAGATACAGCACAAATGGGTAGGGGTGGGTGTGGTATATTTGGGAAGATACAGTACAAATGGGTAGGGGTGGGTGGGGTATATTTGGGAAGATACAGTTCAGATGGGTAGGGGTGGGTGGGGTATATTTGGGAAGATAAAGCACAAATGGGTAGGGGTGGGTGTGGTATATTTGGGAAGATACAGTACAAATGGGTAGGGGTGGGTGTGGTATATTTGGGAAGATACAGTACAGATGGGTAGGGGTGGGAGGGGTATATTTGGGAAGATACAGTATAAATAGATAGGGGTGGGTGAGGTATATTTGGGAAGATGCAGTATAAATGGGTAGGGGTGGGTGAAGGTATATTTGGGAAGATACAGTATAAATGAGTACATGTACAGGTGGGTGGGGTAGATTTGGGAAGATACAGTACAAATGGGTAGGGTGGGTGGGGTATATTCGGGAAGATACAGTAAAAATGGGTAGGGGTGCATGGGTGAGGTATATTTGGGAAGATACAGTACAGATGGGTAGGGGTGGGTGAAGGTATATTTGGGAAGATACAGTAAAAATGAGTACATGTACAGGTGGGTGGGGTAGATTTGGGAAGATACAGTACAAATGGGTAGGGTGGGTGGGGTATATTCGGGAAGATACAGTAAAAATGGGTAGGGGTGGGTGAGGGTATATTTGGGAAGATACAGTACAGATGAGTAGGGGTGGGTGAGGTATATTTGGGAAGATGCAGTATGAATGAGTACATGTACAGGTGGTTGGGGTAGATTTGGAAAGATACAGTACAAATGTGTAGGGGTGGATGGGGTATATTTGGGAAGATGCAGTATGAATTAGTACATGTACAGGTGGGTGGGGTAGATTTGGAAAGATACAGTACAAATGTGTAGGGGTGGATGGGGTATATTTGGGAAGATGCAGTATAAATGAGTACATGTACAGGTGGGTGGGGTAGGTTTGGGAAGATACAGTATAAATGGGTAGGGGTGGGTGAGGGTATATTTGGGAAGATACAGTATAAGTGATGGAATAATGGGGCTGTGAGGCTGTAGCGAGCTATACATCAGCCTCGCTGTTCTAGTTACGCCTTGGTATAACACTTGACGGCAATCTGGCCACACGTGCGCGCATACAGGGAGATGTCAAGCACCGCCCATCTGGACTCGGTGGTGGAGCAGCACTTCAAGAGGTACGTCGTGCCCCGGCTGACCCCCGCCACAGCGGACGAGACGTCGGTCGACGCCATTGCCCTCGGTCAGGCCATGGCCATGCAGCTGCTGGTATCCTGGTGTTTCGGCGTCGAGTAAGCACAGTCTCAGTTCACTTCAATTCAGCTCAATTCAGCTTATTCAATAGTTGTTTTTCCATGTACTACATATAGGCCTATATTGTACTGTTTCTGTCATCCATTTAGTTTGGAGAGCCCCCTGACAGAAATTTATTTCTTTCGGGCAATCCTACGGGAGTTGATTGGATGTTGTTTCTGTTACTGGTGTTGGTGTTGATGGTGTTTTTTTTAGTGTAAATGTTTTGTAAGTATTGATTTATTTCTGTTTTCCACTTTTTTCTTGTTTGAGTGTGCTATGATGTGTACCAATTGTATTCAATCACCTTATGTGGGTAGACAAAGGGTTGGTGCTTGATGACCCCGTCTACCAATTGTATTCAGTCACCTGATTTGGGTAGACACAAGGTTGATGCGTGATGTCACTGACTACCAATTGTATTCAGTCACTCGATGTTGGTCGACAAAAGGTTGATGTGTGATAATTCTGTCTATCAATATTGTATTCAGTCACCCGATGCGGGTAGACAAAGGGTTGGTGCGCGATGACCCTGTCTATCAATATTGTATTCAGTCACCCGATGCGGGTAGACAAAAGGGTTGGTGCGCGATGACTACCGGTACCAATTACACTCAGTCACCTGTGGACGAGACAAAAGGGTTGTGTCACGACGATCATGTCTACCAACTGTCTTATCCCATGCTGTGTGGTAGACAAAGGGTTGGTGATGCGTGATCAATCGTTTCAGCAGCAGGACTGCGGGCATAGACAAAGGATTGGTTCGCGCACTCCTTTGATCCTTTTTTTTCGCCTCTGTCTCTGTCTCCTCTCCTTGCGCGCTAGTAACGAGGAGCTCCACGAGAGCTTGGGGAAGGCGGTGGCCGAGGACGTGAGCCTGAACCTCGTCGGTCGCCGCATGGCGGTGGACATCTTCCCCGTGCTGAAGCACCTGCCGCTGGCCTCCACCCGCGAAGTGCGGGACGTCGTGGACAGATTTATGGACCTCCTCCAGGTGGAGTTCCGGCGACGTCGGGAGAAATTCAACGAAGGTGAGAATCGACAGAGTGGGGGTGGGTGGGGGGGGGGGGGCGGGGAAGCAGGTCAACTCGGACCTACAGTCGGTCCGAGTTTGTAGTGGGTTTGATTTGGTTTGGGTCAGAGTTGGTTTTGGGTCCGAGTATAGGTTTTGATCCAAGTTGGTAAGGGTCCATGTTTGTGTGGGTCCGAGTTTGTGTGGGTCCGAGTTGGTATGGGTCCAAGTTGGTATGGGTCCGAGTTGGTTTGGGTCCGAGCTGGTTTTGGGTCCGAGTTGGTATGAATCCGAGTTTTTCGTCCGATTTGGTTGGGTCCAAGTTGTTGTTGGTCCGAGTTGGCAGGTATGGGTCCAAGTTGTTGTGGGTCCGAGTTGGCAGGTATGGGTCCGAATTAGTTTGGGTCCGAGTTGGCTGTGGGTCCGAGTTGGTTTGGCACGGTCCGAGTTGGTAGTGCTGAACTCGAGTTCACTCCTTCAATGCTGGGCAATATAAAAGCCATAATTTTTAGTGGATCCAACCGTTGTGGGATCTTATCAACAACGTCTAACAAATGATAAGACCTCATTTGGAAATCAATTGAACCTTAATAATTAGTTTGACTAAGGTTTGCTGAATATCAACTGGTAGGATTATTGGTCTGTTGGTCGTAGGTCGACCAAAGTGCAAACCATCGAACGTGCCCTGGACCCGCCTTGATAGACTTTCTCTCGAGTCGCTCTCAAGTCATTCGATTGTTTGCTTTGGTGGGGTTTTTTTTCGAGCAGGCGACAAGGCGACAGACTTGTGCGAGGCCCTAATCCACGCCCAGCGAGCGGCTGAGAAGGAGGCTAAGCTGGCCTTTCTGACCGACGTGCACGTGATCCAGGTCCTGGCGTCGTCCTTCAGAGGTGAGGGCCGGCAGCTCCACGTGATAGGTCATAGGTCACGCCGAGAGGCGCACCAAACTCACCGTTTCATGTAGACCTATACGATGTCCAGTTTACGAGACTGCTGCTGAGCAACTTTATATGTTTTTGAAGATGCATTAAGTAATATAGCAATGTTGAATGCTGCTTAAATATTTTGAGGGCCTGCCATTTCGATCCCTAGCAGGACCTTTCTCAGCTGTCCAGCTATATATAGGATCGAAACGGCAGCTCAGCTACAATGGTTAAGATGTGTTTAAGATATGTGACTTCGCAGCCATTACCAATTATGGGTTCGGTCGTTTCTGCTTAGCTCTGTGCTGTGCCAGTGGGGGGAAATGTGCGCTTCATCCCTCAGGGTTGCTCCAACCTAACTAAAATTGCTAGGGAAAATCGCATTGGAAAAAAAAGGGGAAGAAATCACTAGTTGTGACCGCCCACACGAATACGTTTAGCTACCTGTACGCATACGTCTAGCTACCCGTATGCTTACGTTTAGCTACCCGTACGCATACGTTTAGCTACCCGCACGCATACGTTTAGCCACCCGTACCCGTTAGCGGACATTCCGCCGTTTCGCAATCACGGCGTATTGGTAGCGCTGTTCACAATCTCTCCGCTGTGTAAAATAAGTCTAACATGAAGTATATTTCCGACACCATGCACCCACGTTTGGACACTTAACATCGAGACTAATCTTTTCGTCTTTTAAACTAAAAACCAAATGACCCGTACAATATTCAGCGATTTATCATTTCTGAACAAAACCACACCTTTGAAAACAAAAACAAAGGAAGATAATTTATTAATAGAAATTCGAATTTATCTACGCGTTTCTTCCTTCCCCAGGCTCCCTCGGGTTCCTGACCACCACCTACTGGGTGCTGGCCGTGCTGGCCGAGTTTCCGGACGTCCAGGAGCGGATCACCAAGGAGATCCGCGACGTGGTCGGCAGCGAGCGAGCGCCGTCCCTGACTGACCGGGACCTCCTGCCCTACACGCAGGCCGCCGTCACCGAGTCGCTGCGCTTCGGCGCCGTGGCCTCGCTCGGCGTGCCCCGGGCTGCCCACGCCGACGTTACCATCAGTAAGAGTAGAGGGAGGAGGGGACTTTGGCCGACCGGCTTGGGGCTGGGGTTTGGGATTGGAATTTGGTAGGAGACTGGGACTTGGCCGGGCTCAGGCTTGGTCTGAGGCTGGGATTTGAGCAGGGTCTGGTGTACAGGCTTGGGCTACGGCTCGGGTTGGGGCTTGGGCTCAGGCTCAGGCTCAGGCTCAAGCTTAGGCTCAGACTCAGACTCAGACTCAGGCTTAGGCTAAGGTTTAGGCTAATGATTGGGCTCAGGCATGGGCTGCGACTTGGGCTCAGGCTTGGGCTCAGACGTGGGCTCAGTCTCATGCTCAGACGTTGGCTCAGTCTCATGCTCAGATTTAGGCTTGGGCTCAGTCTCGTGCTCAGGCTTAGGCTCAGACTTGTACTCGGACTTGGACTTAGACTTGGGCTAAATCTCATGCTCAGGCTTGGGCTTGGGCTCGGGCTCAGTCTCATGCTCGGGCTTGGGCTTGGGCTCAGACTTGGGCTCAGACTTGGGCTCAGACTTTGGCTTAGACTTTTGCTGGGGGTCAGCTTTGGGCTCAGGCTTGGGCTCGGACTTGGGCTCAGTCTCATGCTCAGGCTTGGGCTCAGACTTAAGCTCAGACTAGGGCTTAGAATTTTTTTGCTGGGGGTCAGCTTTGGGCCGGGGCTCGGGCTTTGGCTGGGGCTTTTACCGGTAGTGTGTTTATGATGTCATCTTTGCTATGCTTTCTCCATACAGACGGATTTGACATACCAAAGGGCACAGTGGTCCTGTACAATATTTACGGCACCCACTTCAACGAGCAGAACTTCGAAAATCCCCAGGAATTTAACCCAGGTGAGGTGCACTTTTTATTGGTATTGCTCACGGACTAAAATGACCTGAACTAGGTTCAGTAAGATAGACGTGTAGTCGGGTAAACTTCCAAGATGTTTCCAAAGCAAGTGGTTGAGAATGTGAGGACTTCGAATCTGTTACGACACAGTTTTCTTGGTTTATTTTCATAAAGTGTTTCGTATTATTGGTTCTCCCACTCCTCCTCATTCCTCTCATCCCTCCCCTACTTCCTCCTACCCTCCGCACCCCTCGTCCTGTCCTTATCTCCTATCCACTCTTCTCCCTCTCCTGTCTTTTCCATCTACCCTACCTACCTCTCTTCATTTTTGGACCCCATCCTCCTCCTCCTCCTCCTCCTCTTCCTCCTCTTCCTCCTCTTCCTCCTCTTCCTTCTCTTCTTCATCTTCTACCTCCTCCTTCTCCCCCTCTTCCTCCTCCCACTCCTCCTCCCCATCCTCCTCCTCTTCCTCCTCCTCCTCTTTCTCCTCCTCCTCTTCCTCCTCCTCCTCTTTCTCTTCCTCCTCCTCTTCCTCCACATCTTCCTCCTCCTCTTCCTCCTCTCCTTCTACCTCCTCCTCCCACTCCTCCTCCTCCCCATCCTCCACCTCCTCAGGGCGATTTCTTGGACCGGACGGGGCTCTGCTCCCGAGCCCCAAGGTCATCGCCTTCGGGTTGGGCATTCGCAAGTGCCTGGGCTACTCCCAGGCCGAGTCCTTCCTCTTCCTGAACCTCTGCCACCTGCTGAGGGACCACCGCGTGGCCAAGACATCGGCGGGGGCGGCCGCGGCGCCAGACGGCCAGGGCTCCCTGCTGGTGCAGGACCCAAAGTACGAAGGATCGCGGTGGCCGGCACCCTTCCACGTCACCGTCACCAAACGCGACTGACTCACCGCCGGTCGAGGCCACACCAGCCGAAAAGACGACCAACTCTGCTGCACCTGAAAATAGCTACCTACCTCCCCAGTAGCACAAAGGATTTAAGTCACCAAAGTATTCCCCATAAAATTACCAGAATTCTGCCTTAATACCCTCTTGCACCGGGCCATTACTTAAAGGCACCTCAGTAGGAGAAGGTGTTTTTTGGCGCCTCAATATTCCCAAGAAAATGGCTGGCGTTCTATCTCAGTGCCGCGTCACCCCGAAGCAATGTTGGCCGGCAACTTGTCAACCCAACTGCACTACACCTTTGTGAGGACTCCTATAGCACAATGTTCTTGGGGGCTGACAAGTTTGCAATGCCCAATGCACGTCTGGAAAGGGTCGACAGATTCCGCGCATTGTCATTGGCCAACGCATCTCAAACTCTTGAGGGCGCACTATTGTTAATCGGCCGTATTCCATCTTAATGCCTTTTCAAACGGAGCAAAAGTCATATTTTGCAGACAGCCTGGCGCCAACCAAATGCACTGCATGTAAAAAATACAACAAAAGAAATACAACAAAAGAATTTAAGGCTAGACAACATATCTTAAGCACCTGTATATCTCACAACTACTTTTTGTTTAAACAGACAGCGAATGATGCTTTTTAATTGGTAAAAGGGATTATTAATTTTCACCAGCTCAAATAATTACAGGGCTACATGTATAGGGGTCAATACTGTTAGTTTAGCAAAGCATTTGGCACATGCGCAGATTCCACGAATGTACCTTCCGCGCATTGGCGTCATGACGCCGCCATATTAGGTTAAGAATCGATACATGGTAAATATATTACTATTATGTTAAGCATTTGTTCTCCTACTGGCCTTCTAATTGCAGAAAAGGTCTTACTGTAGTGTTATTACACCTAAATATTAATTTATTTTATATACCGATATGTATTTCCAGTTATTGGCTCAAGGTTTTATACTGAACGGAAGTGAAAGAAGAAATTAATAAGCCACTGTTTGCAACAAGCTTTAACATAGCAGCAGCATCAACAACAATAGAAGGAGCATCAACATGTTCTCCCTTTTTTGGGGGGGAGGGGGGGGCGTCAGTTCGTCTTGATGGGGTGACACCGTTGGAGTAGTCTTTCGACAGAAATCATCCCGACACTGACGACCGCTAGACCCGCCAGCGTCAGAAACGACGTAGTGTAACTCCCGGATATGTCGAATAGAGCCCCTGTTCGAAAGAAGAAAATGTATGATTTTTAAAAGAAATGTGATGACTTGCAGCCCCTGTTTGGAAGAAGAAAATGTATGATTTTTAAAAGAAATGTGATGACTTGCACGCCTAGTGGACCACCTTGTGTTTGGATTATCACCTGGGGGCCAATTTCACAGAGCTGATCTTGCTTCAGCTCAAAGTCCTTGCCTTGATGAGATAATGATATCGCCAGCCGAGTGTAGAGCTTCCTGCTAAACCAGCATCGCGAAATTGGGGCTAAAGGCCACATTTCCTAGAGCTGAGCAGCTTAAGCACCAAAATGTGCTTACGCCCAAACGGTCATGATTCACAGGACCAGCCCCAGCCAACCAAAGCTTCAGATCTGTTTCGTGCTAAGTAACTTATAGTGGAATACGAGTCTGAAGCAGTTATGGCGTCCTTATGGGGTTCGTAATTCTGTTTACGTGGGGGAGGCCTTTCCTGCTTAGCAGATTTTCATGAAAGGAAATTAAGCCCTGGCGTGACCCCTGTTTTCTGCACAATTTTCACGAATCTGATAATGCTGAATGATACCTCATTTGAAGACAATGACCAAAACAGAAAAATTGACTGGACTGGTGCTAGATCCGCGAGGCCTGTGTTGTGAGGTCTTGGGTTCAAGTCCCGTTCCAGACAATGTTTTATTTGCTATTTTCAAAGATTGGCGAAAAACAAATCCCATCATGCAGTGCGCCTTCTATTTGTTTGTCTGTTTGCTCTACACTTTGGGTCTACATTTTTTTAGTCTTGAATTTTGGTCATTTAAGTTACATGTAGTAAGCAGTTTTCAACATTTATCATTATGTATTACTTATTACTTATTTTAGTGTATGATTATGACTAAAATTGTCAATTACTTTAAAAAGGAAATTGTCATAAAAGTGGTCATTATCTTGTCTCGTCTCGATTTGGGGACTTGCAATAGTTTTACACTAAAAAAAAATATTTATCAGCGAGCAGTTTCTTTTGAGCATCCAAACGGCCGAACACGTCAACAGACAAACAAACAGACAAACCCAACAGATGGACACCCCGACAGATAGACAATGGACGGACAACCCGATATACAGACATACACCCCAAAGGAGGAACAGACAGACAGACAGACACCGCAGAGAACAAATACACACCCCAACATATACAGACAGACAAGCAAACACCCTCTAAGGAAGGACACCCCAACATTTGACACCCCCAAAAGACGAACAGCCAAACATACAAGCAAAAAGACACCAAATGTAAAATAAATCTATCCTAAAAGACGAAACAGATTAACATATACAAATACCAGATTAGTTAATAAACTCCCCTACGCTTTAACTAACAGACAAACGAACAAACGCCACAACAGACAGACACACTAATGTTTGTACCCTTGTGGAGACATTGCTTTCGAGGAACGATGTTTTAAAAATGCTCCCATTTCAGCCGCATTCATTTTTCCTCGGTAGAAATTTGGACCATAGGCCTGTCCCTTATACATGTAATTAAAATACTTCCATTTCAGTTATTTCCAAATATCAGTTTCGTGAAAACCTTTTGGATACCTTTACACCTTTATAATTTCCTTGTGGAGACCTATTCAACCTATTGGACTAGGTATCCACAAGGCGCTAGATTCGCGCCCACACTCACCCACACACCCCAAATAACAAACACACATTATGTAGTCCGTTTACGAAATGAAGGAGTAGGTTCGGGCTTAGGTTTCGGTCATACATCTAGAAACGAGCGTTTGGTCACAGTATCCCTGTGAATACTCTGTACTTAACAATCTGATAAACCTACAAATTGGGCGATGAACCACAGCCTGTATTTGCAGGCTTTGTCAGACGGAGAGGAAGCCTGAGCCCGAGCCTGATACATGGATTCGTAAAGGGGCCTATGGACACCAACACTAAAGTGAGCCGGATACCTGCAAGAGCCCCTCCCACAAGCTCGCCCACGGAAAAGGAGCCAGACAGCGCGGCCCAGCCCTGGATGTGCCACTCCTCGTCCAAGACCTGGCGAGCCATGGGGATGAAGAGACCCACGCTGGTGCCCAGCGCCAGCCCGTTGGCGAAGGCCAGGGCGGCCGTCGCCGGGTACCAGGCGGACAGGACGGGGTCCAGGGCAAAAGCCCCAACGTTGATGGCGCCCAGCAGGCCGAACATCCCCACTGGGGTGACGTGATCGCTCCGCAGGACGGGCCCGTAGAGGAGCCGGCCGGTCAGGCTGCCCAGTCCGCCGACCGAGGAGAGGAAGGCGGCCCGCTGGCCCCCGAACCCGTTCATCATAGCGTGCGGCACCAGGTAGATCATCCAGGCGGAGTACGTGATCCCCATGGTGAAGGTGGCCGCTGCGTGGGCCGCGTGACGAGGCACGTTCCACAGCACGTCCAGCGCGAGCATGCCGGCCACTCGCCGGGCAGCGTCGGCCAGGCGATCGCGAGTTCGCCGTTTCCCGCTGCTCTCTCGATCCTCGGGAGCCCGGGATCGAGCGCGGTCGGCGGTTGGTAGCATCGTGTACCCCGACGTCTGCTCCCGGATGAGGCCGCCCAGAGGGCACACGTTGGCGCTGACCGCGGCAAGGAGTAGGATGGCGCCGCGCCAACCGTACACTTTG
This sequence comes from Luidia sarsii, assembly GCA_949987565.1. Classification (NCBI taxonomy): domain Eukaryota; kingdom Metazoa; phylum Echinodermata; class Asteroidea; order Paxillosida; family Luidiidae; genus Luidia; species Luidia sarsii. Next base: position 8,440,328 of record OX465118.1, read on the forward strand.
ACCAGGAACTCGGACAGGGGAGGCAGAATGACCATACCGAGCGAGCAGCCGGCCATGACAATAGCCACCGGTAGAGTGGGATCGGTGGGGAAACAGGACAGCAGAGCACACAGTGGTGATAAGTAGGCGAAGGCAGTACCCAATCCTGCCAAAGGATGCAATTACAATTTACAGTAAATTATGCCAAAATGTTGCAAACTCTACTTACCGACTTTAAGGCTAAACAATTACCAAAAAGTAAGTAGACCTATCAACAGTGATTATTAGGAGGGCCTGGCGTTTCGACCCTGGCAGGATATTTCTAGAATGCCTTTGCGATTAGATAAAGGTCCTGCTAGGATCGAAACGTCAGGCCCACCTATTTTTTTAGTAGAAAGGAAGGGGAGGAGAGTGGGAAAAGAGGAGGAGAGGAAGGAGGAAGAGGCACGGAGGGGACAAATCTAAGGAAGTAGGTAGCCTAGGGAAGGGAGCTATTGGTCAGGAGAAGGTTGGACGGGAGAGAGAGAGTGGAAAGGAAGGATACAAATGGAGAGAGGAGTTGGTATAGAGGAGAGGAGGGAGGGGAAGCAGAGCCAAATGGGTGCCTAGTATATACCTACCCCATGTGACGATGCACATCGAGAACGCCAGAAAATTGGTCGTGAAGGCCGCACTAAGCAAACTCAGAGACATCACTGCTCCGCCCAGAATGGTCAGCTTCCTAGACCCGTACTTGGCCGTCAGGATGCTTACCAATGGAACTAAAAATAATTACGGGAATCAAAAGCGAAACCAAAGAGCAGAGGAATTAAAAGAGATTCCTCCATGGCACAACTAGTAATTAATACTATTAAAAATTTAAGGTGATATACAAAAATGTTGCAAACTCCACTAAAATTGCCAAAAAGTAAATCTAAAATTTAGTGGGCCTGACGTTTCGATCCTAGCAGGACCTTTCTCAAAGGCAGAGTGACAAGGAAAAAACAGATACATGAACACGAAGGCAGGGGGGAGAGAGTGAATAGGACACGGATGAGAAACAAAGGACAAAGAATGAAGCTCTTCACTCTTTGTCCTTTGTCCTTTGTTTCTCATCCGTGTCCTATTCACTCTCTCCCCCCTGCCTTCGTGTTCATGTATCTGTTTTGTCCTTGTCACTCTGCCTTTGAGAAAGGTCCTGCTAGGATCGAAACGTCAGGCCAACTAAATTTTAGACTATTAAAAATTAGTAGCAGTACTAGTAGTACAACTACGACGAGTTCAAAATTTGCCGCCGTGCATGTGGAGTTGTATGTATGCACAGCTGACTTAGTACCGTAACGGCGGTGACGTGCTCATGTGTGTAATCCAAGATGGCCGATAAACAAAGCCGTGATGTCATCGAAGACGGGTCTATAGAGCCATCTGCGGCAGCGGACTCACCCAGACTGCCGACGATGGTGTGGGTGGCGGCGAACGTGGCGCCCACGGCCGCCGTGGAGCCGTCGAACGCCTCGCGCACGGGCACCAAGAAGACGCCGAAAGCCTTGACCGTGCCCAGCTCCAACAGGCACGTGGAGAAACTGACCGCGGTGATCACCCAACCGTAGCGGGCGCCCTGCTCCGGGGTCTTCTGCAAGCAGAGACAAAATAAAACTGACTGACTGACCGACTCAGAGCGGTTTTTCATAGAACATCCAGAGAACTTGCTATTCATTGACAAACCCACAGCTGCATGTATTTTACGTCCAGGTCTTCAAGACTGTATATCTCATCAGAACTCACTTATCTTGCATCATATTGTACACCTTTGTAGAACTTCTTGGTTGCTAGAGGCTATAGTTCTCGCCAAGTGAAGAACTCCATTGCTAAAGTCTATTCCATTCCCAGAAGTTCGGCACTCGAACAAAAGCCACCAGGTCCCAAGGACGATCCCAAGGTTCCCTTAGCTACTTCCTACCACCCTTCTCTTCCTCCTCTCAGGAAGATAACTAAGGACAACCACTATATTATTCTCCACACTTCAGATCGTCTGGCTGATGCCATTCCAAATTCGCCTGTTTTGGTGTTCAGGCGCCCCCGTAACCTGCGTGACTTAATTGTCCGAGCAGAGGTTCCGCGAGGAAACGCGGCTATAGCCCATAATAAGGTCTCTTGTCAAAAAGATCATCGGTTGAGTGCCGGTTGAATTCATCCGACCGATACAATTTCCCCCTGTAGAAAGCCGATTGTACCCGACTCTGGGGTGAAAAATTCACGATGGCTATCCGGTGGAAACGACATCGGACGGGTCAAATCATCTGATACCCAACCGATGATCTTTTTGACAAGAGGCCTAATCCTAAGCGTTAGGACTTACGCAGCCGATGGACATATTTTTCAAGTGTCGTATTTCCAGCAGGGCGCTAGTCAGACTAGACTCATCACTTTTCGCCGAGGTGTCCGCAGTCAACTCCCGCTGCACGTTCCTGCCCCTAATAGTAAATTATATTTCTCTTGGTTATAATGTGACGTAAGCCTGCCGAACGGCGTGAAGAAGTTTAGTTTACGTCTGTACACACTTGAACCCTTTCAAGGACGATTCGCGCTTCCTTGGTGCGGGGTGGATAATCGTGCAGGCAGATGTGATTATGTTTATGTTTATGTGCATCTTTGGGGCGGCTGTATGCTAGTACTGCCAACAATTCAGCCGGTGTCACACGCAGGCTAGTATTTACCTTGCCTGTGTATACGGTTGGCAGATTCCAGGTATGGACGTTCGTTGCAAATTTGCTTAATAATGAATCCTGCTGACGGCATTTGTGGGATGGATATGGTAGGGTGCTTTTAAAAGCAATGGGGTTTATTCACCAGCTTGCGATCTCAGTCCAGTCAAGGCCAAATCAGATCGGGTGAATGTATCAACTGCGAATAATAGAAGCCTATTATTCGAATAGTTGTGTCTATTAGGTTAATATTGATTCTTATTCTGTTGACTATCTGTCGATTTTTGATTCAATTGTTCTTTGTAATGCATTTTTTCTCTTTTAGTTGTTTCTCTAATTATGTGATATTTTCCTGAGTTTTTGTTCAGCTGTATATTTTGATATACAGGTGGTGGCTTGTATATCAACTGCGAATAATACAAAACCTACGAATAGTTGTGTCTAAGTTTCTTTCATTGTCATCGCTCCTCCTATTTATTTTTGTTTAATTTTTGTCGTCTTCATTAACCCGTCTAATCTTCTTGTTTGTGTTCTCTTGTCTGTTTGTTCTTGTATTTGCGTCTAATTTGTCTGTAAAGGCTGTTCTCTACAAGCCTTGGCTTTAAGTTCTTTATATATCAAATTTGTGTTTAACACTTCGTTATAGTGTTATTATATATATAGTTATTTAATTCACGTTATCCATTCTGATGTGTATGCTTGTGGAAGTATGGAAATAAATGTTATTATTGAATTGAATTTAATTGAATTGAATAAGTTCTGCTACCATCATTCCGACGTAAATTAGCCACAAGGTTTTCCAGAGTTTTTTCTCATTTAGTTTTATCTCTCTTTTTTAATCCTGTGGATGTATGTTCAGGCCTGATGACGGCCATAGCACACTGGTCGAGACATCGAGTTACCATTCAGGTTCTTTTCAGAACTACATCTCTTCTTTAAGAGACCTTATAAACACGGTGTCACCGCAAACCTTCCTATATTGATTCACCCACCACGCAAAGCCTTAAGTCTTATTCATTTATGGACTACAACAATAATTTTCTTGGAATGTGGAGCTTAGATGGCATGAATGATGAGTAAACTCCGAACCAGCTCCATCTGACTGGTCTATCGACAAGCTATTACCCAGAAAAAAACTGTGTATAATGTGACCCGGCACAGCATAATGAGGAATAACCCCCACTTTTGAGATTTTGAGATTTTCTAATGAAGTGAAAGAGTATACCATTAGCTTTCAAATGATATCAAAATTATTTCCGTGTGAACTTTGTGGTAAACAGTACAAGGGGACTTCGCTCGTTCATTTGGTACCAGACACAATATAGCAGTGCCATTCTCACTCCCCGGCCATTCAAAAAGGCAGGAACTTTAAATTACATTTTCATGAAAACAATACACAAACACTCCCCCGAAATCCTCGTTTTTTCAACATTTAGAGACGGATTTCGGAAAAATCCTTTGGACATAATATCCTTTAATACATTAACTTCCCGAAAATACAAAAAAACACAAATAGATTTTTTTATCCAATGGCATGCCCTCCAATAATTATAAACTGATCAGAATTAGATCAATTTGATCAGATCAATCGAGACAGCGGCATTGACATCCCCGGTTTCTGGCTCCCCACCATTAGACGCCACGACCGCCGACCCACCACGGACAGGGCCGCTAGTGGACGCCAGAATCGCGCGCCAAACCGCACGATCACCACTACGACGTCCGCAAACCGGTGCACAGGAACCGGCGAAGCGGACATAAACAGACGCCGCAGCGCGCATTCTTCAGTTGCCTGATGAAGGTTCGCAGTTAGCAACCGAAACGTCGCCACCAGCAACGACACATCGCGTGACTTTAATCACCCTTTCCACTTATCTGCACCACCGAGATGAACAACCCCTTCATTTCTATTGATCAGAATTAGCTTGGTCACGGTATTGTGAGTGGGTAAACAACAATAGTAGGCAATGCATAGGCCTACATCTATATGGGGTACCCCCGCACATTAACTATAGGAGCTTCACCGAGGCAAAGCAAACGCTTGCAAATTTATGCATAAACCTACATGTACATCTACAATGGGGTACCCCCGCACATTAACAATAGGAGCTTTACTTCCTATTCTAAAAAGGCTAGCCAGAGATTGTAATTTCTTAGGAAACTTAGGGAGTTTCATGTAGACAATAGCATCTTAGTTCTCCTTTATCAGTCTGTGATACAAAGTGTTCTTATATTAAATTTGTAGTGTACTTTTGGCAATCTCTCTCAAGTCAATGTAAAAAAAACTTGTAAGACCGAGCCAAATCGCCCAGAAAATAACCCGATCAAACCTTCCCTAAATAGGTTCTTTGTATGAAAAACGCTTTCTTCTGAAAGTCCACAGCATTACATGTCTGACCCCTCACACCCATTGCACCTTTTTTTTCTGTGTTACAGTCGGTCTGGCGTTCGCTTGTGTGTCCCCAAGACTATTCGCTCCTGGTTAGGCAGTCATTCACCCCCACACGCTATTCACATTTTAATAAGATATTCCAAGCGGTAGATGACTATTTTATAACGGCTGAGCCTTTTTTGCCCTATTGCCACAAACGTTGCATCTGCGTATGTTAATGCTTTTATGTGACTTTCTGGTGTATCCGTGGGTTTAGTTCGATAATTGTATTGGATGTGTATGTGTAATCTGTGTATTATTGATTTCTTACAGTATTTAAATGGTTTTATCACATGTTTTATTTTGTAACGTGTTTTTTTTTCAGTGGAAGGCAAATTTCTATGTTTTTATGTGGATAATAAATTAAATCAATCAATCAATCAATCAATCAATCAATCATACAAAAGATTTCTAGTGGAGAGGAGGCAAAGCCTACGCTAGCAAATGTCTGCATATTATTAAACATCTACAATTGTGACCCGGCACATCATAATGAGGAATAACGCCCACTTTTGAGATTTTGAGATTTTCTAATGATGTGAAAGAGTATACCATTAGCTTTCAAATGGTATCAAAATTATTTCCGTGTGAACTTTGTTGAAACAGTACAAGGGGACTTCGCTCGTTCATTCGGCACCAGACACAATATAGCAACGCCATAATATCCTCCAATACATTAATTAAAAAAAAAATTATCGAATTGAGAAGATACTTTGACTTCAGGCGTTGTTTACTCGAAACAAGTTTTGGTGGGATATTCCTCATGTCGCTGTGCCGGGTCACAATTGGGATGCCCCGCCAACGTATCTTTTTTTACACCGCAGTCAAGGGTTTTTCGCTGAACTTGTGCAAATCCGCGCTTGAAAATAGACTGTAGCCCTGTGTTATGCAAGAAGCACTTACAGACTTCACTGGAACAGTATCGGTAGGTGGTCGTAATATTTCAAATTTACGACTTGCCGACGACATTGATTTAATAGCTGGTTCTAATGATGAACTAAAGGTAAATCTAAAATTTAGTGGGCCTGACGTTTCGATCCTAGCAGGACCTTTCTCAAAGGCAGAGTGACAAGGACAAAACAGATACATGTACACGAAGGCAGGGGGAGGGAGTGAATAGGACACGGATGAGAAACAAAGGACAAAGAGTGAAGCTGGTAGGGAGAGATCAAAGGGAAGGGCAAGGGGTAGGGTAGGGATTAGTGAGAGGAGGGGGAAAGATCAAAGAGAAGGGCAAGGAGTGGGCTAGGGATTAGTGACAATAGGGGGAAAGATCAAAGAGAGAAGTGTGAAAGACTGAACACAAAAGAAGGATTATCAGAAAGCTGCATGGTGTTAGTCATTACCCTCCTGGATGTTGATGTTGAGACCATGTGGATGTTGAGACCATGTGGTTGAATAGTCCGAAGACACTTCATGAACTAAAGGGTTTGACAGAAAGACTGGACAACACAGCAAGAAGTTATGGCATGGAAATTAGTAGAGAGAAGAGCAAAGTAATGGTAACATCAAGAAAGAATAATGAAAATGTTGGAGAGGAGGATAATACGGATATAAAGGTGAATGGAGAAGTACTAGAGGAAGTGAGCAAGTTCCAGTATCTGGGCTCTACACTGAATGAGGATGTTACATCAAAAGATGAAATTAAGAAAAGATTGGCTATAGCTACTGGCCAATTAGCCAAATTGAATAAATTATGGAGTAGCCGTAATATCTTGCTACCAACCAAGTTTAAATTAATGCATTCACTAATAACATCAATAGCATTTTACGGATGTGAAGCTTGGACGTATAGTGTTCTCCTGGAAAAGAGAATAGAGGCTTTTGAAATGCGATGCTGCAGAAGATTGTTAGGCATAAGTTGGAAAGACAACCGAACAAAATTTGAGTCTGTAAGGAGTGAAATTCGTAAGAAAGTTGGAGAATTTGAGCTATTACTAGAAGTAGCACAGAAGAGAAAGTTGCGATGGTTTAGACGTGTAAGCAGAAGACCTGGAACATTGGCGCATGATGTCATGCATGGAATGGTTAATGGAAGTAGGAGAAGAGGCAGACCTAGAGCCAACTGGAGTGGAGATGTTGGGAAATGGACTGCACAAACAGTGGTGGAATGCGTGAGGGCAGCTCAAGATAGAAAGAATTGGAGGAAGACACTCAACACTGTGCCCCAACGGCTTTTAGCTACGGGAGTGACCTGACCTGACCTGTGTTACAAGATCAGCCATTGCAGCTGGACATTATTAACAGCAGCTAGAGATTTGCAAATAACAAGACATCTTACCTTTCGAGTCAAACTACAACTACAACAACGACTTGGTCACATTCCGCTCCTGCACAAGAAATCCCAACTGGCTGATCTCCGACGGTAACGCAGCACTCACTACGTGTGGTCTCTTTTCAAGCACAGTTTGGCATGAATACAGCGAAAAACCCATGCATGGCTGCGGTTTAAAAAAAAAAACAATTATTGCGCGCCCATCGCACACTTTCAACTTTTAAAGGAGCTTTACTTATACAAAAAGAGTTCCAGCGGAGAGGATGAGAAAGTAAGGCGATCGCTATAGGTGAAATGGTGTCTTTACACACTGGTATAGCCTACAGTGAGAAACAGCTGTAGATGCCTCGAACCGGGTCGTGCAATCACCAGTGCCTTAGCTTAGCAACAAGTAGACACGCAACAACAGCCAACAACAGCCAACTTCGTAGTGAATTACGGAATCCGCATGAAGGGACCTCCGACAATTCTTCATCTCGTGCGCACGATTTATTACTGCGTTCTGAATGATACATGTAGGCCCTATGTTGTACGAGGAACGTCTGGTGTCGTAATAAAATCGCCTATGCTCTAGCTGGCAGATGAATAGGCCGTTTTCGAAATGAAGGCTTAGGCTCGGGCTCCGATGCTTTGTCTCCAGGCTTCTGAGAAAACCTGAAAATCCAGGTTGTGGTTTGTTTCCGAATTTGAAGGTTTGTTGGCTTGATAGACCGACCGACAGACATACAAACAGACAGACCGACTGAGCAGGACCTTCCTCAAAGGTGGTAATGACTTACATTTTTATAATACATATAGTATCAAATGAGATTTGAAGGTTTGCATGGTGAGAATATCAGGATAAATAGGTTTGCGGAGACACCAGGAGACTTCAGGAGAAGACGAGCAGAGTATACTGTTCGAAACGTCGAGTTCCTCCGGTTCTTTTCAAAACCACACTTACTCACAAAAGAGAATTTACATGGTGTCTCCGCAAACCTATTTAACATGTAGTATCGGTCAATCCATATGCCCCTTCACGAATCCATGGATCAGGCTCGGGCTCAGGCTTCGTCTCCGTCTGACAAAGCCTGAAAATCCAGATTGTGGTTTGTTTCCGAGTTTAAAAGTCTGATGGCTTGATAGGTACAGAAAATGTACCAAAAACCTGGGGCCAAACACTTTAAATGCATGTGATAATTATTATAACGAGTAAGATAAATATAACCGAAGCCTAGACTAAGCCTTCATTTCGAAAACGGCTTAAATTAGCACCAGATCAGTAGGCAAAAAAAACGAAGCCCGTAAAGGAACAACCGACTACTGTCGATTCAATAACTCAATGGCCTTAATATTCAGGAAAGGACTGACTAATCCTCACCTCATTAACATCAGATCTGGTGATATACAAAAATGTTGCAAACTGCTCATTAACATCTCTTTTCTTTCATCTTCTGTGCGGCTTTCCCCTTTGATCTCCCACCTCCCTCCCGTCCCATTGATATTCCCTACCCTTTTGGTTGTTTTCCCTAATCTTCCCTCCCTTGTTGTTCATCTGCATCCCACTCCCTCCCCCTTTGTCCTTCCTCTGTCTGTGCGTGCATGCCCTCGCCACTTTGCCTTTGAGAAAGGTCCCGCTAGGATCGAAACGTCAGGCCCTCCAACTTTTGAGATCTATTCAATAACTTTTCAAAATACCTCAGTCAGTGTCCTTTCCTCGTTCGAAAACAAAGACACTTTGTAAACAAAACCACATTCTGGGGGGCAAATGAAACTTAACGCCATTAGACGCTATTTTATTGGAGTTCAGCTTGGACTTGGATCAAATGTCTCCCCAATTAGGAAAACCGGTCAACAACACGGAAAGAAGATGTGTATTTTACACTATTTACATTTTCTAAAATAGAAATTCTTGATATCTATCAGGGCACCATCGGACGGAATCGAGGCTATTTGACAGATTTTATACTTAAAAATAATAGGGAAATAGTTTGTACAATGAACATTTTTAAACAATAAACAGGTTTATTTCACTGTTTATTAAAAATATTCCCTTAAAATGCTTCCACTTTTGGGGGAAATAACTTTTTTTATTCTAATTAGTAAATTGTCACTTTTAACAATTTGATATTTGGAGAATATTAACCCTAAACAGGGGTAATAAACAAGTACAATCGAATGTGCATAGACTATAAACTCCTCATGATATCACTTTCAAGAATACAAACCCCAGCAGGGTTTATATTTGCCCCCAAACAGGGATGATATGAAACACGGCGGAGGAATTTCTGATATTATTATATATATTGTATGTTTTCACAAAATATATGACCTGGAAGAGACACAAGCCACACAAAAATAATTAATTAACCCAAAACAAAAGATTTGAGTTCCAGCATTCTTACCATCTGAGCTTTTCTTTGTCCATTTTTTCAAAATTGTTAAAAGTTCCCAGTCAGTTTCCATTTGTTCCCATTTGCTTGACCAAAATAAAAGAGCGATTTAAACGAGCGATTTACAAAACGGAACAGCAGAGAAGTTGAAGAGGATGTTCACAGAATTTGTCTACTAAGACAGTTTGGAAGATGATAAGTTGTCTTGATGGCAATGGCATCTCAGTGTGTCTATCACATCTTAGTATTGGCCGAAAGAGTTCAGAGAGGATGTTCACAGAATTTGTCTACTGAGACAGTTTGGAAGATTATAAGAGGGGGGGCATCTGTTGGACGGAAATACAGTTGTCTTGATGGCAATGGCAGTCTTAAGTGTGTCTATCACATCCTGGTATTGGCCGAGCCCCAACACCCCTTCCTGACAATGGCAAAAACGAGAGTTGGGGTTCTGTAGGTACACCACGCAAAGTGCCTCTTGGAGAAGAGCACCGCACCGGTTCTGACACAAAGCAGAGAGTCTTCACTCGACGCTTCTCCTCAGAACTGCAAATCGCCTAGAGGAGGTACTTCTCAAGACATCGCGGTGGTTTAAGGTTGGGGGATCCCTGTATACCTATCAGATGGCATTATCATTGCTCCATTGTTGGAACACCAATTAATGCACAGGGAGTTAACTTGTTCCACTGCTCTGCCATTCCTAGGTTTCTAAGCTGAAAAGAATCAATGCATAGGGTCCAATGTCAAGATACCAATACACAGGGAGCTTAGGGGTACGGTTGCAAGGACCCCCGTTCATTCTCCATTGCTCTGCTATTCCTACGTATATTTTTCCACTGGTATGATACGACTGCATATCGATCTAGGGTTTTGGGTATGGTAAAGTGGGGTAGGAGGCTGATGCCCCCACCCCTTCTCCCTTCCCTCCCCCCTCTTGATCCGGGATGGGGGCGACTAGACGGCACTCTCCTGGGGCGACTGGGTGGGGCGGTGCAGGATGGGCGGGATGGGCTCGGTGGAGTGGAGCGGGCGGAGGACGGGCGACCGGGCCGAGAGGATCTGGGCCACGGCCAGCCGCTGGCCCTGGTGGCCGGCCGCCGCCGCCGCGGCCGACGACTCCTGGCCGCCGACGGCCCGCAGCGAGCGCAGCTTGGCCGAGGTGACGGGCTCGCCCTGCCGCAGCTGCAGGCGCGGCCCCCGCTTGGTGCGGTTGCCCTCCTTGACGACCACGCCCGGCGACAAATCCATGGACTCAATCTGAGCAAAAGTCCAGAATACAAAAAAATTAAACAAACGGTCCACAATCACATCAAGGCTCTAATTGATCTACAAAAATGATGCAAACTGCTTACTGACTAAAATTACCAAAATGAGAATCTTCAAAATTGAGTGGGCCTGACGTTTCGATCCGAGCAGGACCTTTCTCAAAGGCATTAAGGCTCTGAAGGAAGTCTGCCTTAGGATCACATCCGTCTGGTGGCCATGGGCATTGAAGAGTGGCTTAGCATAGCTGCCAACCTATCTTAAAGGGAATTAGGAACACTTCTGCTAAGAGACAAAATCACAGAGCAAACTACATAGGAATACGTGTGCATTGCCAAGCCTCAGAATCTGTTGTTATAAATCTGTTGGCATCGGTATCTGTTTTCATTTTTACCCCCAAAAAGAAGAATGATTCCTCCAAAATAGGAAAGGTTGGAAGCTATGGGTTAAGCTCCTGTCTATGAAATTGACCCCCCCCCCTCCCTCTGTTAGTATGTCATTGGGCTCACCAGTGGCGGAGGCAGTGGGGTGATGCCACCACTGACGGCGTTGCTCTCATACGCTGCCCTCATCTGCATGGGCATGGTGTTGGTGCTGCCCACAGTCATGGAGCTAGCCATGACCTGCCCGGGTCCCTTGGAGTTTGGCTCTGCGCACAGAATCAAAGGGGCGGCAGAGAAGAGAGAGAGAAGAGAGAAGGGAGCGCGGCTTGAATGAGGTGAAAGATTCCTACCGTAGACCCCGATGCACCGGCATCAGGATGCAATCATGGAGGGACACACAACTTTCGCTACATTTGACGTCAGTTGCATCGGGCTTATATGTGACAACTCCTCGGCTAGCTTCATTGAAATGGGAGGAATTCCACCTGGCACCAGTAGTTGATTTCAGCAAACTCATTGTAACTAACGATCAATGCACAGAAACCATACGGGCCTATCACAACTTACGACGCGTTGTCATCAGTCGTACGTTGAGTTACGATGCATCGTAAGGCTTTGTCAAATCCACCAAAGTCCTGGTCTGCCAATCGAATCGAGGCCAGAGAACGGAACAAGGCTTGAATGACACTATATGTCAGTACTGTGCCGTGATAGTGGAGTGTTGCAACCGTTTTATCTTTCTAATCCATTCCATCCCTGTCGGCCATTGGATGTTTCTGTTTCTTATGTCCCATCTTCAGCTGCTCGGATCAGCTGTTTCAATCCTTTCAAGTAGAGAGCGTGCGGCCATCAGAGGAAGAGCCAGTAACTTGATGTTTCAGGGCAATGTGAGTTCTGCCTGTCCCAACCAATGTCCCGACCTGCTAAGTCCCAACCAATGATGGTGGTGCTCCTAAGTGACTCTGCAGGCGGGTATGATGGAAGACCTAGGGAGGGACAGACTAAAGGACACGTCACACGGGCCTATTTTGGCAGGCAACTTGGAGACAACTATCCGCACTCCATGTGAAGTGAATCACTTCAGCAGCACAGAGGAAATTGATCGTGCAGTAACTGCCACACTAAGTGCTACAGAGTGTCACCGCAAAACCTTCCACTCAGCATTTCCACCATGCAAACCTTCAAGTCTTATTGTACAGTAACTCTCAATATCCCATAGCAAATAAAATCTTAATCATTTGGAAGGTTAATGCACTTCTCACAGATTGCCTGGAGCCGCAAAACGCCTCACACGAGATGGCCTTGGGAACAAGTTATGTAGAATGCCTGTCGGTGGATCTAGGTGAGGGTGGGGGTGGGGGGAAAGGACGCTCACCATTTCTGATGGACTCGGAGGTGTCGCTGCTACCCTTGACGGCGTAGGTGCTGGTCTTGGCGGCTTTGTCTGTGCTGGAGATGTAGCGTCCCGTTCTCATGGCGATCAGGCGGGCATGGGCTGCCTCCACGGCTGGGTCCACAATGGCAAACTTGGTCTTCACCCTATCACAGCATTCAAGTCATATGACAAAGATAAGAGAGCATAGATAAAGAGAGAAATGAAATCTCAAAAGTCAGTGGGCCTGACATTTCGATCCTAGCAGGACCTTTCTCAAAGGCAAAGAAAGGCCTTTGAGAAAGGTCTACTCCTCTAAGCCAAATACAAAGAGAGGTCTACTCCTTTAAGCCAAAGACCAAGAGAGATCTACTCCTCTAAGCCAAAGACCAAGAGAGGTCTACTCCTCTAAGCCAAAGACAAAGAGAGGTCTACGCCTCTAAGCCAAAGACCAAGAGAGATCTACTCCTCTAAGCCAAAGACAAAGAGAGATCTACTCCTCTAAGCCAAAGACCAAGAGAGATCTACTCCTCTAAGCCAAAGACCAAGAGAGATCTACTCCTCTAAGCCAAAGACAAAGAGAGGTCTACTCCTCTAAGCCAAACGATAACAAGTAAGAGGACCTGGTGTAAGGATACTCGTAGGACCTTTCTCAAAGGCCAACATACTCGAGTCTTTACCAAAAGAGATGAATGGAGCATAGGGAGGCATGGTGTGGCTACCTGTGTGAGGGCAGTCTCTCAGGGTCCAATCTGATGACGGAGACGACGTTCCCCTTGTCATCGTACGTCACATCCTTGCTGCCAGGGGGCCGACCAGCCTGGACCTGTAAGGACACAAGCAGTGGCCTCAAAATCAGCTTTCAGTCCCGAACTGAAAGCACATTTTTGTACAAGTGGCTATTCGCAGCACATCAGCAGGCATTGCAAAACTGTTCTTCCTCAATTCTTGGGATATGATTTTATGCATGCAGAGATTCTGCGCTGTATAGGTGAGTATTGTCACTGCTGCTGTTGTTGCTGTTGCTATTGCTAGTGTGGTTGCTGCTATTGCTGTTGTGGTTGTGGTTGCTACTGTTGTTGTCGTGGTTGTTGTTGCTGCTGCTGTTCTTGTAGTGGTTGTTGTGATTGTTGTTGCTGCTGCTATTTGATAGTGTGGTTGCTGCTATTACTGTTGTGGTTATTGTTGCTGCAGTTGTCGTACTGGTTGTTGTTTTGCTGCTGCTGTTTTTGAAGTGGTTGGTGTGGTTGTTGTGGTTGTAGTGCTGCTATTACTGCTGTGGTTATTGTTGCTGCTGTTGTCGTACTGGTTGTTGTTGTTGCTGCTGTTTTTGAAGCGGTTGGTGTGTTCGTTGTGGTTGTAGTGCTGCTATTGCTGCTGTGGTTATTGTTGCTGCTGTTGTCGTACTGGTTGTTGTTGTTGCTGCTGTTTTTGAAGTGGTTGGTGTGGTTGTTGTGGTTGTTGCTGCTATTGCTGCTGTTGTTATCGTTGCTGCAGTTGTCGTACTGGTTGTTGTCGTTGCTGCTGTTTTTGAAGTGGTTGGTGTGTTCGTTGTGGTTGTAGTGCTGCTATTGCTGCTGTGGTTATTGTTGCTGCTGTTGTCGTACTGGTTGTTGTTGTTGCTGCTGTTTTTGAAGTGGTTGGTGTGGTTGTTGTGGTTGTTGCTGCTATTGCTGCTGTTGTTATCGTTGCTGCAGTTGTCGTACTGGTTGTTGTCGTTGCTGCTGTTTTTGAAGTGGTTGGTGTGTTCGTTGTGGTTGTAGTGCTGCTATTGCTGCTGTGGTTATTGTTGCTGCTGTTGTCGTACTGGTTGTTGTTGTTGCTACTGTTTTTGAAGTGGTTGGTGTGGTTGTTGTGGTTGTAGTGCTGCTATTGCTGCTGTGGTTATTGTTGCTGCTGTTGTTGTACTGGTTGTTGTCGTTGCTGCCGTTTTTGAAGTGGTTGGTGTGTTCGTTGTGGTTGTAGTGCTGCTATTGCTGCTGTGGTTATTGTTGCTGCTGTTGTCGTACTGGTTGTTGTTGTTGCTACTGTTTTTGAAGTGGTTGGTGTGGTTGTTGTGGTTGTAGTGCTGCTATTGCTGCTGTGGTTATTGTTGCTGCTGTTGTTGTACTGGTTGTTGTGGTTGTTGTGGTTGTGGTTGTTGTGGTTGGTGTTGTGGTTGTGGTTGTTGTGGTTGTTGTGGTTGGTGTGGTTGTTGTGGATGGTGTTGTGGTTGTGGTTGATGTGGTTGGTGTGGTTGGTGTGGATGATGTGGTTGGTGTGGATGGTGTTGTGGTTGTGGTTGTTGTGGTTGTTGTGGTTGTTGTGGTTGTTGTGGTTGTTGTGGTTGTTGTGGTTGGTGTGGTTGTTGTGGTTGTGGTTGTTGTGGTTGGTGTGGATGGTGATGTGGTTGCAGTTGTTGTGGTTGTTGTGGTTGGTGTTGTGGTTGTTGTGGTTGTTGTGGTTGTAGTGGTTGTAGTGGTTGGTGTGGTTGGTGTGGTTGTTGTGGATGGTGTTGTGGTTGTGGTTGTTGTGGTTGTTGTGGTTGTTGTGGTTGTGGTTGTTGTGGTTGATGTGGTTGGTGTGGTTGTTGTGGATGGTGTTGTGGTTGTGGTTGATGTGGTTGGTGTGGTTGGTGTGGATGGTGTGGTTGGTGTGGATGGTGTTGTGGTTGTGGTTGTTGTGGTTGTTGTGGTTGTTGTGGTTGTTGTGGTTGGTGTGGTTGTTGTGGTTGTGGTTGTTGTGGTTGATGTGGTTTGTGTGGTTGGTGTGGATGGTGTTGTGGTTGCAGTTGTTGTGGTTGTTGTGGTTGGTGTTGTGGTTGTTGTGGTTGTTGTGGTTGTAGTGGTTGTAGTGGTTGGTGTGGTTGGTGTGGTTGTTGTGGATGGTGTTGTGGTTGTGGTTGTTGTGGTTGTTGTGGTTGTTGTGGTTGTTGTGGTTGTGGTTGTTGTGGTTGATGTGGTTGGTGTGGTTGTTGTGGATGGTGTTGTGGTTGTGGTTGTTGTGGTTGATGTGGTTGGTGTGGTTGGTGTGGTTGGTGTGGATGGTGTTGTGGTTGTTGTTGTTGATGTTATTGTTGTCTTTGTCGTCATTGAAATCTCTACAACAGAAGGAATTTCTGTCAGGAATGACAGCCTCTATTGCGGGGATTACCTTGAGTATGGAGTGGCAGGAGGACGGCATGTGCTCAAAGATGTCCCTCTTCTCCGGCGTGGGGTCCCGCGCTCTCTCCTCGGCCAGCCAGAGCTCCTTGTCCGTATCGTCCAGGGTCTTGGTGATGTTGCGCAGGCCGGCCGACCTGAGCGGTCCCCTGTAGGGCTTGTACTTGAACTTGCGCGGCTTGGCCTCGGAGGGCTGAGGGTAATCAAAGAGACGGGAGGAGATCGGATGAGATGCCGAGAGACATTGGCCTGGCTAAGGTTCAGTCTCCGGAGCTTCTCTCTCTTTCTTTCTTTCTTTCTTTCATTCATCCATTTTAAAGTAAAAAGGCATGAAAACTGGAAGCATGTGCTTTGAAAAAGAATCCAAAGCATCAATAAAGAACTCCAGTCTGTGTTTTCAGCTTTTGGATAACAGAGACGCAGCCGGAGCCGAAGACTAAGCTGGGTTTTGGAAAAAGGGCCCAAGTCGCGTTGAGGAAATAACATTTGATCAAGACAAAGTTTTGTCAAATGTTTAGCTCTTCGTATTGATTAGCGGCTTCAAACTTGAGACCTGTCCAGTCTCTGATGCTGTGAAGCCAAGTCCTTGTAGGTCTTACAATCTTACTTGGCACCATCTGCCCCCCCCCCCCCTGCTGTAACAAAATGTTTGTAAGACCGCAAGGTCGGCAAACTGCTTCCTGACCTAAAGGACCCAAATTGGATTTGGTAATGGTTCTGCTAGTGGGCTGAGGGCATTCAAAGTTGGATGCACTGCATTTTTCAATCCTGCCCCTAACCAACTCCTGATATACACACACCTAGTCTACACACATGTGATTCCCCTATACAAGTACGCTCTCTGATTTCCGAAATTCCAAAGGTCAACCAGTTTGCACTCAAGTGTTTTTTCTTTATTTTATTTTTTTATTATTATTATTTTTTTATACAAAACCCAATCCCGCCAACTACGGTCAAGAATGACAAACGGCGCTGGAGGGAATTAAAAAATCTCACAAAAACAAAATACAACAGGCAAAGAGCTCGCACAGCAACATTAATAGGACTTTAGAAAAAGATGCCTAGAAATGTAATACATGAAGCCGTGGACTATGTCTGGCCAATCAAGAAATGATGTACAGCCTCCTTAAAACTCTCAGCCCCCTCCTTTGAGGGCTGCCCAATGATATCAGGGGGAAGCCTATTGCAGATGTTGACAGCGACTGGCAAAAAAACTCCTGTCATAGTCCAGCAGAGTCTGGCTTAATTTCCACAACTCGTTTCAACATCACAGGCACTAGAGAAGAGGCTGTTGAGAACAATTGCTTTGAGGGCTGCCCAATGTCGAGGCAGAGGTAGTCTCTGCGTACCTTCTCCGGTGCCGCTGGCTCCGCGTCCTTCTCGTCTCCCACTCCGTCCTCCTGCTCCTCCTCCTGGATGTCCGGGGGCCTGGCCACGGGGGCATAGGTCTCCTCCCCCTCCACGATGGTGCCCGTCTCGTTGACGGAGGTGGGCAGGTCCGACAGGATCTCGGGCTGCGACAGCCGGCTGATGGAGGTCACGTCCGTGTCGGGCTCCGAGACCGGCGGCGAGAGCGGGGGCTGGGGCTGGCGGGGCACCGAGCCCTGGGCCCAGGCGTCGGGCGTGCAAGGCAGCGGCTCTGCAACGGAACAATGGCCCCCCAAAAAAAACTTGAGATTTATGTCTATTGGCAAACAGAACATAACGCTTTTCCGCATCTGGTTCTCGTTAAAAAAAAATTGAAAAAAAAATAATGAAAAAAAGAAACTGAAAAAATAATTGAAAAAAAAATTGGAAAAAAAAATGAAAAAAAAAATTGAAAAAAAAAAAATTGAAAAAAAAAATTGACATCAACGGGATTCGAACTCATAGCCTCAATTCCTAACCCAAAACGTAAGTGCATATCTTGTGCACAAAGTCTAAGGGACTTGAGTATGACATTCAAAAATTCATAATAAATCCAAACAGTGGTTAATCGACTCCATACCTAAGATTTTAAATGTGTAGCACAACAGCTAACTGCACCCCAAATTTCGAGAAGATTGACCAATGGCAAATATGTGTTTTAAAAACACGCATTTTGATGATGTCACAATTGCGTCATGGGATTTTTGCCCCAGAGGTTGTTTCTAAACTACATCCCCAATAGATATAAATGAAAAGATCCATCCCACATTAGAAGAAGTAGCGCATACTGCCAACATACTGCCAACTGCTCATTGACATAGCCCTTACACTTCATAAAACAAACCACAGCTGCCAACCTATCTTGCAGGAAATTAAATCTCAAAACAATTAGAGGGCCTGACGTTTCGATCCTAGCAGGACCTTTCTCAAAGGCAAAGTGACAAGGACAAACATAGACAGTCAGGGGGAGGAAAGTCCTGACACACATGACAGAGGAAGGACAAAAGGGAAGGGAGTGGGATGCAGATGTACATTGAGGGAGGGGAGATTAGGGAAAACAACCACGCCTAGAAAAAAAAAAAAAAATGGACAGTACTGATCAAATCCTACCTTCTTCCTCTTGCCACGTGAAATTTTCTTCAGGTTTTTCCTCTCCCTCATCACGGGCAAGAAATCGCCACTAGTAAGAAAGAGGAAAAGGAAACATATTTGAACTCATTCTGAATACAGGGTAGCAGAAGGAATCTTGTTGACAGACTTTAGGGGTCACAACCTGGGATTGGTTTGGCCGGCTATTCCACTGCAATTTTTCCCCCAGAGCCATTTCAGTTAGGGTTGACCTTACAATTTCTTCACTGCACCAATCCAGGTGGAATGGACCGTACCGATGCTCGATTACGACCGCCATAACGTACTCCTGGGTCCAACCCCAAATTGAATTGCATTCTCACCGATTCAAAAATCACAATTAGAGTTTTAAGGACTGTACCGTCGGTAATTAGGTTTGAAACGGCGAAGCCACCATTTTCAATTTTACCTCTATGATCTGAAGGATGGCATCTCTCGCTTGGCAGACTGTGTAGGGGTACAGCTGCTTCTGTATGTAGTTTTCATAGATGACATGGAGTGCCGAGTTGACAATGTCCCCGACAATGTCAACGCTGAAGTCCTCTCCTTCTTCCTTGTCTAGTAAAGTTCCCCTGGTGGTGAAACAAAAAACCCAGATGAAAATCAATACAGTGGTTAATAACAATCTAATATTTATAATTAGCTTCAATGAGACAGTATTTCAAAGAGGGTCGGAAAGCCGCCCTATCTGGTGATCCCTCAAAAGATTTGGAGTGTCAAACTTCAAAGGGATGCACACAAAAAAAGTATTGCACATCATTGAATAAGACCGGAGATGCCTGAGAAGAAAAGATCTTGAGAGCTCCACATCCCAGCCTGGCTCATCACCCCACATCCCCTGTCCCCACTGTAACAAATATTTCCGGACGAAGACTGGCTTGTTCGGCCATCTTCGCAGGGCAACAGCGCTACAGGCAACAGCGCTAAACATTATACAAACTCCAACTGTGGAATTTGAATTCCGCTGGAATGGACCATGTCTATTTTGCATTGATGTGATTGCAATCAAGGGTTTAACTCCCAAACCTAGTACAAATCGAATGAAACCAACGCTTATTAAAGTACACCAGCCGAAAGCTCAACAAGACATTTGTGTTGGAGTTTGACGGGCTCGATGTGGTCAGGGGTGAGAGGGCAGGAATAACTGTTTGCTTCCTACCAATCTGTCTCCGTGAATCGGCCAGGTATGACGTCTGTATTCACCGGTGGCACAGGCACGGAGGTGCTTCCCCCGCGATCCTTGTCTTTGTCCTTCCCTTTGTCCGCACGAGACTTGGACACCGTCGCTCGAGACATTTTGGCATTCAATCACGTCAGGGCCTACAGTGAATTTTGGCTGGAAAATGAAGTGAACAAAATAGTGCGACGGTGAAAATCTGGCCTTTTGAAATCCAAGCCTATTTCACTCAGTATTACTAGCTAATATTAATTTGTCTTTGAACATTAAATGTATGATTGTTATTGTTAAGTGTGATGTAGTGCTAAGACAAAACTAACACTGAAACAGTTGATTCAAAATTTTAAGAGCAGTTATGAAATATCAATTATATTTATACATTCTTAAAATTTAGTGGGCCTGACGTTTCGATCCTAGCAGGAACTTTCTCTGCCTTTGAGAAAGGTCCTGCTAGGATCGAAACGTCAGGCCCACTAAATTTTAAGATTTACATTTTGGTAATTTTAGTCAGTAAGCAGTTTGCAACATTTTTGTATATCATATTTATACATTACTTAATACATGTATTACTATTTAGAAATTAGACTAAATGGGCCTAGAGGCTGTAGAGGCTACATTTCCTTTAGTTGCGGTAAACGTAATACTCATCCTCCCGAGGGTCAGAGACCTCCGACCCTCGGGAGGATGACGGCTACAGTTACCGCAACTTGAATTGATCATGAAACATTGAAAATGAAAGTGAAAAATAAGTTCGGACTACGAGGGCCTGACACTGTGTAAATATCTGAATCTAGTATTACTATTAAGTATTAGCATGGAGCCTGGAGGTAGGAAACCTCCATGGTATTACTATTACTAGCTATGCTTAGTATTAGTAATACTTATTACTAATATTAGTAATACAAATATTAGTAATGGTAATAGTAATTAGTAGTATGAAAACAGTCACTTTTCATTTAATGTAATAAAATGCTAAATAGTTTGTTAGGTCCCAAAATATTATACAAATAAATAAGGTTAACATTAATAAACATTATTCAATGATCAATCAATTATTGAAATAATTACTAATTAGTGTTAAAATTATGCCTAACAAAAGAAACATGGCCATGGGCCTAAGGAATGGTTCTCCATGGACGCATCGCCATGTCAACTCCACAACTTTTTAGGAATCGCTTTTTTTAACGGTTTCAGGTCCACTCGGTCCGTAACCAACGCGGTCCCTATGGGATTTGTGCGTGCACATTTTCCCATAGGGAGTTAGCGACCAAGTTGGTCACGGACCGAGTTGACTGACTGACACCCGATTTGACAGTTTTGTATCAATGTATGTTCTATATTTTTCTCTGAATATATCCAGAAAGCATGATAACTTACAAATAACACCCTACATCTCCTCTGCAGGTTAACGCAGTCCTTGGTTTGTTCGGTAGTTGCCTGCGATAAAAAAAAGTTGGTGCACTTTTGTAAACGATGCCCTGTCAACAATCAATTTTCTTCTCTTTTTTTGGCTTCAACTCCGACCCTGCTGCCTTTCACGCACGGCACCATTGGGCAAGCGATTCAAGATGGCGGCGGCGTTGCTGTGGAAACCGCGCATGACCGTTTGGGAGACGGCCCTCGGGGCCCTCTTCTGATTGGCCGCTCGTCCAGAGAATGGATATGACGTCATGCATTGTTGTGCAGATATTTTAAAATGAAGCTGACGGAGCTGTGCTAGGAAACGGCGTTTTCGCGTTGTAAGTACGATTTATCAAACTGTCGCTGTAAACCGAGCGATGATTTTCAGAAGTTACAAGGATCATGTGAATATCCTCGATGTATTCCGGGTCACGGCCCGATCTGCATTGCGTTTTATCCTGAAAAAGATCAATATTCGTTCGGTACGGCAGCGGTCAGACACAATTGCTAGATTGTTTTCCGAGGACTCACCCGAGTAACTTCTCCCCAAACGGCATTTTTATAATTTTAAACATTTATTAAGACGATCCGTGTCGCTAGCTACGTCGAATGGAAAAGATAATGGATCAGCCGTTCTATCATGTACTAGTGCCCTTGAATGTAACGCATGTCTTTATCCAAGGCTTGTAAGTTGTAGCCTTTGGCTTTGCTTAGTTTTTTTGGGGGGGTGATTGGTAAAGAATGACCTCGAGGCAGAATGCCGTTGTCGGGATGCACTTTCTTTGATAGATTTCACTTTCCCTCCGTACGCACAACAGGACGCAGTCTTGACCCACGATCATGCTCTCGAATCCCTACGCGACAGACCCGGCCTACGGGGGCAGCAAGGAGGCCTGCTGGGTGGACGTGGAGAGCCGCCCCAACCCGCGAGTCAGGCCCGAGGCCGACGATATCTACCAGAAAGGGCAGCAGGGCTGCGTGGGGCGGCTGCTGCAAGTGCAGGGCGAGCCCGTCTACAGGCCGCCCTCCAGGCAGAGTGAGTGCCCCCAATTTCCCCTGGAATGGTAATTGGTCCCCCCCCCAAAAAAAAAAAAAAAAAAAAAAAAAAGAAGCTGTGCTTCCGGTTTCCCGGCCGACCCTATTTTGATGGCACCACCCTCACGCTTTGCATGGCACGTGCTGATTGGAAAGAACAAAATTCTCGGGTTAAGAGATTTGAGAAGCTGTTGCGCGCTGTCTAAATGCCAACTGCGATCTGCAGCCGATTTCAAGAGAAGTTGCGTAAGTTACGCAACGTACAAATGTTGCGTAAGTCTTGCGCCTCTGACTCTTTTCAGCAATATTTTAGCAAAGGCAGCCAAATGTTGCGTAAGTTACGCAACGAAATGTCGAGTACGCAACATCTGAAGTTTTGTGAAATCGTCTGCAGATTTGAAGGTTTGCATGGCGTAAGAATGCAAACGTTTTGGGCCGAGTACGCACACTGCTGGGCCATACTCCATCTCAAGAGAGAATCACCTCTCATGGCGTCGCCGGCAACTGTTCCCACTTTAAAGCGCAGACCGCTTCTCTTTCGTGCAGAGCCGGAGCCCAAGGACTTTGGCCGGGACAACGTGCGTCGGATGCGCCAGATCCAGTCCGTGAACCGGCGCAAGAAGACGGAGGAGGTGAAGACGGCCAAGCAGCCTGTGAAGGTCCTGCCCCAGTCCGTCAAGTACAAGGAGGTCTCCTCCAAGGTAGCTGAGCACGTCAAGGTGAGTTGAGGGAGGGAGAGGGGAAGAGGGAGGGAGAGAGAGAGGGGGCAGAGAGAGGGAGGAGAAAGAGCGGCAGAGAGAGAGAGGGGCAGAGAGAGAGAGGGGCAGAGAGAGAGGGCCATGGGGGAGGGAGAGAGAGGTTGAAAGAGGGAGAGAAAGAGAGGGGCAGAGAGAGAGAGGGGCAGAGAGAGAGAGGGGCAGAGAGAGAGGGCCATGGGGGAGGGAGAGAGAGGTTGAAAGAGGGAGAGAAAGAGAGGGGGAGAGAGGAGAGAGGGAGGGAGAGAACAAGGGGGAGAGAGAGAAGAGGGAGAGAGAGAAGGGGGAGAGAGGAAAGGGGGAGAGAGAGAGAGAGAGAAAGAGAGAGGGAGAGAGAGAAGGGGGAAGGGAGAGAGCCTGGCTGTTGTGTCCAAGCTCAGACCAAGTGCTCATTATATGTTGGCAAATACAAACCCTCATAGCATTACATTCTCAATGACGCAAAAGTCATATTCTAACTAAATGGGGACCCTGTCACCCCTGCTATACACTGTACAGATTGAAATCCACCCCACGAACTTGAGCAGCTTGGTGGTCAAGTGGATAAGACCCCTTCTATAGGAACCAGGAGTCACCTGTATCTTTTCAATGGGCAACAAAGCAAAGCACGCACTGCCTAACTACTCATCTAAGTAGGGCAAACCCTCGTTGAACTACATTCTCCGCACCGAGTCATACGTTAGCAACGCTTGACCGCAAGCACCCAATCCTCAGGATGATTAGGGCAAACTCTCATTGAATTCAGAGTCACGTTGAGCTTTGTTTTGTTTTTCTGCTGTTTCAGAAACCTGCCCCGGACCCGCGTCCCGCCTCGGCCAATTTTCTGCGCTCCCACAGCAGGACCGGCGGCACCCCAAAGGTCAGAGGGAGGTCGCCCAGTCCGGCCCCCAGACCCCAGACAGCCCCAAATGTAAGTTAAGCGCCACAAGCAAAGCCTCTCCAAAAACTGTACGAGGGTCTGACGTGTCGATCCCAGCAGGACCTTCCTCAAAGGCAGAGGTCCTGCAGAGATTGAAAACTTAGGCCACCTACATTTTTGGAGACTTGCAATTGGCTCATGTATAAAGTGAGATAGCAGTTTGCAACATTTGTATATGACTTCAAGACAAATGAAAATTGAAAAATGGCAAAGAAAACTTGAGCCTGACAACCCTGGGACCTGTGGTTTTACGTACCAGCTGGTTTCAAGTCCAAGTTTTCTGCGTTGTAATTTTCTTTTTTTTTCTTTTTACTTTATGTGTCTGAGAAACGAACTTAATTATTTTGCCCTTAGAGTTCAGACTAGTACTCTTTGTGGAATGGAGGAGATTTATTCAAAGGGGTTTAGATCAAAACACTGCTGACCAACTTAGGGACTGGTAGCTAAACGTTTCGGGTAGTGTGTACTCTGCCCGCCATCAGTCTCCTGACGGCAGGCAGAGTACGAAAGCGAAGTGTTACATGGTGTCACCGCAAACTTTGCACTTCGTACTTCCACCATGCAAACCTTCAAGTCTTAAATCTAACCTAGGGAACAAATGGTACATGTATTAAATTACACATATACTGGCCTGTGCTGCAGGATGAGATCACGGGAGGGGGGGGGAGGAGCTCAAATCGAAGGGAGTATTGTGTATTTGATGGGGGGATGATTCTCTGTTTGACTGGCAGGCCAAGACGGAGACAGATGCCAACTTCATTGCCCACAACGCCCGCCAGGTCAAGGGCTACCAGGCCCCTCGGCCTCCCTCGGCCCTGGCCGCTGAGTCGCTCAAGATCAAGCAGATCAAGGACATGCAGACCTACCAGAAGGGCAGCGTGCCCAAATAGTGAGTCCCCCCCGCCCCGTCCCGTCATTGCAATTGGTTTGCACCATGGGTAGACATACTAGCATGTGTGAGAATGTGATTTCATGAGGGTTTGCCCTACTTCAAATGAGGGTGTGGCCCGCTAGATGTGTAATTAGGTGGCAACTCGGCAGGATTCTAACCCCGCCACAACTCTTAGCCACTTGACCACCAAGTGAATGGTGTATTTGAATTTGTGTAGCAGCAGGTACCGTGTTTAATCATACTTTACAATGACTTTTGTGTCACCAAAATTTGATTCATTGCTCATCATTATTCATTGCTCAACATCATTCACTTCTCATCCATATTCAATATTCATCACACATCAATATTGCTCATCCAAAATCATCATGCATCAATATCCATTGCTCATCCATATTCATCACATAACAATATTCATTGATCATCCATATTCATCACAACAATATTCATCGCTCATCCTGCATATCAATATTCATCACTCATCCAAATTCATCACACATCAATAGTCATCGCTCATCCATATTCATCACACATCAATATTCATTTGATTCATATTCGCCACATATCAATATTCATTGCTCATCAATATTCATCACGCATTAGTATTCATTGCTCATCCTTATTCACTCCTCATCCATATTCATCGTACATCAATATTCATTGCTCATCAATATTGATCACACATCAATATTCATTGCTCATCAATATTGATCACACATCAATATTCATTGCTCATCAATATTGATCACACATCAGGAGTCCTTGCTCATCAATATTCATTGCCTTGTCTTTGAGCAGCCTGAAGGGACGGCAGAAGCAGTGGGCCAAGGATGAGGAGGAGAGGATACGGAGCATCCCGGACCCGGACATGCCGCCGGGACACAAGATGATGCCCTCGGAGGAACGGCTCAAGACACTGACAGTGCTGAGAGAGAGTAAGGCCGTACCCAGGGTCTTTTGGCTTGGCTAGTAATGGCACACGAGTCTATGGGAATTGGCTAGCTGCGGTGTCCGATTTTATTTGGCTACGGCTGCCAATAGCATACGAGTCTATGGGAAATTTGCGGGTGGCAGTAACACACAAGTCTGTGGGAAATTGGTGGCTTGCAATAACACACAAGTGTATGGGAAATGGGCGGCTGGCAATAGCACACAAGTGTATGGGAAATGGGCGGCTGGCAGTTACACACAAATGTATGGGAAATGGGCGGCTGTCAGTAACACACGAGTGTATGAGAAATGGGCAGCTGGCAGTTACACACAAGTGTATGGGAAATGGGCGGCTGGCAGTAACACACGAGTGTATGGGAAATGGGCGGCTGGCAGTAACACACGAGTGTATGGAAAATGGGCGGCTGGCAGTTACACACAAGTGTATGGGAAATGGGCGGCTGGCAGTTACACACAAGTGTATGGGAAATGGGCGGCTGTCAGTAACACACGAGTGTATGAGAAATGGGCAGCTGGCAGTTACACACAAGTGTATGGGAAATGGGCGGCTGGCAGTAACACACGAGTGTATGGGAAATGGGCGGCTGGCAGTTACACACAAGTGTATGGGAAATGGGCGGCTGGCAGTTACACACAAATGTATGGGAAATGGGCGGCTGTCAGTAACACACGAGTGTATGAGAAATGGGCAGCTGGCAGTTACACACAAGTGTATGGGAAATGGGCGGCTGGCAGTAACACACGAGTGTATGGGAAATGGGCGGCTGGCAATAGCACACAAGTGTATGGGAAGTGAGCGGCTGGCAATAACACACAAGTGTATGGGAAGTGAGCGGCTGGCAGTAACACACAAGTGTATGGGAAGTGGGCGGCTGGCAGTTACACACAAGTGTATGGGAAGTGGGCGGCTGGCAATAGCACACAAGTGTATGGGAAATGGGCGGCTGGCAGTAACACACAAGTGTATGGGAAATGGGCGGCTGGCAATAACACACAAGTGTATGGGAAGTGGGCGGCTGGCAATAACACACAAGTGTATGGGAAGTGGGCGGCTGGCAATAACACACAAGTCTATGGGCATAGTGAGTTGTTGGCCAGCTTTTTTTCTATTGGCATTGATGTTACAAAGAGATTCCCCGGCAAGGGTGCAGTGTATAAGTGGGAAACATTATAGACCGAGTCTAATGTTCACCTCTTTGTCGGAAATCAACAATTTGTCACCCGTGGTGACTGTTCCCGTGTGGTTCTTTTCAGAACTACTCTTACAAAAGAGAATATTGCATTTCATCACCGCAAACCTTCATCACTTTATCCTGCTACTCTCACCATGAAAACCTTGTCATTTGAACTCGCTTGTCCACACTCGCTGCCGAATTGTGTCATTGCATTTTGTCTGAACTTGTCGTTCCCCCCCCCCCCCGGCCCGCACCTGCAGAGGAGAAGGAACTGCAACAGGAGCTGCACAAGCTGCCGCTGACGGCGGAGACGCTGCGGGCCAAGACCAGGGAGGCCGAGGTCAACTCGCAGCTGGCCGAGGTGGAGGAGGCCATTAAGATCTTCTCCAGGGCCAAGGTCTTCATCAAGGTGGACAGCTGATAGCCGGGTCCCAACTAGCCCTGGCACGAGGTGGTCGATTCCCACTCTATTGTCAAACTTTTAAACCAAAGACTCCTTTTCAGCCCGCCCCCAAAAACAATACGTAGCATGACACAAAGCCACACAGACGTCTTATTAAACATGCCAGGGTTTGACTCGCTTCTACACACTAATCACATCAAGCCTCGTGCTTAAGGTTTTTGTTTACTAGCCTACTGGGCTAGTAAATTTAGTTTTTTGCTAGCCCGTAGCAAGTTTTACTAGCCCTGTAAAATTAATGTTGAATTTAAAACAAGGTTATCAGATCAAGTAAAACCAATTATTAGTTTCTCATCCCCGTCTGCATCATTTTTTGCCACTACTTTTTACTAGTCCACCGGGCTAGTAAAGTGGGCCATTTTACTAGCCCGCGGCCGTCTTTACTAGACAATAACCGACGGGCTAGTGCTAAGGTCGAGCCTTGTCACATTGAGTTATTTCACACGTATTTATTGTTCCTGATTGTTTAGCGAGTTTTGAATATGACACGTAACTTTACAAAACAAGATATGGTGGTCATAGGCACTGACAAAAATGTCCTGGTGCGAAGTGACTATAGAAGCATTTTGGTTGTGGGAATTAGTGTGCTAACGATTACTTATAGCTCTTCTGAGAAAGACAGCCCTTGACCGGTTAGCTACGCATGTAAATCTCACAGTATTAAATCGTGATCCCTCTCAATATCTTTTTTAGATGCTTTGGGGTTTTTCCAGCTGTTTTGGCTATAGATGCCAAGAAGCTGTACAGAACAATGTTGTATAGCTGTAATCTGTATATATTGTGAATGATGTATAAATAAATGAATTCAAACAAGTGGATTTTAGTGTACAGAGGTTTTCTGTGAGATTTTTTTCATAGACATATGATGTTTTTTCTTAGTGAATAAGAGCAAGTGTCGGTGTAAATAGACTTAAATTTCTCGTTAGACCTCATTACATGCTTTTGGTGGATTTTGCACGCTTAAGACCTGATGTAGTTGTATTGATATTTCATGCGTCAACTACTGTTTCACATTCTTCATAGACTGACAGTTGGGGGTAAGTCACTAGATCTGTATTATCAAGTTCATTATTAAAGAGCAGGGTAGACCTAGTCCTAACTTTGGAAAGTAAAAGGTCCTAGGCATTGTTGTTTTGTTCTGCACAGCATTATATTTCTTTATGGCTAAACACATTGGTCAACTGTAGTTTTTGATTGAATAATGAATTTGATGTATCACTTTCAATATGGATTATCGGCAGGTACAATTGTTAAATGATCATGAATCCTGTGCAAACTGACAAAAACCTCTTCTACATTCTGTAGTGTAGTATGTTTAATCAACAAAAATAACAAAAAAGTTGGTAAATACTGTGTAAGGAAAGACTTGGCTATCACATGGTGTCTGCACCGCAAACTTACTACTGCTAGTCTAGCCATGAAAATCTTCAAATCTCAGCATTATATATTCATTGAAGTTGCCGTCATAAATTTTCAGACGGGCTTGCTCTGGTCTCATCCTGTGAGCACATTATCTCAAGTCGTGAGAGTCCCTGGTTTTTGTGAGTAATTGTAGTTATTGACAAGAGTGCTGAAGAACAAACAACTCCTTTGTGTAGTTATTTTCAAGGTTAAGATTGCAGTGATGGCCGCTTGGCCATTAAGTCGTACATTAAAAAGGCAAACACCCGTATCAGTGTTACACAAACTCTTGTAGCTGGGTCTCTGGTTTTCTTGCCTAATTTCTTACCCTTTCCCCCTCGAAAACATCCAACATTCATTGATAACTTAAGTCTTTCCATGTATAAAGTATCATTACAAAACACGCTGGCTGTTGGATTTTCTTTCAAGTTCAGTAAATTGAAAGGGGCGTGCCTGTCACATTTAAGTAATCTTTGACACGACTGCGGGTCTGGATTTCAACACATGGAGAGATCCGAGTTTGAGAACCCACCACTTCTTCACACACAAATTGACACACAAAACCGTGGCCCGTCTCCCAGCTTGTACCCATGGCTTTCTGGGAAAGGTTGTATCCATTGGGGGGGGGGTAGGTTCTGATGACGAGTCTTCCGTGTATGGGCTTGATAGCTCAGATAGCAAGAGCGCTGGTACAAAGAAACAGAGCTCTTGGCTTCTGGTCTTTGCCATTTTTCAAAATGGGATTATTTTTTTTCATTTTTTTCGCCAGACAAACTTTCTTGAGTACTTTGTTCAATGTAGCTGGGCCGCTTTGATCACTTCACACAATCGCACTAATAAATATTCTTGAATTACGCATTCTCTTGGGGCTTATTTTCTGAATGCTAATGCACTTTATTCCAGAGACCACTCAGACCGCTTATAAAACGTTGACCCATCAGAGAGTGTGTGAACATTCTACGTCAATCTGTTCAACCTTTCGTTATCCATCCAAATGAAATTTTTTTTCAAACACTTCATCACACACACAAAAAAACATCTGCCAAAAATGTCACAAAAAGGTTGATCAAAATGTCTTTCTTTTCTGAGTTCATTTCTCACTGGTCTGGCAGCCTTCTCTGTGATGGCTTGTATAAATTCACAATTACTTAATTCTCTTTCAAAATTCAACGGGAAAGAAAAGTCTTCCTTGGCTATGCTTATCAATTAAAAGTAAGTTATTTACAGGCTGTTGTCATGTACCGGTAAGACCAAACTTAAAACGGCAAGAACTTGTGGTGAAAACTGAACTTCACTTCTTTTTTTTCAGCATAAACAAGTTTTGGAGAAAGATCGTTGGAAGAAAAGGGTTTGGCAAATGAAAAATATAAAAGGTTGGGAGGTATACATGTACAAAAAAGAGCCTGCAGTCCTGCACTGATAACTGTGGTGCTATTTTTGTGGAGCTATTAGTCCACACTGGTTCCCACTACTTCATCGGTCCCCACCATGAATAAGTGCACATGTGGAGGCTCGAGTACCAGGGATCGCATGGATACCAGTTATTCTTGCCGACTACAGCACAGTCTTCTTGTTTGCGGACACCAGTCGATTTCTGAGGTGACTACCAAGAGATTCATGACAAGATCCTGTTCAAGAGTAATTAGAACATAAAGCTGACATAGACAAACTGACAATATAGAACAAACAACTGACATAGACTGAAATTATTTGGCACAAAATAAAGGAATTACAGCCAACATGATATTAAAAAAAGGGTCTCCGTAACCAAACTCAACAAACTGAAAACAAAAGGTGTTAACATCTGCTGACTGAAATTAGTGGTGATAAATATAAATTTGTGTTATCACAACAAGCATGCATGTATCGTTAATTTCAACTGAGTACACACATGATATCATAAAAAAATCTCCAAAGAAAATGTGTGCACACCAATCCATTGAGTACATTCTGAATTAAATCAGGGAAAATGTAAAACCAAATCAACCCACTATTGTATTATTGCTTTTTATATAAAAAAAGAGAGAGAAAAACCCCTTTTTAATGGCAGTATATAAAAAGTACCCTGACAAAGCGAATGAAGATATATTTTTGTCTTAGATAATTTGGACAACGATCTCAATAAACAGAGTTTAACCCCCCTGTGCTGGGCCCTCCGAATCCATGCACCACTCTTGTCCAAGTTTTAAATCAAGTCTCGTTCCAGCCTGCCACAAAACAACCTGTAGCATGACCAAAAGCCGCACACACGAGACACATCCAATTGAGACAGGCTGGACTAGCGCGTCCACATCTTCGTTGCTCCCGATCGTTTTGAGTGAGCTTTGAGGCAGCCAAGAACACTAAGAAAGAAGCCCAATGCTTGGTGGCTAGGAGCAACTAGGCACATTGAAGGATGGATAGTGTTACTCAAATATTCACAGTATAGGGACAACCACACAAAATTCATTTTAAATATACTGATATCGGTAGGGTATTAGCACCACAGGAACTTGATGTTCAATATACTCATTGTTTTTATGAAGAAAAAAAGAAAGGAAAACCCCTTTTATATACTGGGGTAGTTGGCTATCTCAGCTGTTATAGTTTGCTATCTTGGCCATTATAACTCTGATAGCTGAAATATCACTCTATATTAGCCCGGATAGCAAACTATAATAACCAAGATAGTAAACTATCACAGCTGAGATAGCAAACTGTAATAACGAAGATAGTAAACTATCACAGCTGATAGCAAACTGTAATAACCAAGATAGCAAATTATAACAGCTGAGATTACTATACCAGAAAAGATCTCAAACTGTTCAGCTGTTATAGCAAACTATAACAGCTGAAATATCACTCTATAACAGCCAAAATAGCAAACTATTACCAGCTTTTATAGAGAATTATAATATAAAAGATAGTAAACTATACCAGCGAAGATATCAACCATACCAGCTGTAATAGTAAATTATGACAGCTAACATACTGTGGCAATCTAAAATGGCCAAGATATCAGACTATTTCACCCAAGATACCAAAGCAGGGCAGCTAAAAATGGAAAACAATTTTTTTTTTCGAGAATGAAAACAGATGCCTGATTTGCATCATTGCATGCACCAAACAGTTTGTGTAAAATGAAAAATGACAATTGGTATAAAACAGTCGCAAAAATGATGTGTAAGAGTGCTCCCAATTGGCACAACACACAAAGGGTAAACACTGTGCATAGAGTAGTGTAAATAACAAGTGAGAATTAATTTCAGAAATGGTTACAAAAAGGGTCACTTTGGCTGCATAAGTATGGGAAATACACTGACTACCGAGATTTAGTACCAATTCATTGCTTTTGTATAATTAATTACATTTACCGGTAGGTATGTCACCCATGTGGTGATTTGGTTTTTGATGAGTAAAAAAGTGTATATCTTCATAATGCTTGTTAAAATGATGGTAAAAAACATGATTTTCGTTTATTTATTCACAGCATGTTGCATAATTCTGTTTTCGATGAAATTAAAAAAAATGGCCTGACGTTTCAATCCTAGGTGGACCTTTTCGCAAGGGCAAAATGATTATTACTTCCGCGAAATACCTTTCGCCGAGGTATCCATGAAAATGATAATTTTTCATAATTATTGATACTTTTTTTAATAACTTTGGATATAAAATTGCCCGCTCCTAAAACTTTGACTTTCACGTCATGAGGCCATAGGGGCTTGGAAAAATGCATAGTGAAACCGACAAAAATCAAAAACAAATGCAATTTGAAGTTTTCGCAGATCAAATTTTACAATTGTTAATATTTACTTTAATGACTTTGAAAACCATGGCCTCTCCTAAAACCTTGACGCTCGCATCCTTAGGCCATAAGCTCTCTCAGAAATATGCATAGTGAAACTGACAAGTACACCTTAAACACAAATGCAAAATGGGAAGTATTCTCTGTGCAGGGAAGAAGAAAAAAAAACGGGGCTTGAAATATACAAACACCAGGCTGGCAATCACTAGTTGAAAGCAAAATGACTGGGAAGCGTTGAGTTTGTTTTTTGGGATGTTTGTCTGTTTGTCTGTTTGTTCTGAACGGCTAAATATCAAAGTTATAAGAAGTAGGGGAGAAAAGAAAGAAAGCAAAGTACTAAGACCCAGTTGTTTGGTACAAAGAAACTGAGAGAAGATCATCGGTAATGATTGTCTACGGGCAAAGCGTTATTTCTACAGCTGCTAGTATTTCACGTCTTGTGTTATTCCGCATTTCCGACGGAACTCCTGCCCATGTTCGTGGATCCAGATGTTGGAGACTATAAAAAAAGGGGAAAAAAGGGAATTAAATATGAACATTAAAAAAAATTAAATTTGAACAGCAAGAGCTGTGAATACACTGATCCAGTAGGCAACACCCACCATAGCAACGGCCAAGAAACCACGCACATGCACACAACATGTCACGATCGCCCACACGCCGTGCGCATCCACTGCACGCCTGCAACCACCGAAAGCACTTCTCTCCATTAGACTTTGGTTTTGGAGAAGGACAAAAATGTACATTTCTTCTCTTGCCAGGGTATCGAGAGTCAGAATTACCGGTACAATGAAAATATAAACACCGCTTGATCATGGTTAAGGATACAACTCAAGTTTGCAAAGGAATCGGCCAGAGCATACTGGTCGAAACGTCGACTTACCACTCAGGTTCATTTCAGAACCACACCTCTTCTTTAAGAGACCTTATACATGGTGTCACCGCAAACCCTCCTATATTAACCCTAACGCTTTGCACCTCCCGCACAGGACACACACTGTATACAGCAATTTACCACAGTGCCCACAGGGGTGTAGACTCACATACCACTGGACACCACAAAAACCACACTGTGGAATGTCGTAATGCATGGCCCTTATCCTCCCACAGGAAAAACTATTTGTGGTTAATGGTTTCAATGCCGGTTAGGGTTAAAATCAGTTACATTTTCGTCAATGGCCCCCCTGCCCCCCCCCAAAAAAAATACCCCACCACATCCTAATATCTAGGGCTGCTTTCTCATCTAGGAAAGCTTCTGAGCCTACCCCATTTGGAGCCCACCAGGACTGGGCAGGCAGCGTGTCTGGTGTCCAAGTCGCCATCACCCGAGGGAAACAGATTAAACCAGAAGGCTGCAGTGCCCTGTGAACCAAAAGAGAGAGCGTGTTACAATCCTTAATAGTTTCAATCTCAGCAGCGCAAGTGTTTGAACCAAATCAGAGATGATGGACACGAAAGAAGAAGAAGAATTCTAAACGGAAGAAGAAATCAAGCATACTTCCAACATTTGAACCAAATCAGAGATGATGGACACGAAAGAAGAAGAAGAAGAATTCTAAACGGAAGAAGAAATCAAGCATCCTTCCAACATTTGAACCAAATCAGAGATGATGGACACGAAAGAAGAAGAAGAATTCTAAACGGAAGAAGAAATCAAGCATCCTTCCAACATTTGAACCAAATCAGAGATGATGGGCACGAAAGAAGAAGAAGAATTCTAAACGGAAGAAGAAATCAAGCATCCTTCCAACATTTGAACCAAATCAGAGATGATGGACACGAAAGAAGAAGAAGAAGAATTCTAAACGGAAGAAGAAATCAAGCATCCTTCCAACATTTGAACCAAATCAGAGATGATGGACACGAAAGAAGAAGAAGAAGAATTCTAAACGGAAGAAGAAATCAAGCATCCTTCCAACAGTTCAATACGTGTAATTATACAAAAGCATTGCATTGTGCACACTGCTTACTACTGACTTTGGAGACCACAGCTATACAGATCTTAACCACTTCACGCCAGCCCACTTTTTCAGTGCCCATGACTGCCACACAGGTTTTTTTTTTTTTTTTTTTTTTTTTTTAATGATGTGCCATTCTCAACACTTGCTAAACAATCAGAAACAAATAAATGAGAGTACAGTATGAGAACAAGGGAGTCAAAGCTGACACAATCGGACGTCAGCGTGCCTTTTGCCATGCTGCATACATGTATTGCTTTGTGGTAGCCTGAAAAAGAGTCCTTTTTTGAAACTTGGTCAAGGCTTGTGCCTGGATTCAGAGGGCCCTCCCCGGTACTCCAAATTCACAGGTCCCATCATGAAGAGGTTAAAAAGACGCATCAATCCTAGCAGGACCTTAGAAGTAGGTTTAATAGTTCTTGAAAACTTATGAAATTTATCTTTATGGGCCAGCGTCTTTTGATAGTGATGGGTGCTTTTGGAAGTGGCTTCAAATTGGCAATGATTGGTGAGTACCTTCTTTGGGAGTAGTCTGGCACCCACCACGGGAAACACGGTTGCTCCTCCGGCTGGAACGTCGCTCATCTGCGGTGCAAAATGGCCAACAGTTACTACCTCCCTAGCACATCAATGTCTTAAACTTGAGAATACAGGGATCAAAAATCCTAGTGCAATTTACTTTCCTGACTAAAATGACCTATTTGAAGATAGCCATGCTAGTCTAACCAATGAATAATGGGAATAATTCCCAGTGAGTTTTTCCTTCTTTTTTTTTTTATTGAAAAAGCTACATCCACTTTGTGTGATCCCCGAGCTGCCGTAGCCAGGTTGACAAAAATTGGTTGCTTGTGATCCCTGGAGATACACGACCGTTAGTGGCTGAATTTCTTCTGACTGGCACCCCCATCTCAACAGAGACTAGTTGAGTATTATTAGGGAAGACCAACATCTAAGGGCTGGATAGCTCAGACAGAAGAGCACTGTAATGTTAGTCCAAAAGGTCTCGGGTTCAAGTCCCGGTCCTGTCAAAGTTGTCCTTGCCAATGTTCTAATGAATAATGACAAGAAAAGGCTAGCTCTTAAGGACTTACCAGTAGGGGAGAGTGTGTGAGAGCACTTTCCCAACTGTTAGTCTTTAGGTCCTATCCTTAAGTCGTTACTATCAGCAAGACACATTTGGAAAAGATAGCGGCCCCCCGATGTTTTGATTCCTACAGGAATCTTTCCAAAAAAGGTGACAACGCTAGATGCATGAGGCCATTTTGCCACACAGAATGGCACAAATGTATCTGATCAAGTCAACAATGGACAGTTGTACAGGAGTATGTAGGCTAACTGATTTTATTCAATGAGGATTTTCCCACAGCATACAATGAGCACTACAGTGGAACGTCGCTATAACGAACGCTGATGTACCGAACATTCGGCTATAAGGAACATGCCCTTTGGCTCCCGATTGCTGTGTACACAACACGTGGCCGCAACTGTTTAACGAACGACCGCTATACCGAACAATTTTCATGAGTCCCAGGATGTTAGCAATGTTCCACTGTATAATATGCTCAGTGCTAATCTTACATAGAGAAGGGCAAGTCCTAACTGATTTCCATTCCCACAGACAAAAATGAAGTGAAGATCCTAGCAGGATTTTCCTCAAAGGCTGATTCTTTTTTGTATATCAATTCACAATAATTTAGTGAAGACTTTCCATGTTCAATTGATGATTGATCCAATCTGAATGTGCAGCAATGTGAATGAAGGCAAGGAGTTGTCGGCCATGGTTCTGTCGTAATCCACTGCCAATGGCTTCAAATGTCACACGAGTCTATGGAAGCCACTAGTGGCCACGGAAGCCAATGTGCATAGACTTGCGTGTTATTTTCAGCCGCAGCCAATGCCTTTGGACACAAGCCACGGCACCCTGCAATCAGGCCTTCATAAATAATCGCCTGAGATTGGTTCTTGTTTCAAACAACAGTCAACCCAGGATTGCCAGATTTGGTTACCCACTAGAGGACCAGATTGCCCAAAAGCCGACGTTGAAAGAAATGAGGTGAGTCGGATGATATCGACTGTTGATCCTGCATTCATTTGTACAGTGCTTTCAAAGTTGTATGCCTCAGTATAGAGATGCTCTACAGCAACTTGGTTCAGTGTGGTGCTTGGTGTGCTCATATGAATCCAATAGATGTGATATCTGGGCCCTAACACAGAAGCAATGGGCATACTTACATAGAACAGCATGGTGGCAATGCGATTGCCGGTACCCAGCTCTTTAAAGGCATTGGTTTCCTCTTTCTATACGTGTGGGGTCATCCGGTCGCCAGTTTTTCAACCACACAGCGCAAAATGGATAGTGACAGGGAAGAGCAACAAAAGTAGGGACAATGCAATGTACTACAAGTGTGTCGGCAACTCTTGATTGGGAAGGCTGGGGCGGGTGTGACGAGTTGATTCCTGTACTAAATGGTTCTCACGCCTTCCTCAGGACCAGTTCTCGGAGTCACCCGTGCCCATTCACAGCGAGATGACCAAAGGTGTCTCACAGGCTCTTGGTGGCAAAAACCCGAGTGGTCGTGCAATTTAGCACTGCCACCGTACGAGACGTCTGTACCTATAACAGTCTTCTTTAATCTCCTGTCTATGGCTGGATCCAGCCAGACCTCAGTGGCCAATGTTGCGCTGCATATCAGCCGACCAGACTTCAGCCAGTCACCCTCAAATGTGTGGATGAAGGGG
Source organism: Luidia sarsii (assembly GCA_949987565.1). Taxonomy (NCBI): domain Eukaryota; kingdom Metazoa; phylum Echinodermata; class Asteroidea; order Paxillosida; family Luidiidae; genus Luidia; species Luidia sarsii. The sequence goes on from OX465118.1 coordinate 8,477,406, forward strand.
TAGGCCTGCAGTGCTTCATGCTCCAGCAAAAAAAACGTCCTAGCGGACGTCCTAGCATGCGCAAGGGCCGTTGACACGTCACATACCCACCTACTCTTGTTGTGTTTAATGTCAATGAAGGCAAAGAGTTGTAAGCCATAGCCATGGTTCTGTCATACATGTAATTCACCGCCAATGGCTTAAAATTACACATGAGTCTATGGAAGCCACTAGTGGCTACGGAAACTACAAATGGACATATGGACATTTGAATGTAGCTACAGAAGCTACGCAATGGGAATGGAACTGAACGGATTAGTGTGTAATGAACTAATGATCATGTTTATAAGATATAATTGGTATACACTGGAGTGGATGAGCCGGTAGCTTGATGTGCGATAACCATGTCCTTGCCAATTACATGTCCTGTACGTTCACTTCCGAGGCCTAACTGGGTTTTGTCTATGGACTGGTATCCATCTAACACTTTGAATGGCTTCACCCGACTCCCACGAACGGTCACTGAGAGAATGCTGCGACATTTGGTGATGAAATCAACTCGCACACAGCCCTGCCATACCTACCACAGAGTCATTTTCTTTTCCTTTTTTTTTTCAACCGTGGGGGTGCTTTTAAGAGGCCAATAGGGATGGGACAGAGCCATGCTAGGGAGGGGATGAATGTGCGCTCATTGCCACTCAAAAGAAAAATAAATCAAAACTTAAAACCCAAAAAGGTAATCCCAAAAAAGAGCAATTTTTGGATGAATGAATGCATGACATGAGAAAATCCAACTAAAAAAAAAAAAAAAAAATCTGTAAAATCAAAATAGGATGAATCATCACATCTCAAATCATCAGCTTCTAAATCAATTAGAAGATCAAAGTTTTAAATCAATCACTTGACGAAGTCTGCATGAGACAGGGGCGTTGCAGGTGCTGCTGTAGGCTTTGATAAGCTCTCTGCTGATTCAGTTAATAGTGGTCGGCAAGATTATCACCATTCACACAAGCAGATGGCAAGAGAGGTGTGCTTCTCTTTCTGCAAAGCATTCCAATCGCAAAAATCTCAAAAGGACCTTCCTCCCAGTGAAAATCGGAAAGATTACTGGCTCTTGAGCACACAGGGTTCACCCCCAGCCCCGACACAGCCGTGTCCCCACATGACCTGTCTTGGCCAATCACGCTTCCTCTTTTGATTTGCTCTTCCCTTCTGCGGACCATTGACCAATCACATGGCAGCTTACACGCCAGGCGTTGAGGGGAGAGGAGGGCGGGGCGAGGGTAGGGGGACTATTGCGGGGGTCACTGCACCTTGCGCAATTTATGTTTCACTTCTTTCTCTCTTTTTTTTTTTTTTTACTTACATAGAACAACATTGTGGCTATTCTATTGCCCGTTTCATAGGCATTTGGTCTCTGAAAGACAAAGAACATAGACCGTCATGGGGATTTTTCTCCTAAAAACTACCCAAAAAAGCACAACCTTTGACTGGACCGGGACTTGAATCTAAGACCTCTGGTTTTGCTTACCAGCACTCTTACCATCTGAAGTATCCATCCCATAGATGGCACACTTCCCAAATAATTAACTAGTCTTTACCAGGGAAAGACTAGTTGACTATTTGGGAAGACCACCATCTAAGGGCCGGATAGCTCAGATGGTAAGAGTGCTGGTACGCAAAACCATGGGTCTCTAGTTCAAATCCTAGTCCATTCAAAGTTTCCCTTGCCATCTAAATAAAAAAAAATATCCAAAGTTCCCAGTCAGTTTTTCTTTTATTGGTTTGACCCCCCCAAAAAAAAAAAAAAAAAAATAATAATAATAATAATCTAGACTATTTCTCTGACCTTAAACAATTTGCCTTTTACAGTAAAAAAAAAAGGTTTGGGCCTACTTTTGAAGTTTGGGGTAGCCATTGAGAACGATTTGAATGTCTCTGTAAATACTGTTTTGGAAAACCTTTCATAGTGGGGGACCACTGAGAAAGGCTTTTTTTAATAAATTTGGTCAACCAGATGGAATAATGCATAGTCTGCACTCTGCAGGCCAAATATATGTCAAATACAAGCACTATCTCTGAATGACTGATGATACATTACTGACCACTTTTATGGGTTTTTTTTGGGGGGGGGGGGGTGGGTGGCAGGCAAAGGAAGTACTTTGAAAGCTAAATTTGAGGGAAGCTTGGGAATAAGCAACAAAATCAGTCCACATTTCCTGCAGCTTAAAAAAAATGCTGAATTCTAAAAATCCGTTGAAAATCAAAATTCTTTGCTCAATGAAACCCATTGTGCTTTGGATGGAAATCCTTTGGGGAAATTTCATTTCGAAAAGAGGGGCAGAAATTGCAAATTTCTTGGTTTTCATAAGCTGATTCATAAATGAGCAAAGTCGGCATGCACATGTCAAGCACCACTTATAAACAAAAGAGGTTGGGGAACAGGAAATCAAAATCTAAACAGTAGCAGTAAAACGTTTTGAGTGAGTGGCAAGGACGGGAACAAGGTTGCATTCGTGTGATTATGCAAAGCACCGCATGTCAAAGGTTGGCAGGTCAAAGGTTTGCAAACAAAAGTGTGGGGAGGATCATGACTAGTTCTGCTAGCAAGCCAACCAGCCAGTCAGACAGCCAGCCAGTCAGACAGCCAGCCAGCCAGTCAGCCAACCAGCCAACCAGCCAGCCAGTCAGCCAGCCAGCCAGCCAACCAGCCAGCCAGCCAACCAGACAGCCAGCCAACCAGCCAGCCAGCCAGCCAGTCAGCCAACCAGCCAACCAGGCAACCAGCCAACCAGCCAGCCAGTCAGTCAGCCAGCCAGCCAGCCAGCCAGCCAGCCAACCAGCCAGCCAGCCAGCCAGCCAACCAACCAGCCAGCCAACCAACCAGCCAGCCAGTCAGCCAGCCTACCAGCCAGTCAGCCAGTCAGCCAACCAGCCAGCCAGCCAACCAGCCAGTCAGCCAGTCAGCCAGCCAGCCAGCCAACCAGCCAGCCAGTCAGCCAGCCAACCAGCCAGCCAGTCAGCCAGCCAACCAGCCAGCCAGCCAGCCAGCCAGCCAACCAGCCAGTCAGTCAGCCAGCCAGCCAGCCAGGCAGCCAGCCAACCATCTACAGAAACAAACTCGTGCAAAGTCGGGGCATCGCAGAGGGGCATTGTAGGCAGGGCAGAAGAAGGGAAGAGCAAACATATTTGGCGAGGAAGCAGTTTTGGCTCAAGTCAAGCAGAAGAAAGAAGGAAAAGAAAATCAAGATGATCAAAATATACTGCAGGGGAAAAAACAGGAATGCATATAAAAACAAGTCTCAAGATTATAGATACATCTACTCAAATAAATCAATTCAACAAGCAAATAAATGCAACATCCTTCAAAAATTCAGACACATTCTTAAAATCTGCTACTTTCAGTATTAACAGTTGTTACACCAATACCTCACATTGGCATCAATAATTTAGGGATAGAAAATTGGACCAAGCAACTCTAACTAAAATGAATCTTCTCAACTAGGCAGCAACGAAGCGTGAGAGGTGACGGAAGCTGAAATCTTGAAGGCAAAATCTGCCAACTTCAGAAAATTTGTTGGGGAGGGATTGGGAAAGCTTGATCACCTTATCAAACTCTTCCAATCGAAACCAATCTCAGAGTAATGAAAAAAAATGGTGCAATGATCAAAAATGTTAATCTCAAAAAAAGTAGAGGGCCTGAGGTTTCGATCCTAGCCGGAGTCTGCCGGACATTTATCAAAAAGGCCTTTGAGTGTAGTCCTGCTAGGATCGAAACGTCAGGCCCTCCTAATTTATTTTTGAGATTAAATCTGTACAATTTGCATGTAAATATGGGGTTCATGAGTGTTTTCCGATTTCTAAAATACAGCTGAAGGAAGCTCTATGAATAGCATTTGAAAAGGAAAAACATGTATGGATAAGGATTTCAACCAAGAAAAGCTCTACTTTAAGGAAATGACTCTAGTGATTGGAATATACATGTATCATGGATTGATATTATCTTTATGGAGCAGAACGTTGATATCATTCATGAGCTGAAAGGGGGTGAGATGAGATTTCAGGCTGAATATGGTGGAGGTACATGTATATGGTGTAGCAAGTCAAGGGACTTGAGAGGGGGTGGCCATGATTCTTCAAGTTAGTCCATGCATGTCAGCTTGCATATGTGATGGCATGAAAATGGAGTGTTTGGCTTTCAAAAGAAATTGAACTCAGGAAACGGAATACTCACCCTGGCAAAATCAAAGTGTGGCTCGTAGTGTCCGCCTATACCATAGTTGACAACCTTGAAGGCAAACAAATCAATGTATGAAGGTACTTCCAAGGTTGGACCTGACATTTCGATCCAAGCGGGACTTTTCTCAAAGTAGAAGATTTTCATGAACTTATTTTGTGGGGGGGGGGGGGGCTAGAGTGCTAGGACATAAGACCAATGATCCTGGGCTCAAATTCTGGTTCAGTCAAACTTTCTAAGCCATTTCAATAGATTTTTTTTTTTTAAACCTGTGTTTTTTTTTAAATACAAGCGGAACTTGGTCTGGCAACCTGACTTTATTTGCTGAGGCTTCTTATGCAAATCTCAGTGCCTTAGCAGCTCTGTGAGATGGGCCCCAGGTCTAGTGCCCCGACTCACCTGCAGCTCCTCGGCCGTTTTCAGCTCCAGTCCCGAGTAGTCGGACACCCGCTGCCTGATGGAGGTCACCATGGGGTCAAGCTCCTCACGGAGCCAGGCGCTCTTGCTGATGCGGTAGTCGGCGTACTCCAGCTTCCCCGTTACCGGGTTCTGGATGGTGGCTCTGTTAAGCTGCGACACAAAGCGGACAGACGTTGGATTGAGGTGGAAGGTTTGCTTGCCGCGACACCATGCGACACTCATACCACTCAACATAACAGTCATCATTCAACATATCGTTTGACTAATCAAGCGATTCACACAAACCACACAGCGCATCACAGCTTACGATGGGTGCTCCATTGTATAAGTTGAGCTACAGTACGATGCATCGTAAGGCTTAGTAAAAATCCAACCCCTAGATAAGACTTCAATGTTTGCATGGTGGAGATATTAAGTGGAAGGTTTGCGGTGACACCATGTAACACTTCTCTTTCGAGAAGGAGTGTGGCTCTGAAACGAGCCGGTAACTCAATGTTTCAGGTAGTGCGTACTCAGCCTGTTGTCGATGGGTATCAAAGGATGTGGCAAGTTTCTTTCGGTAAGGTCCTTGCTAGGATCGAAACGTCAGGCCCTCTAACTTTTGGAGATTCATGTATTGCAGGTCATTTTAGTCAGCGAGCAGTGTTTGTAACTAACTTCATGGGCAAGGAAGCGATAGGATTGGTTGGCGTCCACACTCACCCTGGGCGCTGCCAGACCCTTCACCAACTTGATCTCCGCATCGTTCAAGATGTCGTGGAAGATGATCAGCCTGGGATGGTCAAAGACCACCTCCTCCTTGGCCGGCTGGATGAACAGGCGGGGGTTGCCATAGTGACGGTAGCGGCACATTAGGACACTCCGGTTCTTGGGCGCCTGTCGGGACCAGAAAATAATTTTGTGGGTTTTTCAACGGTTTTGGTCTTTTTTTGCAATATAACCAGAACAATTTTTTGTGGGTTTTTCAATGAATGGGAGTAAGGGAAGTAACGGTTTTGGTCTTTTTTGCAATATGACCAGACATTTTTTTGTGTTTTTTTAATGAATGATTGAGGGAAGAAACGGTTTTGGTCTTTTTTGCAATATGACCTGAAAACAATTTGTGGGTTTCTGAATGGTTGAGAGAAGTAACGGTTTTGGTCTTTTTTGCAATATGACCAGAAAACAATTTTTGGGTTTCTGAATGGTTGAGGGAAGTGACGTTTTTGGTCTTTTTTGCAATATGATCAAAAACAATTTGTGGGTTTTTCAATGGGCGAGGGAAGTAACGTTCTTTGAGAAAGATCCTGCTAGGATGGAAACGTCCGGCCCTCTAACTTTGGAGATTCATGTATTGCAGATCATTTTAGTCGGTGAGCAGTTTGCGACAGTTTTTGTATTAACTTTTTACCTTGAAGTGATACCATATACAAAAATGTTGCAAACTGCTTACTGACTAAAATTACCAAACTGCAAATCTTAAAATTTAGTGGGCCTCGCGTTTCGATCCTAGCAGGACCTTTCTCTGACTTTGAGAAAGGTCCTGCTGGGATCGAAACGTCAGGCCCACTCAATTTTGAGAACTTGTTTACCTTGACAGCTTCCGGGTCTCCGCGGCAAAGGGCCTCGTAGGCCTTCCTCTCTGGCGTGGAGAAAGGCTTCAGCTCCTCTTCCTCCTTCTTCTTGGCCTCCGTCTTGTCCTCCACCTCCACCCAGCCCTCCTCCTGGTCGTCGTCGTCCTCCTCCTCCTCCTCCTCGGTCCCCTCAAACTCACCACTGGGCTTCCTCTTCTTGGAGAGGTGGTATTCAAAGTAGCGTCGGTTGCTGTTTCCGCGCTCGTGCTCCGGATCTGGGGGGCGAGGTGTGGGAATCACCGAGTGAGATCCTGAGAGTCTCAAAATTCAGTGGGCCCGACGTTTCGATCCTAGCAGGTCCTGCTAGGATCGAAACGTCGGGCCCGCTAAATTTTGAGATTTGCATTTTGGTAATTTTAGTCAGTAAGCAGTTTGCAACATTTTTGTATATCACTTTTTGAGATCTTGAGAGCTTTGAACTAACTGGGAACTTTTGGACGATTTTGAAAAAAACAAAATGGCAAAGAAAACTTGAATCTCAATAGTTAGAGGGCCTGACATTTTGATCCTAGCAGGACCTTTCTCAATGGCAAAGAAAACATTGACTGGACCAGGACCTCTGGTTTTGCGTGTCGATATCCAGCCCTTAGATGGTGGGAAGTCAACTATTCTTTGCCGGGGGAGAAGGGGGAGGGGCCAGTTGGAAGCAACACCAACAGCGCTCTGAATTAAGAGGTCCAGAGGCTGATTTCACTAACGCATTGCAATCATCGCAAACGCCAAAATCAATCGCTAAGTCTGAAATCCATCGCACACTGATCGCTAAGTTGCGATGGATTTCAGAAATTATTTTGCCGTTTGTGATGATTGCAAAGCATTACTGAAATCGTCCCAAGGCAGAAAATGGTTAAGAGCTAAGGGGCTGGCTTAGAAGAATGCAAACAAAACGTGTACTCACCAATAGCCAACAGCTGCTCAGTGTAGGCCAGAGCCTGGTCCATGTCTTCCAGCTATAAGACAAAAGGCAGTGACAGAAATATGCCTCAAAATTTGTTCCCCGATCGATAATTACCAGCTTCACCGGTGAGGTTACCATAGACGACATTCCAGATTTACCCAGTGTAAAACAGGGGCTCACACGACTGAACTCTTTGGTGCATTTTAGTGAGAATGTAATCCAATGACGGTTTGCCCAACTTGAAAAAAATAAAAAAAATAAAGCAAGCTTGGGAAGTTTGGCCGGGATGCAAAACCCGCCACTCCTGGTTTGGAATTCATCTGCATCACGGTTTAAATCGGACATAAAACAAGGTGTGACTAGACTCAGAAGGAATGAAAGTGCAATGAGGCAAAGCAATGAGCATTCAGTGCTGCATGTATCTACTTCTTGGGTAGGGAAAACACATGTAAGCGTTATTACAGTTGACTGGTCTTGACCAAACGAAAACAGAAATGGGGAGGTAAAGGCAAGGCAGGAACCGCAAGGCCATACCATGTAGTAGATGAAGGAGAGGTAGTCCAATATCTCGGCCTTCTCTACGGTCAGGTCAGGGTTGGCCGGACGGTCTACTCGGTCCAGTGCCTCCAGCATCCACAGACGAGAGTGGAAGTAGTCGTTGGCATTGTATGCAATGCGGCCAATCTCAAAACACTCAAGGGCTGCAGGAAAACACAGAGAGGGGGACAGAGGGAGCGAGGGATCGGGGGGGGGGGGGGGGGACAGGCAGAGAGGCAGGCAGGGAGGGAGGCAGGCAGGCAGGCATGGAGGCAGGGAGGGAGGGGGCAGGGAGGCAGGGAGACAGGTAGGGGGACAGAGGGAGGGTGGGAGGGAGCGAGGGAGGGAGCGAGGGAGGGAGGGAGCGGGGGAGGGAGTGAGGGAGGGGGAGGGAGGGAGCGAAGGAGGGGGAGGGAGGGACAGAGAGACGGACAGAGGGACGGACGGAGGGAGGGAGGGAGGGACGGACGGATGGACAGAGAGAAGAGACATACACACAAACCCAGACAGAGAGAGTGGGAGAGTGGGAGAAGGATAGAGAGAAACAGAGGCCAAACGAGAGAGATACGCGTACATGTATACAGAGAGAAGGGGGGGAAGACAGATGGACAGACAGAAAAACAGACAGACAGACAGACAGAGGAGGAGGAGAGAGACAGAGAGAACACGCAAGCAGACAAAGAGAAAGACAATCATTAAAGACCACACTGATTACTCCACAGGATTCATGTTTAACAGTAGCCCAGTGTGTACTTCAAATTGTATAAGGAGGGTCAAAGGCCAGGTCAAAGGCCAGCCCAACTGGCCTGACTTGCCAATTGGAAAGTCCTCAACACAGATCCTTCTTCAATACTAATCCAACAATCAGGTTTTCACCTACAAGCATCAAGTTTTGTTTCTGCTTCTTCTTTTTTTTAATGAAGGCAAAAACCTGCGGGAAAATGTTCTCTCCAAAAAGATTCAGAGAGATGTATATTTCGATCCTGGGAGGAATCCCTTCTCTAGTGCAGAAAGCAGTTTCCTCAAAAGAACTGACGGGAGTGGGTGGCCGCTGTACATTTTGGACTCTGAGCTCCCCGACCAAGTACATGTACATATACACACAAAAGAAAGTCAACACGAAAAGTGTCAACGGCTCCGAGGCAGACCGCACTTGTCAACTCTTAATGAGGAGTTTGACAGTCGGTCTCACGGAGTGGGCTTCAGAAAAAAGTCGGACGGGAGTCTCATTGTGCGCCTCAGAAGAAGCAGTGAGGCGGAAACAATCTGGCTGGAAAGAAATCCTCGTGTTGGACGTGCAATATCATTCGCCGGCGGGGTAATTGGGGGCTCCGGGCTTTTGACATTCTCAACAACAAAAAACAGCGTCTGTGGTCATTTTTCTTTTTAACACGAATTCTGTATCAATCATTATAGAGGGGAGGGGGATGGCGAAGAGAATGCAAACGTGCAAATTGGACAGACCACTGGATCTAAATTGAAGCTTTTATAGGCTCGGAAAGAAAAAAATAGTAATGAATTTTTATTACTCCAATGGCTCTAGTGAGTGAAAAGACTTGTTTTGGTGCATCAGGCGCTGTGAAAATATCTCTGAGGTACAGTATTGCACTTTTTTACGTGGGAACTGCACGAAGTTCCTAAGGCTTTTCATGCAAAAACTGACTACATGTAACTGAGAATTCTCACATTTTACATTTAGGAACAGATAGTAAAAACTAAAAAAAAAACATACTAGAAATGACAAGGTAATGGACAAAAATGTCCTGCACATGCTACTTACAGTATCAGCTCCACAAATTGGCAATTTATGACAAATAAATCCAAGTGACAGAATATGTGACACACATGTACAACGTGCGGTACATGTACAGTATGAACATGTACATGTTCAAGTACACTGTACGTTGTGTACTTGTATACATTTCAAAATCACAAACAGATTTTCTTTTATCTTTTCGAGGACAGACAAGAACGAGCTATAAAGAGCCCGTGAAAACAATCCAGAGCTTTCCAACAATACATGTAGATTGCTTAGTGCCACTACAATGCATATCTTGTATGGAGTGGGTCACAGGCAGGCTGCAAGAATCAGGCATGAGCCATGTACATGTACAAGTGCATTGATGTACAGTACCACATAATGTACACAGAGAGAGTGCTACGGTATACAAAAATGTTGCAAACTGCTTACTGACTAAAATAACCAAAATGCAAATCATAAAATTTAGTGGGCCTGACGTTTCGATCCTAGCAGGACCTTTCTCAAAGGCAGAGAGAGAGAGAGAAAAGAGAGAGAGAGGAGAGGAGAGAGAGCTCCCACAAAAAAGTCTACATGATTGAAGGAATTCAGCAAAATCTGAAACTTTGTGTGGTTGACGTGCATGTACACATGTACCTGGGTAGGCAATGCACTGCAATACATCTGCACATTGTACGTGTACATGGGAAAAGCTTGCCTGATATTATACACTAAGACATGTCTGGTTCTGAATAGAACCAGCAAGTGAAAAGTACTTTGCATTACCCAGGGTCAAAACAACAAAATTGTAAATTCTAACAACAACATAAAAATGCCCAAGGCAAACCATATTGGTTTCTTCACTCATTTACATGTACATGTAGTTGATTAAATCACCCCGTAAATTAATTTATTAAAAAACAAAAATAATTAAGGCAGACGTAAAGTGCACCGGCAATTACAGGGTATGTTCAGACGAGGGACTGGCTTGGGTGTTAGTTTGTGGTTACTAGTTGTTTGAGTAGCTGACTGCAAATTCAAAAATCACCTTGGGTTCGTATGATACCACTGACACCCGATGATTGCGCAACCCACTGGGAGCCACCAGCACCAGATGTGTGTGATGGGGAATGGGCAACCCTCGTCCAAACAATAACACAGTGGGTGGTACATGTAGGTCGTAAAAGATACCCACATGGCATGGACTGTGGAGTACTGTAGTACCACTCCTTAGTAGGAATGAAATCGACTGACTTAACCCCTTGGATAGTCCCTGAAAAAGATTGTGTCCAAACGACAACTTCTGTCAGTCGGGCTAACCCATTCGAGTTTAGTCCTCAGGTTAGTCCCTCGTACAGTGTATGAACTACCCCCCAGGCGTCCTTAGTAGAAATGAAATCGACCGACTAAACCCCTTGGCTAGTTGTGTCCAAACGACAACTTTTGTCAGTCGGGCTAACCCATTCGAGTTTAGTCCTCAGGTTAGTCCCTCGTATGAACTATCCCCCAGGCATCCTTAGTAGGAATGAAATCGACCGACTAAACCCCTTGGCTAGTTGTGTCCAAACGACAACTTTTGTCAGTCGGGCTAACCCATTCAAGTTTAGTCCTCAGGTTAGCAGGTTAGTCCCTCGTATGAACTACCCCATGCATGTACAAGCCCAATTTCATAGAGCCGCTTAAGCGTAAAAATCTGCTAAGCAGAAAAGGTCTTCCTCGTATAAGCTAAATTTCTAACTGCACTGCGATGTGATGTCCATTGCTTTTGACTTGTTTTCTACTCTTCTTTACTTAGCATGAAACAAAAGTGAAGTTTGCGTAGGCAATGGGATCCTGTGGCTCATGAGTTTTTGTGCTTAAGCACATTTTGACGCTTAAGCGGCGCTATGAAATTGGCCCCATGTGTGGATGGCCAAGTATAAACAGAACTATTCAGACAGGAAACAAACAAAGAGAAGCAACACTGACTGTGAACTTTTAACCAATTTGTCAAAAAATGCCCGAATTTGTTGAACGTGTGCAGTTGACAGCTTTTTCATTGGAAACCCATTTGGCAAGTTGACGTCATCATAATATTCTGTGGGAAGGGAAGTGCATGTACATGTACATGTACATAGCACACTGACAAATAGGTAGGAAGTTGGAACCTCTATGGATTAAAAACAAACTAACAGTATTAGTCTGGATGTCATGAGGAGGAACTGTTCCCTTCCCTCCCTATCAACGGCTTCGGTTTGATTTTCTTTATTGTGACTGGCAGGAAGTGAGTGATTCTGCCCAAAATACATTTCACGTCAAATTTAGGAGGGGGTAATAGAAGTACGTCACAACGGTCAACCTAAGCAAATGAGTTGATTTGCCTACAGTGTGTATGTCTTTACATGTACATGTACATGTACATTTCAAGAGCTAAGATTAGAATGCATGTACAGCAGTCAAAGTCACCAAACCCATCGTAACTTACGATCAATCGCAAGACGTAAGCAATGCACAGAAACCATACGGCCCATCACAACTAACGATTGGTTATCCTCTGTACGTACTAGGTTAAGTTAGGATGCATCATAAGCCTTTGTAAAATCAGCTCCAGGCATGCCATTGCCAGGAGTAGTTGAGATAGGGACAACGTACTTAGAATGAGAAACAGCTAGGGGCATTTCTTTTTAGAAAAGTTTGTGGAGACGCAAGGTACATTGTACATTGCACAGTAAAAGGCTGAAATGAGTCTCCGTTTAAAACATGCACTATAAACAGTGGTGCCCGGATTCGGAGGGCCCAAGTGCGCAGCAATGGCACAGGCGACTCTGCATTCCGGAAGGTCCCGGAGGGGGGACGAAGAGGCTATCAGAAAAAAAATCCTCTATTCCTCACCAGAGAGCGGAGAGGACTTCCACACTCCCGCCATGTTGCCGTCGGCGATGGACTTGGTGTCCAGCTGGTAGGTGTCCTGGAGGCGAAGTAGGGCTGCCCCCGCCCCCTTCAGGTCGTCGTTGGCCGGGAAGTAGTCACGATACTGCGAGATGTTCACCAGATAGTCTGCGGGGGAAGGAAAAAGAGCCGTTAGAGTGAGGGAAAACTTGAGGGCCGTTCAGACAGGTAAACAAAAAAAATTGAATCTCAATTCATTTTTTTTTTTTTTTTTTTTTTTTTTTGGGGGGGGGGTTGTGTGGACACAATAATTGTGATTACTAGTGGAATTTGAAACGCTACTCGTATTCCACTATTTACTGCAACTTTTCTAAACAATCGTGATTATTTATCGAGCAGATAATTTTTTATAAATGTATATTTTTTTCACCATTGTAATGTGTAATCAGTGAAAAGCAGTTTGCATCACTTCAGTGCTCCTTGAACTCTACTTGAAGTGAATTGAATCAGATTGAATTTAATGAACATCAGCACTCCAAATATCCATATTCCTCTCACAATTTGGAGTCAACGGAACAACACATAGCTGCCAACCTAGAAGTTAAAGGAAATTAGGAATACTTCTGCTAAAAAAAAAATGGAATCACAGTGCAAACTACATAGGAATGCACATGTGTATTTCCAAGCCAAAAATCGTTATGTTGTCAAGAGCTTGTAAAAAGTGATACATTTTAACCAAAAAAGAGTAATGATTCCTCAAAAATGGCAATGGTTGGCATTGGCAGACTCTACATGTACGTTCTATAATCAGTGAAAGGCAGTTTGCAGCACTTCTGTGCTCCTTGAACTTAAAGTGAATTGAATCAGATTGAATTGAATGAAAAATCAGCACTCCGAATGTCCATTATTCCGCTGACAATGTGGCATCGCCAGAACGACATACGTACTTGTTTTGGGGGCATCCAATCGAATCATATTCTCCACCTCGGACCACTCCCACAGGAAGCGCTTGACGAGGAGCAGGCCGTTGATGGGATGCGAGAGGTAGTGCTCTGGATCCTGCACGGCCAGCGTGCTGGCTTTGGTCAGATCCTCCATCAGTCTGGGAGGTGGAGAGACAATAATTTTGGCCGTCAATGTCATAAAGGGATAACACAACATTTGTCGAGGTCAAAGAATAGTTGTCTGGTCCAACATAATGCATGAAATAGCACACCTGTGAAAATTTCAGCTCAATCCGCCAACCGAGTCTCGAGAAAATCATTTGTTGTTTCGCGAAAATGCAGCATACAACTAATTGTTCCAAAAAATAATTTAGATCTCAGGGTGAGATTAAATTAATTCTTTACTCTTTTCTAAAAAAATACAGCATTTTAGAAATATTTCAGTGTAAGGTTTCTATCACCATCTTCAAACTGTATAAGTTTCATGTACTGTAAATGTGTGAACATTTCTGTTTTTTGATCTAACTAATGTTGTGTAGGGGAGAATGGGGCATGGGCCTGAGATAGTGCCATTCCCTTGGCTCTAAGAGCCCTTACAGAGATGCACTAAGGCAAACACAACTAGGATTAATTTGAAGTCGGGTTAAGTTAAAGCTGATTGACTTTCAGTGTTGAGGGTGATCTGAATTCACTGGTGTATTGTTCACAAACACAGGAGTCAGGAAGGCATACAATAAGGCAAGCAGTAGCTGGCATTTCCCTGAACCCGGCCCATATCCAAACAGATGATACTGTGCCCATGGAAGCTATTTAAGCAGTCTCACGTGTACTACACTTTCTCCGAGTAGTTTAACTTCTTCAAACTGCACATAATAAGTTCAATGCATTCAGCATGGCTTTTTTTTTTCCCTTTCCCTGCAATTGGAAAAATTTATATCCAAATTATGCTGATACATGCCATTATTGGGGAGACAGCAGGCAGAGGTGAAAGGCCGGGAGCCTTGGATGGGGTCATGGCCTGTCCAGCACACAGGCAGACATAGGAAGTCTGTGGAGGGTGCAGAGGAAGGGAACTGACAGGCACCAGGCTAAGTTGGTGTACGTGCAGTTCAGGGAATGGGTTGAGTGGGGGGGGGGGAGGGGGGGGGTACGACCACCAGTTGCCACGTGTACAGTGTACATGTGTGGTGCATGTGCTGGCTGGCAGACCATTCAAGGAGTAATTCAGTACTTGAGCTGTGTATTAATAGTACATGTACATGTACACTGCTTGGTGTCTTGAAAGTTGAAAGTACATGATGTACATGTACATGCATATGTCTAGATGTACAAAGTACATGTAGACAGGTAAGGTAGATGCAAAGCATTTGACAAGCTTGTGAATACACATTCCATCATGTGCCTTACATACATTGTACAAAAGAAAACCCCTATCCATGTAACACCTTTTGCACACAATGTAACATGATCTTGGATTGTGAGACTGAGAGCATCTGTACTTTGTCTATAATGGTCTGTTCTTGACAGGTTTGTAAATTGTAGCATACAGTGCAGAGCCTGAATGTTCATGTTCATGTACAGGTATGTAACCTTTGCCTTTGAGCATTCATGTAGACATTAAACAGCACGGGATACACCGTTATGTACGTGCAGGACTCAGTAGGAGGAAACTTTGCCTAACAGCATGTATACATCAGTATCACTTTAAGTCAGTCCCCATGATCTTTAATCCATCTGTGCAGGGTTTGAAATTTTCAAGATGAAGCACAACACATAATGTAGAAAGCAAAGGCTCTGAAACTGAATAAAATACATGTAACAATGTAGCCAAAAAAATGAGTCTGAAAAATAGCAAGACAGAAATTGGTCTTGCATACATGTAGACCTTGTCTCTTGCACTGATCAGGGTCATTGTTATCAGTCTGAAAATCCAAATTTATGGATTTGATAATTCAATTTGGCATAATTTGGACCTAGGGCTATTTCCGGACACCAACTCCGAGGGGGGAGGGGAAAGGACAGCCTGCGGGCCGAGGGAATACTGTGACAGCACAAACAACCTGACTACCGGTACACAATCTGGGCTGTGCCTGTGAATGTACATGGAAGGGATTCATTTCCACTGAAGTTATGCACTATGACCGGGAGGGAATGCCTAGCATTTCTGGCCTTGAATTGAAGCATGACACTGGCGTCTGCCGTTTGTCTCCCTACTCGAAGGCTTGAAGCGTCAGCAGCAAATCGAAAGGATTTTGTACAACTTGCACTTGAACTCGTAATTTGTACACTTGCTCTTTAAGTAAATTTATCTAGATTTGTGATGATAACTGCCTGATGGTAATGTATGCAGTACATAAGGCGAAAGCACTGGGCATACAATGGTTGGGCAAAGGTTGGGTAAGCCCTCATTAATTTGAAAAATCAGATTGAATTCAGATCATGTCAGGATTTAGCCTGACACTTGGTTTGCCTCGTGTCTTTGTCAAGTGCAAACTTAAAGACTGCACAAGGTCCCTTGCCCAAACTTGAATAATATGGGTGTGGGTATAACTTTACATGTAGGTTAAGAGTTGGGGTAGTCCAGTCTATACCCCTATACAGTATACACCCTAACTTCTAAAATTTATCTTAAGTTAACATATAGTCCTTGAACAATCTTAAAGACCATGCAAGGTTTGATGTTTGCCATTGATGGCTTTACAGTGCAGACGGATTTCTGTGTCAGACTCAAGAGGCTAATGAAATCAAGGGCCTCCCAGGTCTGCATGTGATAATGAGGGGGGAGGGGGAAGGGGGTGTTGCCAAGATTTCCTTACGTCTTGATCTTCTGTATCTTGACCTCCTCCTGCCGGATGTACTCGTTCAGTGCATCCAGCATGTTGCTCTCTGTGTAGATGACGTGCTCCAAGTCCACCAGAGCTGTGAAGACCTCGGCCGAGCCAGTGGCGATCAAGCCCAGAAGGCCCAGCAGGATGAAGGCCTGCATCGTGCTGACCGTGACCTTGGAACGGGGAGAAAGAGAGAGAGAGAGATAAGGGCTGTTCCCACTTTTAATAAACTGGTACCGGTAATCGCGATTCAAAAATATTTCTCTTTTTTTTGTCGTGTCCACACAGGCCACAAAATCGCGAGCCGATTGCAGTCAGCAAATGGGGACTTGTGATCAAATGGTGGTCGTGTCCTTGAGGGTGGCCCACACAGGGAGACATTATAAACAAGCACAGCATTTCCTGTCAATCAGAGTGTGAGCTTTGCGATGATTCATCTTTATATCGAAGAATTATGCACACAGCATGATTTATAGGTTCACAATCACAACTAACACATTTGAGTTACCCCCCCCAAAAAAAAAAAAAAAATAGAACCACATTTAAAATCTGGACTGGAATCCTACCCACTGGCCTATTTTGAGCAGCCACCTGCCAAGAGTATGTGGTAATGTGGTTACACTCTGTAGCCTTCAAAGAAAAACCAAGTACATGGATACATGTACCCCTGTAGGCCTCACAAGGGGTAGACAATCTAATGAGGTTCTACCACTGTTCATAACTTTATATTGTGTGCCTAACACATACCTGGTCTGTGTGGTGGTGGTTGCCTGGCAGGATCCTCTCAGGAGCTCAACCAACCCCCACCCCAACAATTAAAAATCAATCACAATAGTGTGGCTTTTAAGCTCCAAGAATAATATTTCTCGGGGCTCCACTTCACTATGCCCGCAGGTCTGGCTTTACTGGCATTTTGGATGATCCTAATCATCTGACTGGTATTGGTATTGAATACACCTTCAATACACCTTGTTGGCATACATGTACATTGTACATGTACACCTGCTACATGTACGTAAAGTACTTGTACAGGTGTACCTGTTTTATGAATGTGTAGAGTGGCACTGGTAGAGCAGTACAGTGGTTTGCGATTATGGTAAAAACTGGGTTTTGCTTGCGTTCACTCCTGAAGGCAAAACATTGTGAGCTGATTGTTGTCAGCAGTTGTGGTCAAATGGCGGGCGAGTCCTTCAGGGTGGTTCATGTAGGGAGACATAAAACAAGCACAGCACTTCCTGTTACATGTACGGTAGTTATGGTGCTCTGTGAGATCTAAAAAAAAAATGGATGCAATTCAAGGGAGCATTCCCACACGAACTGCAGTGCTGCACCCGCATGGCAAATTAATGCGATTTTCTAGAAAAGTCTCGCTAAAAGTGGAGTCGTCATTGGGTTGGCAGATTATGTGCGTTGTGATTGGCTAAAGCATTGCAAATTCCTGGAGGCAAAATATGTGGAATTGCCACAATTGCACAGTACCGGTACATGTACATTGTGTACATGTACATTTGCGTACACTGTACATTTAAAATGAGGTACTGAACTCAAAAGGGTCTAGACAGTCAATCCTGTCCAGCCCATACTGTACCGGTAGCTGTGGCATACACACTGCCACAGGTATGCAACTGGCTGGGTGACATTGGAATAATGCAATAATGCATTGAAGGTGAACTCATCATCCAGGGTCTTCTTAAAGTAAAACCAAAAGAAGTCTGGAAAGTTTTTGAGAGATTTTCTAGGATTTTGGAAGGCTGTAAGTTACAATACGTGTACACGTACATGTAGGTACCGGTGTACAGTACATGTACATCATATCTGAGCATTTCCTAGTACTGTACACACAATGTATAGTACTGTAACTCCCAAATCGACTTAATTGCACATGTACATTGTATGTCAAGCATAGACACAGGGGGGTCACTGCATCCATTTACTGGTAGTCAAAAGGAGCTACAATGTACAACAATGCGATTGCATACTGTAAAATTATTCTCAAAAGTTAGAGGGCCTGATGTTTCGATCATAGCAGGACCTTTCTCAAAGGCCAAGAAAGGTACACATATAATACTACATGAAGGAAAGCTGAATAGTTTCAGTGTACAGTAAGTGGGGACACCAAAATGTCATAAGTTGGATTTATGGAATTACCCATGGACAAGTACATGTACATGGAACATGAAAAGAGTCTTTGTTTAGAATGTGGACTAAAACTCCATAAGCTCAGTGCAGGATTTTGCAGGATTCAGGCAATGGTCCACAGTAGCCGGTACTGCAGGATTTTGCAGGATTCAGGTCACATGGAGCTTTGAACAAGGTACATGTAGGATTGCAGGATTTTGCAGGATTCAGGTTATATCTTACAACAAAATTGGTA
This sequence comes from Luidia sarsii, assembly GCA_949987565.1. Lineage (NCBI taxonomy): Eukaryota > Metazoa > Echinodermata > Asteroidea > Paxillosida > Luidiidae > Luidia > Luidia sarsii. The sequence goes on from OX465118.1 coordinate 8,495,842, forward strand.
GGGGGGTAGGGTTAACTGGCCTATATGTACAGTGCAATACCTGCAGTACTGTCGTTCAGTAATGAATCATGTACATTGTACACTTGGGCAATGTGAGTTAAACTACCAGTTTAAAGTTCCCACTTGACAAAATATTTGCCCTTAAAGCACAGACTCAATTGCTGTTGTTGTTGCAAGTGCTATTTTAACCGATTAATGATGAGGTACTACAAAAACACAAATCAGCCACTTGTGATGTTTGTACAGTCTCTATTTGAAATAAACCCCCCCAAAAATGCATGTACATTGTACCTGCACAAGTGTACACTTGTGTACACTGAACAGTGTGCCAGCAATTTTGAATGGATCATGTACATGGTGTGGTGTAAGTCATAAATCTGGGCTAGGGCCGGCCCTTAACCGGCCAAGTTACTGGTATCTCTCAACTTTTCTCTCCCTGAAAGGAAACACTCAAATTTTATCTCTGTAATAAAATGCAGTGAGTCTGAATAGGAATCTTGGTATGTGTAATGCTCACTTTCTCTGTGGCAATGGCCAGCTTAGCATCGCGGGCCAGCTTTCTTATTCTCTGCATTGCCGTAGGTGCACTGGCCAAACAGAATACCCAAGACAATGGGGACTCTGGGCTCCTCACTTCGAGATGGAGCAGTTTTGTGGAATTCTTGAAGAATACGCTCACGGCAGGGAGAGTGGATGCAGCGGAGGAGGAGAACGGGCCAAGTTACAGGATCGGCGTTGGAATTTCTGACATCATGGGCCCAGCAGCTGATGCGCCAATGGTAAAATAATCACCCTTTACATCTAAGAAAAAGGTTTATGTTCCTAGACTGTAGATGCCAGACATTTTGATCCAAGTAGTTACAATACATGTACATAATACTTAATAGTCCGACCGGCGAAAACACAAAGCTTAACAGAACTAAAATCCCGTTCCACTTTTTCTAGATTAGAAATGCAGGCCCTCCTTTGATAAAGTAAAATAAGTTACACTTAGTGTAACTCCTAATCCCATTATTTAGTATTACAATGCTTTTCTCACTCTGCCTTAGAGAAAGGTCCTGCTAGGATCAAAACATTGCATTTGGGTGAGCTGTTTGCATCATTTTTTGTAACACTTTTGTTTTGATGTTACATGTACATGTATGTTTCTATGGATGTAGTTAATAAACCTTTTTGACGTTCGCAAAGCATCTTGGGTATAGATGACAAACTTGCCGTATTTTTTTCGCACAACTCTATGGCGAAGCACTCAAGTTCATGAATTGTTTAGTTTTTTGTAAGAAGCGAAAGTCACACAGAGTTTTCCGTCTAGAAAGTAGCAACAAAATACATTTTTGGTCGGAACGTTGAGTGGGCGGTTTCGGAGAAATCAGCTGAAATTCCCTGGACTGGATGGCAAACTCGACGCACACATGCAGCTAGCGGCAAGCAGCAAGAACAATGCCTGTGCAGCGGGCTGCTACACAATGTAGCTACATGTATATGCGCACACTGCGTTTGCCATCCAGTCACCAAGGGAATTTCCACGGATTTCTCCGAAACTACCCACCCGACGTTCCGACAAAAAAGTATGTCTTGTTGCTGGTATCTAGACGAAAACCTGTGTGAGTTTTGTTTCTGAACTCCATCTGGGTTTTGGAGAAAAAAAATAAACAATTCACGAAGTTATGTGCTTCGCCGTAGAGTTGTGTGATAAAAATATGGTGACTTTGTCATTTATACCCATGATGCTTTTCGAACGTCGATAAGGTTTATTACTAGTACAACTAGTAGGTACAAATCTTTGCACAAAAAAATCTACTTTTGAATCAAGACGCTAAATGAGAATCATGTCGGAAACGGAAACTGGAAAATATTTTGCCATTGAGAAAATCCCCCTTCTTGGATCAAAATGTCAGTTCCTCTTAAAATTTGTCACATTTGTTTGATTTTTTCAGATTTGTGTGATTTGGGTCACTAAATTCGGCAAGCAGGTTGCAACATTTTTTTATTAAAAACATGTACTATTATTTTAGTTCAGGAAATAATTTTATAGAGCTCGATAATTGGTTGAATGAAATGATCAAAATTGATAAAAAAAATCTTTACTAAGGACGGACGTTTTGATCCTAGCAGGACCTTTCTCAAAGAGAAAGGTCCTTTGAGAAAGGTCCTGCTAGGATCGAAACGTCAGGCCCACTAAATTTTAAGATTTACATTTTGGTAATTTTAGTCAGTAAGCAGTTTGCAACATTTTTGTATATATCTCCTTTACTAAGGACGGTAATATTAATTGTTATTATTGTTAAATTACAACATTCCATTAGACTTTAGAGCATTACAACAATCCCTACGGCCAAGTTCACTGCTCTCAACAAATATCAAATATTTTCCAAGTAATTTTGTTATTCCATAAATGAAAAAAATTAATGTAGAACTAGAAGTTAGAATAGAAGTTAGAACTGAGATTCCTTGAGCTTCAACTTCGAAGGAACTATTTAAAGGTCCTGTTACGATAAAAACTTCTGGCACAATCAGGCACATCACAAAAAAAATGTGTATTTTCAGATGGGACCTTACGATGTCCACGCTAAATAAGTAAAGACAAGCCGGGGATGGAAGTTCAAGATATTTTAAAAGTTCAACTGAGGCCAAGTTACTCGGTGACTAAGACAAGCACACGGGTCAGGGTGAACGCCAAGTGCCGGCTAGGCACTCAAGAAAGTTGCAAATCTCGGAGTCGGACGGCATCAATTGTCAAATTGAAATTCTTCTAAAATGTCACCTATCGACCGACAAACAAACAAGCCAGAAACTCACCAATTAACCAACAGATCCTCCCTGTCCAAAGAATGCAGTGTCACGCTCTTCCCGCTGAGTTACAAGAGTGACTTTGGTGAGAACTTTTGGGGTTTTTTTTAAGGAGCGACTTGGCTTTGGGACTTAGTCGTCCAAGTACTCGTCAAGATGTGGAGTATACGTGTCGTCGACTGTCCCGTGCCATCAGACGTCGGTATATCAAAGTTCGCTTGCTGCAACTTACAAGGCCAATGTCTTGAGACGTCTGGGTACCGCACAGCCCAACATTTCGAGGGGGGTCACAACAACATAAACAAGCACCCAGTCCTTAGCTTGCTTCCAGAAATGAAGGCTTAGCTCAGGCTTCGTCTCCGTCTGACAAAACCTGAAAATACAGGTTGTGGTTTGTCAGCGAAAATAAAGGTTTGTTGTCTTGATAAGTATTCACAAAGAAACAGCGGCGAAACTCTGTGAAAATATGACAGAAGACTAAGCCCGAGCCTAAGCCTTCATTTCGAAAACGGCCTAGACAAGCACTCAGTCCTTAGCTTGCTTACTTCCTGATTTCTCTGACACTGGTTTGGACGTTGAGGGCGCACTGCGACAGTCACGTGAGATCGACAATAATCACCTGACGAAGATCACATTGCTCGCAAACGTTGTGGCAGGCGTAGTCTGCTCGCGAAATCGGCGGTTTTGGGTCAGTTTTCGTCAAGCTCATCGTCGAGAATGGCTGGAAATCGGAAGATCTGGTTGCTGTTCGTCCAAGTCTTCGTCGTGGCTGCCCTGGGCGTGCCGGGGCCGTCCATCAAGTGGACGAAAATGAGCGAGGACTTGGGCAGCGCCAACTACAAAATAGGCGTAGGCATTGCGGATATCACTGGGCCTGCAGCCGAGGTTAACATGGTAAACAAACTGGGAAAACAATCTGTATTTTGATGGATTGAATCGAGTATTTTGGAGTAACTTTGACTCGAGCAACCTCTTTCTCTCTAGGTCAAAAGGTGCCACGTCGGTTTAGACCCGTAAAACTGGGAAATCGAACATATCGAAATTGTTAAAAATGCAGTAAACTAAAACAGTACAACTAAAACTAAATAGTAAAACTAAAACTGAACTCTGAAGTTAATACAAAAACTGTTGCAAACTGCTTACTGACTTTGAGAAAGGTCCTGCGAGTGCGAGTACTACTACAGTACTATAGTTCTAGTAGTAGTACTGAGTAGAGTAGTAGTAGTACTAGTGCTAGGATCGAAATGTCAGGCCCTCTAACTTTTGAGATTTAAAACAAAAACTAAAACAAAGTAAAAGTAAAAAAAAACCGCAGTGGCTGTTGTTACGACTTCACAGTATTTGTCAGGATGTTTAGCTCTTGGAACCAGACTATCAGCTAATACTAGACTGGTTCAACCAGCCTGCAATGCTGACGAAATACAATGAAGTCAGGGAACCACACTGACGACTGCCGTAACAACAGCCACTGCGAAAAAAAAGAAGGAAAAATACTGTACAACCAAGGGCTGCAGTTATTCAACTGTTGCAAACAAAGCAGTATTACTAATACTATTAGTACTATTAGTTACTGTATACTACACTGTATGACTATGACTGAGGTGCTATCTTTGATTTTGGATTATTTCTATCTTAAAAGACAATGTGGTGGGGTTGTTTTTGGGGTGGGTGTTGTAGATGGGATATGCCAATCCATCCCAGAAGACATCGGGGATTCATCTCCGTCAGTTCAGCCGAGCTTTCGTCATTGCCGACATCGACAAGCCGGAGGACAGAGTTGTCTTTGTGAGCATCGACGCCGGCATGCAGGACCAATTGGTGACGCTGGAGGTAAATATAAACGCAGTGGCTGTTGTTACGGCAGTCGTCCGTGTGGTTCCCTGACTTGATTGTATTTCGTCAGCATTGCAGGCTGGTTGAACCAGTCTATTAGCTGATAGTCTGGTTTCAAGAGCTAAACATCCTGACAAATACTGTGAAGTCAGGGAACCACACGGACGACTGGCGTAACAACAGCCACTGCGAAATATAAAAGACAGAGAAAATGAAAGGCACAATGTACATGTAATTATTTTGGCATCGTGCGTTCAGACGCTAACATGACACAAGAAAGTTGGACAGCTTTTCCAAAAGTCATGATTTTGTGGCGCGTATGTGTGGCGCATATGTAGGAATAATGAAGTGCATGTTCTGTACACTCATACACTGTGCCTGCTGTAATGACTGACTGTTGTACGGTTGACAAATACGCATCACAAAATCATAATTTTGATGAATACCGCAAATCCATTTTTTGGGGGCAAGCATTTTTGCCAGACAGTGTTGTTTTCCGGCGTAATAATAGTTGGTCTATTGTGGATTTAGGAGTTTTTCCACGGTGAGAGTATTAAACCATAATCTCTCAGCCTCCAGTAATTGTAGTAAAGGGCAGGACTGTATTTTCAAACATTGTCTCGGCCTTTCTGAAAACCAGGAAGAGATGAGTAGGGTATCTCCTCTGGTCTCCCCACAGGTTCTGAAGCAACTAGAGGCCAAGTACAAGGACCTGTACAGTATCCAGAATGTGGCCATCAGTGGCACCCACTCCCACTCTGGCGTGGCCGGCTTCCTGGAGCACGTACTCTTCCAGGTCACCTCGTTGGGTTTTATTCCAGAGGCATTCCACGCCCAGGTCAACGGCATTGTACAGGTCAGTGACCCCCGCCCCTCTACTACTTACCGTTCTACCATTTCCATTTCTCCTATTGGGCCCAATTTCATAGAGTCATTTAAAGCGCCTACACAACATTGGTAAGATCAAACAACAGAAATGTTCACAGATTTACATGAAACTTATACAGTTTGAAGATGGTTATGGTAGAAACCTCACACTGAAAAATTTCTGCAAAAAATGTTGTACTTTAGGAGAAAAGAGTAAAAGAAATTGTTTACGTCTCACCGAGATCTAATTATTTTTCGGAACAGTACGGCGATGAATGCTGCATTTTCGCTAAAACAAATGAAGCAATTTTCATGATTTTCTCGAGACTCGGTTGGCGGATTGAGCTGAAATGTTCACAGGTGTGCTGTTTCATGCATATGGTGGATCAGACAACGTACGGATGCTATACTTTGACCTCGACCAATATTGTGTAGGGGCTTTAAGCACCACAATTTGCTTACACACAAAAAGTCATGATTCTTAGGGTCACTTAGCCAACCCAAACATCACTATTGTTTGATGCTAAGTAAAGAAGAGGGGAAATACAAGTTCAAAGCAGTTGACATCACAGTGCGATTTGTAATCCTGTTTACACACGGCAGACTGCTTAGCAGATTTTCACGCTTAAGCGGCTGTATGAAATTGGCCACCATCTAAGGGCTGGATAGCCCAGATGGTAAGAGTGCTGGTACGCAAAACCAGAGGTCTCAGGTTCAAGTCCTGGTCTAATAAAATATTCCTTGCCATGAAAAATTCTTTGAAAGTTCCCTGTCAGATTTTCCTTTATTAAATTTGATTTATATATGGATTGGATAGAAGGTACCGGTAGTTGAAACTTCCTTTCTTTTTTCTGATTGTTTGCATAATTTTTGTCGCCTCCATTTTGTGTACCTTATTTCTGGCCATGATGATTTCCACACAGAGTATTGAGAATGCTCACAATAGCATGGTCGATGGCAACATCTACTACAACGCTGGCAGTCTCTTCAAATCCAATATCAACAGAAGTCCCAGTGCTTACGCGAACAACCCTAAGGAGGAGAGGTCAAAGTAAGCGGACTTCACTTAAAGGCCCAATACTACATTGGAAAGATCGGAAAACATCGATGTCCGCTGATTTCCTTCTAATTTATAGATGGTCATGATAGAATCCTCATGTTGAAATCTTACGGTCTGGGATGCTGTATTTCTTGAGAAATCTTCACTCAAACATTGACAAATAGTTTGTCACTCCTGTGTAATAAATTTCTTACACTACAGAACGGTGCGAAAACCATGATGGTTTTTGCATTTTTCTACTTTCTCAGATTACCATTTGACCTAAAACCTTCGCTTTTTTTTTAATAATAAACTGTGGCAATCGTTTGACCTTTACCAATGTTGTCTATAAATGCCTTTAAATGGTTGCAGCGCAAATTTTCCACATGGATTAACTGTATCTGCCATTTGAAAGTGTCTCCGTAGATTTGAGTTTGATAGTGTATCTTGACGAGTTGTTGCATTCCTTGCTGCCAGGTACACAAGTAATGTGGACAAACTGATGACGGTTCTAAAATTGGTGGACAAGAACGGAGGTGACTTGGGAATGATCAAGTGAGTACAGTCTATGGAGGGACTAGGGAGGGATAAGTTCCCTGATTTAAATATATTTTAGTAGCGTACACAGGGCTTAACATGGTAGCAATCTGATACCAAACTGAAGTCGGCGATAAAACGAGGGAATACACCACATATAAGAGCATAGGGCTTTGAGTTTCAAAGAAAAAACACAAGCTGTACTTTTAGCTGATAGGTAACGAGGATAAAGCCTGAGCCAGAGCCTGAGCTGTGGTTTTGTAACTAGGCTACCACATGGCTACCAGACATGGCTGTGGCTACGTCTGTGCCTAGATTGTGTTTCAGGGCTTGCAGGTGTCCTGAAGCCCCCAGCAATAAACATAGCAGTAGCTGTAGCCACTTTCTTTGGATGAATATACTGTGCTTGATATGATATAGCCAGGGATGTAAGAATTCCAGAAATTTCCAGATTTTCGGATTCAGATGACCTCCTTGATGCACCTGGTGTACCAGTGTTGCTCACGGTCGATACTCCGCTATAATTGTCTGGCTCGGGCTATGCTTTCCACTCCGCTCCACTGCAGCTGGTTCGCGGTCCATGGCACCAGCATGAACAACACCAACACGCTGATCAGCGGCGACAACAAAGGCTACGCCTCCCAGCTCATGGAGGGGCACTTCAATCAAAACGACCGACCAGGAAAGGTTTGTACCATCCCCCTTCCACCCCACCCCCACCAAAACTAATAATAGAGGAATCAATCCACCAGAAAGTCACCATGAGAAGGAGAGTGAATCTTCATCCAACAGGGGTGGGCTTTGATGGACACAAGCATGCTTTGGTTTCTGTGTCTTCATTCCTTTTTGTGATTTGGGATCCTGGGTGATCTTGGGGGGGGGGTTCTTCAGGGATGTAAGACTTCCGGAAATTTCCGGATTTTCGAAAATGGCGTGATTGTATTTTTAAAAATTATTATTATTATTAATTATTATTTTTTTATTTACCCCTGTTGTGAATCTCTTGATCGCTTAAGCACTCACTCGCAGTTGTATTTCTCGGTTGCCTAAGCGCTCACTCGCAGTCGCACAATTTATTGGCCTTCGGTGATTTTCAGGAAATTACTTTGTCGGGCACTTACATCCCTGCCTCTTTCCATTTTTATTCCAGGGTAAGTTTGTTGCCGCCTTTGCCTCCTCCAATCTGGGCGACGTCTCGCCCAACACCGACGGCGCCAAGTGCATTGACACCGGCAAGCCGTGTGACTACAATTCCAGCACCTGTGGTGGCAAGGTGAGAGACCGGGAAGAGGGTGGGGGGGGGGTTGAAGATGGACCAGTCTCAGAACCAATCAGTCAAATCTCAGCGCCTTCAGTTTCAGTTTATTTTCCGTCTATTCTAATCAAGTACAATGGTACGAACATCCCAGGATCCATGAAAATGGTTCGTTATAGCAGTTGCAGCCACATATTTCGTACTCAAAAATCGAATGATTGTTTATAGCGACGTTTCACTGTAATGCAGAAGAAGGGCCGTTTCCACTGTCCCAAATAAACGTGATTATTTGGATCCCGATTTGAATCGCGATTCAAACTCTTTTTCTGTGTGTGGACACAATAAATTTGATTATTATTTTGGACTTGAATCGCAATATGGACTCTAATATTTTGTTTCCAAATAATCACGTTTATTTATTCTCTTCTCTGTCATCAGAGTCAAAAGTGCATTGCATTTGGGCCAGGAGTGGACATGTTTGACAGCACAAGGATCATTGGCGAATACCAGTACAGGAAAGCAATGGTAAGGTTCCATCCACTATTTGATGTCTATGGCCGTTTACAAAATGAAGGCTTAGGCTCGGGCTTAGGCTTTGGTCATATTTGTCTTGCCCGCTATGATATCACAGGCATCTAGAAACAAGCATTTGGCCCCGGTTTCGTGGAGAATTCTTTGTACGGGACTTATCAAGACAACAGACCTTCATTGACGGCAGCAAACCGCAACCTGGTTTTTCAGGTTTTGTCAGACGGAGACGAAGCCTGAGCCCGAGCCTGATCCATGGTTTCATAAAGGGCCCGAGTTGAAGAGAGGTTAGGTTACATATTGCCTACATGTGAAATATTTCATATTCAGCGGGAGAGAAGAGTCTTGTACCTTGACTTATTGCTATCCATGGGTACTTTAAAGATGTGAAGTCAGCGGGTCTTCAATTGTGTCTTCAAGGTAGGAGTTGGAAGGTCTGGTATCCAGACTTACAAATCAATATCAATGCAAGTTTGTTTTTATTCTTGTGCGTGTCAAGTACCTGGACTTTAAGCATGTTTATCAATGGGTTTTGCAAGTCACCAATCTATTCCTCTTCCTCCTGCCCTAATCCTTTGAATTGAAAGGACTTGTACAAGTCTGCCTCCAAGAAGCTGAGTGGACCAGTGAGTAGCATCCACAAGTACGTGGACATGACCAACCAAGAGGCTGTGTACAATGCCACATTTAAGGTGAGCAGATGGTGCCATTGTCAATGTCATTGTCATTGCAGTTGTCACTGTCGTTGCAGTCGTCACTGTCATTGGCATCACCATTGTATTTGCCATTGTCCCTGCATTGCTGTTGTCAATGTCATTGCAGTTGTCACTGTTGCTGTCATTGGCATCACCATTGTATTTTGCCATTGTCCCTGCTTGCTGTTGTCAATGTCATTGTCATTTTTGTCACCTTTTCCGTGTTCCGTGTCATTGTCATTGCTCCTTGCCACTGGCATTGGTGGCAATGGCTGTTGTTGCCATTACTGGTGACATTTGTCACTGTATTTGTCTGCATATGCTCTTGTATTGTTGTCTTGGATATCACTGTCAGTGTCATCTATTTCTTTGTCATCGCTGCCAGTGCCATTGTCACCAATCTCATTGCCGTCCTGACCCTTTTCATAATTGTCACAATCATTGCCACTGTCATTGCTGTGACTTTTATTTTCCATTAGAAACTTAGCTGTCATTTGCACTGAGTTTGTTATTAAGGTCATCGTCTTCACCTAAGCTTTTATTGTTCTCACTGTCACCACAGACCATGATATATATAAATATTCAAATTAGGTTCTATCTCTGTCCAACCGTCCGTGTGTTTGTTTCCATATTTGTTTGTTTTGTCTTTATTTGTCCGTCCAAGGCATCTCGCCACAAACCCTGGCTTCTAAAAGATGCCTCTGTACTGTAAACATTATTTCCGCATCTCATTTCTTCTGTGTTCATTCAATTTATATAAACTGTTTATTTGCTGGTTTTTTTCTCACCTTAAATAAATGTGAATTTAATCTAAATTTTAAGTTACCTGTATTATTTAGCACACACATGCTGAAGTCAGCTTTATTCTGGTCAATTTAGCTCTGACAGGTCACTATATCGGATTGATTTTTCTTCTTCTGAAGGGTCGTACCTGCAAGGCAGCCATGGGTTATAGTTTTGCTGCCGGCACGACAGACGGACCGGGAGCCTTCAATTTCAAACAGGGTCAGTGCCTCATTAGTCTTCTCATCTCAGGCAATGGCCGCATTTTAAGGGGATGACACAACATTGGTTGAGGTCAAAGAATAGCATCCACACATTGTCTGATCCAACATATGCATGAAATAGCACACCTGTGGACATTTCAGAGAAAGGTCCTGGTAGGATCGAAACATCAGGCCCTCCAAATGTGGGTCATTTTAGTCAGTAAGCAGCTGGCGCCATTTTTTGCATATTACTTTGACATTTTACCTGGTAGATTTTGGGGAAAGTCAAAGTTGAGTGGGATGATGAAGTGCGCAAATGTTCTCGGCATTGTAGCAAACAGGAACAGCTGAATCAATTCCAAGCGTTGATTGCAGGAGCAGACCCAGTTTCCAGTTTGCAACATTTTTATTTTACGTGTTATTCAATGAGGGGGTGCCCTGCTCGACGTGATAAGCACTCAGTGCTTTGCCCGATGCCTGATGGAAAACAATTCAGGCAGCTCGGGCAGGATTCAAACCTGCGACTCCCACTTTCAAGTGAAGACGTGTTAATCACTTGACCACCAAGCTGGTGGAAGTCGTGTGGTGGATTCAAATATTGTATAGCGGCAGCTGCCGCATTACATCATAGATATAACACCGTGTTTGCATCGAGGAGAATGTAATTCAATGAGGGTTTGCCCTGCCTGACGTGATAAGCACTGAGTGCTACGTTGTCTGTGTTACGTTGTTTTCTAATGTAAAGTAAGACGAGTTGTTGAGCATGCACTGGTGATGTTTGTCTGCAGGCGACACTCAGGGGGATGCCTTCTGGAAATTGATTGTTTCCTTCATCAAGAAACCGTCGGCCGAGATGGTGGCGTGCCAGAAACCAAAGCCAGTGCTGCTCCCGATCGGAGAGGTGAGAATTCTCTATCTTCTGCGATTTGTTGGGTCCCTTTTAGGTCCTGCTAGGCTCAAGAAAGGTCCTGCTAGGATCAAGTCAAGAAAGGTCCTGCTAGGATCGAGAAAGGTCCTGCTAGGATCGAGAAAGGTCCTGCTAGGATCTAGAAAGGTCCTGCTAAGATCTCCATGTAGAAAGGTCCTGCTAGGATCGAGAAAGGTCCTGCTAGGATCGAGAAAGGTCCTGCTAGGATCGAAAAAGGTCCTGCTAGGATCGAGAAAGGTCCTGCTAGGATCGAGAAAAAAAAAAAAAATTAATTAAAAAAGCACAAAAAGCACATTATGACATGATATTGAAATAAATAATAAGTAAAATAGGAGTAAACTTTAACCTAACGAATGTAGATAGTGACAGAGCACTGTTTGTGCTTTTGTTTGTTATTTTATTTTTGTTTACTTATACTAAAAGTAGGGGAATCTAGGTTTTTTTCCCCATAAATTGACCAGTCAATGAGATTACTTCTTGGTAAATTGCTTCTGATTGGCACTATTGCCCCAGCAAAGATAGTTGAACACTTTTTAAAGACCACCGCCAAAGGGCTGGATAGCTCAGGTCTTACTGGTACAATGTACGTCAATCCACAGTTTTTGATTTGTTTTTCCAATTTTTGTTTTCTATTCTGCATTTCAGATGCTTGAGCCTTACCCATGGGCTCCGTCCATTGTGGACACTCAGATGTTTCGTATCGGCCAGCTTGTTGTCGCTGCAGTGCCTGGTGAATTCACGTGAGTGAACTGAATTCCTGTCCTCAGATTTCATGTGCTGATTCTATTGGAGAAAGCTTGTCTCGGGATTGTCCCTTCTAGAGGTTCCTGGTAGATGTTTTGGAGATAGAACAGAATCCAGCCGAAGCCATCTTAATTCCCACACAATCCAACGTACAGTAATTCAACACAATCCCATACTATCCCACACAATCCCACACAATCCCACACAATCCCACACAATCCCACACAATCCCACACAATCCCACACAATCCCACACAATCCCACACAATCCCACACAATCCCACACAATCCCACACAATCAAACACAATCAAACACAATCAAACACAATCCCACATAATCCCACACAATCCTACACAACCCATCACGATCCAGCCCAGTCCAACCGAACCACTCTAACTCAGATAACACAATCCGACACACGCAAACTGATCCAAGGTAAAAATCACCAAAATTCCACCATGGTCCAAAATATTTTTTTTTTAACTCCCTTCTTTTGTGTTTTACCCAACAGAACTATGTCTGGTCGTAGAATGCGTGATACAGTCAAAAGGGTTAGTGTCATGAAAATGCTTTGCACTTTATTTTTGCACGCTATACGTGCAAAACATTGCAGTCTATTTTGTATTTCTTTTCAGTTATTTCCCTGAATTTCTTGATATGGTATATGCTTCAGTGCATAGGCATAGTGCGGACGTTTGACAAGAGTTAGTTATTAATTGAAAACAAAGGAGGGCCCGACGTTTTGATCCTAGCAGGACTTTTTGTTCAAAAGGTCCCAGTTTAGGATATTTGCATTTTGGTCATTTTTGATCGTCAGTAAGCAGTTTGCAACATTTTTGCATGCTACTAAATGAGCAATTTGATGACCTTTCTTCAGACTCTGATTGAACATGGAATGCCCAATGATACAACAGTGGTACTTGGTGGCCTGACCAACACATATGCAGATTACATAGCGACGTATGAAGAATACCAGGTATGGTCATTTTTGTTCTTGCTAAGAAAAGTTTCCCCGATTGATATTTGAAGCCTCTTGTTTAACATGCCAAGGCCCTAATCACGTTTAAGGTGGGACCCAATGGCTACCCCTCTCATCTTCCCCCGATGGCCTTCACAAAATTAGTCAACTCTGGTTTGCTGAGGTCGGGCACCAGTTAGAACCATTTCACCGTTGACCGCCGTTATCTCCAGGGATCGCAGCCGCCCGTTGTCATACAGTTGTAAAACCAGCTGCAGCAGTTTGGGGATCACGCTGCAGTCGCTAATTCTGGGCGTCTATTTCGACCGATCGGTGTTTGATTTTGAAACGAAAAAAAATGAAACGTGGCTCAAAAGTGCAAGTAGGATTTATCTATAGTTTATCCCTATAGCCTTAAGCTCCAGATAATAGATTCTGCCTTTAAGAAAGGTTCTAGGGCATGGAGAATCTTACCCACTTAGTGCGGCCACTTTAGCGTGCAGGATCTTCCCGCCTAGTCTGATCACCAGGGCAAGAGGAGGAAGTTCGCTGGCGCGTGTCAGTGTGAGAGTGGGTGCCAAGGGTAGAGGAGACCCAACTTGTTGCTGGATGAAGTAGAGTACCGGTAGGTTTTATAACACTCTTCCACTGTTCTGTTCATCAGATTCAACGCTATGAAGGAGCCTCCACCATCTTTGGCCCTCACACCCTGCAAGCCTACATCAATCAGTACACAGTGCTAGCCGAACACTTGGCTAATGTAAGCGAGACCCTTTTTTCTTTCTTTTTCAATCAATCGCGTCCTGAATTTGATTTGTTTTGAAATGGTTTAATTGCGATTAAAAATATATTCGCCGCCAAAGGCCAAATTACATGCACACAATGACTTTAAATACAATCCAAAGTGATCAGATTAATCAATAATGTATAAATTGAAAAAAAAATGGCAAAGAAAATTTTGACTGGATCAGGAGCTAACTCTGTATATTAACATACTATTCACATGTACAAGAAATTATTAAAACGAATGATTCCAAATAACCTTTTTTTTACTCAGCTATCTTATGATGACCAATTGTGAATTGAAGGCAGATTTATTTTCTTGCTTCAAATGATGACGAAATATTTGGTCGTGTATTTTCACCACTTTTTTGGCGTAACATCAAGCCCATGTTGTAGTATATGTCACAAATTTCTTGCCATCTTCGTTTGTGTTCATCAGGGTAGTCAGTCGGATCCCGGTCCCACGCCCAAGAATCTCCTGGACAAGATGGTCTCCTTCCTTCCTCCCGTCGTTTATGACGAGGTTCCACCTTTCAAAGCATTTGGGGCGGTGGTTGTCGATTCGCAGCCATCTTACAAGAGGGTGAGTCTAAATTGGATTGAATTCTGTTCCTCCAAAACAGTTTAAAGGCCCAATACAACATCGGTGTAGGTCGAAAGATTGCCACAGTTTGTGTTAAATCTTTAAACATTCCAAAAAAAGAAATCCTGCGAAGGTTTTTTTTCTGCCTTTTCACACCACTCTTCTTGTTCTTCCATGCCTCAACAGAATACAACCGCAAAAGCCACATTCCAAGCTGGTAACCCAAGGAATGACCTCAGAGTAAGTAATATCATATTCTTTTGATTTATAGCAATTTTTTATGAAAGCGGGGATGCGATCCCTGGAGATATAGGACAATTATTGGTTGAATTGCTTCTTACTGCCGCTCCCACCCCGGCAAAGACTAGTTGACTATTTGGGAAGGCCAACATCTAAGGGCTGGATAGCTCAGAAGAGCACTGGTACATTAATCCAGAGGTCTCGGGTTCAAGTCACGGTCCAGTCATAGTTTTCTTTGCCAATTTTTCAATTTGTCAGTCAGTTTTTCCTTTGTTTGTCAACTTCTTTTTAAGATTAAAATAAGCCTTTGAGAGAGGTCCTGCTAGGATCGAAACATCAGGCCTCTACTTTTTTCAGATTTGCATTTTGGTCATATTAGTTGGCAATTTTCCGTTCCATTGATATCTTGATTTGTTGGTGTTTTTTTTTTTTTAGACGGGTGGAACCTTCATGTCGGTAGAGCACAAAGACCCCAAAACTGGCGAATTTTCTGAGGTTTTCAGTGACTCTGACTGGAGCACAAGGTAAGGTTCGATTCAAGATCTGTTCAATTTCCCCCAAAACAAGGCCACAACAATTTGTGGAAAGTTTGCAGTGACACCATGTTGGTCATCTCTTTTGAGAAAGAGGATTGGAGTGTGTGTATCATGGCCATACTGGTGCGGATACTGATGTTTGTCCTTGAAATTGCTACTGCCTGTAGAAGCTTCCGTAGCTACGCAAGAAAATCATTGAAGAGAGCGGCTTTCAATTGAAACATTATAAAGAAGACCAGTGCAAGAACACAGGGCACCAGTGACAGTTGAAATATTTTTTTTTTTATTTGGAGACCCTTACTTTTGAATGTTAGCAGGACCTTTCTCATGGCCAGATTGCCTTATGCATCTCACTGATAGATTGAGGGAGGATTGGAGTTCAACAATAATGATACATAACATTTATAATGATGTGAGTACGGCTGTTTCTGAGCACACCATTGTCTGTCTACAAATTACTAACTAGAACTTGAACAAATGCCACAATTATGAACCAGAACTGTTTCAATACACGTAACGCAATGCTAACAAATGAGGTCAAACATGCAAGGAATAAGATGGTGTGCACCTCCCTCAACTGACACACAGCTGAACTTGTGTGGAATTGAATTATGAATAAAAAAAGGTGGGTTTTCAGCAAGAAAACTGGTCAAGGGAATGGGTGTTATGAATATATGCACTGGTAGTTTGTTCCAAAGGTTAGGCCGGGCCAATTTCTGAAAAAAGCTTGTTCGCTGTAGCAAGTAAACATGCAAGGTCCAAGGGTCGACTGATATGTTGATGATGATCTCAAAGAACTAGTTCAACAAGCTTTAAATGAGAAAGGTCCTGCTGGAATCGAAACCGAAATCAGGCCCACAAAGTTTGTGAGACTTTGATCATTCAACTACATTTTTGTTTATTACTGAAGATGTTTTGTATGGTCTACCATTGTTGTGATTTTCGTTTCTACAGATTCTACTGGAAGCGAACTCATGAGGTACTCGGCTACAGTGAGGCAACGACACAGTGGAACATTCCCCCGTCGGTGCCGATTGGAACCTATCGCCTGCACGTGTACGGGAACGCCAAGCACCTCTTGGGTGGGATCACAGCTTACGAAGGCACCTCCAGCGAGTTTGAAGTCACGGCATAGGCCAGGCTAAGAAAGAGGAGACAGAAGTGACAGAATTAAAACCAAAAAAAAAAGCAGGAGTGATACATTTTAGAAATTGAAGGTGGAAAACGTCATCGGAGAGGTCCATACCATTAATGCCATTGAGGGTGACCAATTCTTCTGATATACAGGGTGTTTCCTCCCAGTTCGCTGTGAAAGCACAAAGTCGTTGTATTTCCTGTCTGTATTTTTTTGTAAACTGAACCTAGTTGATAGTTGTGTGCTGTGTGGGGATTCAATGTGGGCTTGTCCTTCCAGATGTGTTTTAAGCGCATAAGCATTGCGTGGTGGAATTACAATGTGAAACGTTTCAGATGATGCCTTGTAGGTCGCCTCTTTCGTGAATGAGAATAGCTCTGAGAGGAGTCTGTAACTGAACTCAATTTCAGGCAGTGTGTTACCGGCTTTTCCAAGAGCTGTACTCAGTCTCGAAAGAGATGACTTGCGAGGTGTCACCGCAAACTTTCCGCGTCACGTGTGTCATGATTTGCCTTGGTGGGAATGTGATGCAGAGCGGGTTGGCTGTGCTGGGCATGTTGGATATGCTGTATGTTCAGCGGTTTGGCTCGGTCGCCTGCTTGATGAAACACAGGCAAGCCTCAGTAAGATTTGAACCCACAACTGCCCTTTTCTAGGGCAGACCTCTGTACAAGAACTCGACCACCAAGCTGGTCAATGTTTCAAGGTGGATTGCAGTTACCAAAGTGGCGGTTGCATTAGTCACTCGTGGATATATAATTCTCACCAATACATATCCCCTATCTTTGTTTAAGACTATTTTGTCTGTCAGTGATGTCTCCAAGAAGCATACAAATACTGGGTAGATAGCACTTGATAAGACTAACTAGTAAATAATGAAGAATGAGCTATGAGCATTTGTAGCTACAACTACTTAATCAGATGCACTAAGATTCATATTTTGGGGTTATTCACTAGTTATCTTATCAAGTGCTTTCTACCCAGTATTTGTATAATGTTGTCTGATGATTGTCTTGGAAATTTACATTAATTTATATATGTATATTTTGGTTTGATAAGTTTATAAATTAGGATTTGAACTTTGCAGAAAGATCTTTATCGGTTCTCTAAGTGCTTTTGAAATGCTAGATGACTGAAGATGGCCCATTTCTCGAAATGTCTTATTTTGTGAGGCAGTATAAATTAGTCAGAAGATTTGGAAATGTTGTCACTTTTGCCTTTGAAAATGAACCTAGTTTGATCGAAATGTTCAGGCTCGCTCTATCTCTCTTTCTCTCTCTCTCTCCCTCCCTGTCCCTCTCCCTCACCCTCTCCCTCTCCCTCTCCCTCTCCCTATCCATCTCCCTCTCCCTCTCCCTCTCCCTCTCCCTCTCCCTCTCCCTCTCCCTCTCCCTCTCCCTCTCCCTCTCCCTCTCCCTCTCCCTCTCCCTCTCCCTCTCCCTCTCCCTCTCCCTCTCCCTCTCCCTCTCCCTCTCCCTCTCCCTCTCCCTCTCCCTCTCCCTCTCCCTCTCCCTCTCCCTCTCCCTCTCCCTCTCCCTCTCCTCTTCCCCTCCCTCTCCCTCTCCCTCTTCCCCTCCCTCTCCCTCTCCCTTTCCCTCTCCCTTTCCCTCTCCCTCTCCATTTCCCTCTCCCTCTCCCTCTCCCTCTCCCTCTCCCTCTCCCTGCAAATCTTACCAGGAAGAGGTTGCCACACTTTTATAGTAGATTTTTTGTTCACATCAAAGTATATTTCAAAACAAAAAGTCATTGTATTTAAACGTTACCAATGGAATAAAGATAGATGGATGTCTTCTTATTTGATTTCATTCTCCTTTGATTTAATTTGCATTTGCTTATGAACGAGTATGGTCCAGTATTTGTGATAGTGCATTTCGTGTAACTGGAGATCTCGATTTTCGTTTTCTTACCGTTGCTTTGGGAACTGATGAGCTTTGTTCAGTGGTTTAACACTATGTCTTGAATATGCATGATTTATACAAATTAGTTATTTCGTCCCAAGGACTAAAAGCGGACAGACCCTTTATTGAGAGTTTAAAAATCAAGGATGGTGTGAACAATTTTTGTTTTGCTACGAAAACTAATAATGATATTTTGTTGTATCGTAGAAATAAAATTTGACATTTTTGCCTTTAGGTTTCTTTTTTATATATCTGATTTATATCTGATTTATATAGGACAAGGAAATTATTTATATCTGATTTATTGAGGACAAGGAAATTAAATTGTTTTTATAATTTGAAACAAGTGTGGAGAAAATCTTGTTATGTGAAAAAAATAAAAACTGCATCAAGATCATGCTAGTAAAAAAATATGTTTCATAGCGTTAAATTGTCTTTAAAACGTCTCTGAAATCATTGCCAAAGGTTCAAAATTGCACACCAGTCAATGTGAGCCAGCGGCTGCAGCCAATTCGTATAGGCCTGTGTGTTATTCCCAGTCGTAGCCACACAATGAATATCGTACTTATTGCCTTGAGCGACTCATCTCTCACCCTGTCTGGCTACGGCTTTGATCTGCACGGGAGTCTACATAATAAGGCCGTGTCCGAAACGGGCTTCCAGAGCTACGGCTACGGCTATTGTCTTCGCATCCCTGTGTGTTTCCAACGGAGCGAAGATCTAGCCGTAGCTCTAGACAACAGATTCGGACACAGCCTTACTGAAGCCATCAGGTAGCGGCAGAAATGCAGTCTAGGTGTTAGACTTGTGTGTTACTTGCGGACGTAGCCTGTGGATTCGGATGCTACCTATAGTGTTCATTCAGTTTGGCTCCATGCCATCATCTTTCAGGTAAGGGCGCCCGTGCTATCGCCCCCCCCCCCCAACTCTCGCCGTTCCTTGACTCGGGAAGTTAAAAAAGTAGAACTTTACAAAAACACGTTCCAAGTAAAGATAACCCGTGGGAAAATCGTGTGTCATTAATTTTTTGATAAAGTTTTTAAAACCCGAAATTATGTTAAATTAAAATTGAATTTTCGTTCTTGATTTATGAAAATAAATCAGAAAAACGGCACGCGGATAAATATATTAAGTCACGTGGTCTCCATAATACCTTACGGGGGAATCAAAATCATCCGCCCTTACCTGTCGTCTGCGCATGCAGCCACATTTGCTTTTTGTTGCCGCCTTTTGACCATTTGCGCATCTTAGTTTACTGCAATGGGAGGGTGTTGGCCGAACTCCGCGAATTCTCAGTATTCCGAAGCAAATTTTCTCACTTATTGTCGGCTGCGAGAGGAGAATTTGCCATATAGAACTGTTCTCCATTTTCCCTGCATTCTACTGACTCTTCCCAAGAGACTTTTCGCCGCCGGAGAAAGGAGAAAATTTCATCGAGGCTCGAGACCCCAATCTTCTCCAAGCCGAACTTCAGCATTTCACGCAGCGACGGACACTTCCTCTGCTCTTCTGCTCCAAATCCATTTCGGAGGACATTTCGGGATTTTTCAGAACACTGAAACTGCCACGAATTCCTGACAAACTTCCCCTGAACTGAGCTCAGAAGTTTGCGGAATTCTTTCGGTTTTTGACCGAACTTTTTATGGACTTTGTGACCACCAGCGAGAGTGACCGGGACCGAGGACAACACGGAGGATGGAGACAACGACCGCGCCTCGCTCGGCGGAGCCACGCCGTGCAGCGACGCGTTGCACGGCCTGTGCTGAACCGAACCGCGCTTGAAGGACACTAGACTGCCGGACATCCCGCAAACTGGAACTGTCCTAAATCTTCAACCTTAGAACATTTCGCCTACTTCGGGTATTTTTGTATCTGCCGGGTGATGTGTCTTGAACTGTCTTCTACTTCGGTCTTCAACTTCAAGCATCTTGTACTTCACTTTTTTGAGCTGGAACTGGAACTGGAACCTGTGTTCTACAACCGAACTGCCGTGATGGAGTTACAAACGGTATGTTTTTTGTCGAATGATCTGATTGACGATTTGGATTACAAGAAATTCGGTGAGTCATCTGTTCACAAAACTCTTCTAACACGAGTGGTTTCGTGTCTGAGGTGAGTGAAAATCGTTTCTTTCCGAGGCTATGGAAAAGGCCAACTGGTGGCATCGATCGACATCCACCAGAAAAAAAAAGTTTTTTAGTGAAATGCTCCTCCAATCTCATATTAATTTTGATAATTTTCCCTCGCCTCCCCTCTTTAAATTTTGTATGAAAGTTGCAAAAACACTGAAACTTTGCTTTGCCTTGGTCAGTTGTGTGGCCCACACTGTGGGAACTAAAAATCAGTGTAGGCCTATTCGTGTATATTGTCGTGTATATCGTGAAATCTTTAACCCTAAAAAAAAAATGGTCGGGCAAAAGACTTTCTTTTTGAGGGGGGGGGGGGTGTAGACCTCTTTGTAACGTACATGTTGCATCTAAATTATATGGAATGTAGCCACACATTATTATCTTATTGGCACTTCCAGTAACATCGGTGATGTGACGAGATGCGTTGTCATTGGTCAACTTGTAGAGTAGCTCATGAATATTAATTAGTAGGACGCGTGCAAGGGGTGAATGTCTGGAAGTTTCACGCGTGACAATCGCGCGCCCGGTCTTGTGGCACGGGGCACGTACACACAGGGTCAAAAGGTTAGCTTTTGAATAGCATACCATCGCCTTTTCAATGGGCTGAAAGTTATTAGAGAGAGGTCCTGAGATACCACGGTGTCCTTTGTGAGCGAAGTGGGTCAGACTGAATAGGTTGAAGCCCTCTGAATGAGAGTCAATCAAAGAAGATCCTGGTGACGCGATCCCCCACCCCCCCCCCCCCAAAAAAAACCCCAAAAAACACCTGGACTAGGTTTTCAAAGAGTTACATTAGAAATGTTAGACTTTTGTGCTTATTCAAAACAACAGTTGAAAAAAATGCATTTCAAACAACACATAAGACAGGGAAGCAAACTTTTTGCAGATTGTTCAACAAGCAATATCTTGAACTTTATTAGACACCAAAAAGATGATTGTTCGCCATTTTCTTCACAAACTTCAAGAAAGTCACCAGTCACCTACAGGGAATTAGTCTCCTTCTGTCATTGAACTGTGCAACCATGAAGATTGCATGAACTGTGATATGCACCCACCGAATCTTACTGCAACTTGAACAATAATCTCCAGCATTTAATTCTTCAAGCAGAGGATGACCACTGACAATGACTCATTTTTAGTTTAGTTTACAGATTCAAAAGTTTTTTTGTTTTATTAACTTAAATCAAACAACAAACTGTGAAGAAAACTTCAAGGAATTAATTTAGATTAGGCTGAAGTGGTATTGTAATATTTCCCTGAGGTTTAACAACTCGGCCACGAAAATATTCAGGGCCGTCTGCGAATGAGGAAAGTTTTAGGATAGGGATGTTTCAGAAGCAGAGTGATACCCGCAAGGGTCGTCTGTGAATGGGGAAAGTTTTAGGATAGGGATGTTTTAGAGGCAGAGTGATATTTGCAAGGGCCATCTGCGAATGGGGAAAGTTTTAGGATAGGGATGTTTCAGAAGCAGAGTGATACCCACAAGGGCCGTCTGCGAATGGGGAAAGTTTTAGGATAGGGAGTGTTTTAGAAGCAGAGTGATACCCGCAAGGGCCATCTGCGAATGGGGAAAGTTTTAGGATAGGGATGTTTCAGAAGCAGAGTGATACCCGCAAGGGCCGTCTGTGAATGGGGAAAGTTTTAGGATAGGGATGATTTAGAGGCAGAGTGATATTTGCAAGGGCCATCTGCGAATGGGAAAAGTTTTAGGATAGGGAGTGTTTTAGAAGCAGAGTGATACCCGCAAGGGCCGTCTGCGAATGGGGAAAGTTTTAGGATAGGGAGTGTTTTAGAAGCAGAGTGATACCCGCAAGGGCCGTCTGCGAATGGGGAAAGTTTAAGAATAGGGATGTTTTAGAAGCAGAGTGATACCCGCAAGGGCCGTCTGCAATTGGGGAAAGTTTTAGGATAGGGAGTGTTTTAGAAGCAGAGTGATACCCGCAAGGGCCGTCTGCGAATGAGGAAAGTTTTAGGATTGGGAGTGTTTCAGAAGCAGAGTGATACCCGCAAGGGCCGTCTGCGAATGGGGAAAGTTTAAGAATAGGGATGTTTTAGAAGCAGAGTGATACCCGCAAGGGCCGTCTGCGAATGGGGAAAGTTTTAGGATAGGGATGTTTTAGAAGCAGAGTGATACCCGCAAGGGCCGTCTGCGAATGGGGAAAGTTTTAGGATAGGGAATGCTTTAGAAGCAGAGTGATACCCGGAAGGGCCGTCTGCGAATGGGGAAAGTTTTTGGATAGGGAGTGCTTTAGAAGCAGAGTGATACCCGGAAGGGCCGTCTGCGAATGGGGAAAGTTTTAGGATAGGGAGTGTTACAGGAGCAGCTTTAGTTAGTTTTAGGGATTGGGTACAGGTTAGGATTTTAGGAAAGACTACTGTACTAGCATGTAAACCCTTTAATCGAGCAAATCTTGTGCACATTTCACACTGAAATCAAACAAAAGAATAAAAAAAATTAATGTCTGTACTTAATGTCTGGAAGTATTTTTTTTTTTTAAAACAAGTCATGGGATTTAAGTACTCTTGAGTATATTTTCTTTTTTTTTCTTTTCTTTTCTTTTCTTGTGGGGGAGGATATCCGAACCTTGTCAATGGGGCTGCGCAAGCACCTGCGAAGAGCAATGCTGTGTTGCGTTTGTGTGAATGAGTGTGACGAGTGAAAACTTACGTCGCGTATTCGCTGTGAATTAATTCGTTGATTAATTCACCATCGGTCCGTCGCGTAATCGATACCGGTATCGATTAAACCGTTTCGTCCGTCGGTTATTCGGTATCGCGATAATTACTTCTTACAGCCTTTTCAAAACTTGCTAACTGCTGTGTTAGCGGTAACACGGCAGTTGATCACAGTGAGTTTTAAAAGGGTGTAAAGTAATTATTTGAGTGGGTGTGTTGTGAATAGTGATGGCATGCACATGCGCACATGCAGCGTAGCTTGGCTAGGCTTGGCAAGGTTTAGGATGGGAACCCAAAACAAGTGACACAGGGAATTATTTTCAAGCCTGTGTGAAAAAAAAATCGGGTGTAAAGTCTGTCACCTAGATCTCAGTGAAGTCTCAAGGCTTTGCCAATTAAAGGGTTTGCAGGTTTTTAAATACATATAAGTTTGAAATGTGTAAATAACCAAATTGTGAAAAGCAGAGTGATACCCACAAGGGCCGTCTGCGAATGGGGAAAGTTTTAGGATAGGGAGTGTTTTAGAAGCAGAGTGATACCCGCAAGGGCCGTCTGCGAATGGGGAAAGTTTTAGGATAGGGATGTTTTAGGGGCAGAGTGATACCCGCAAGGGCCGTCTGCGAATGAGGAAAGTTTTAGGATAGGGATGTTTTAGGGGCAGAGTGATACCCGCAAGGGCCGTCTGCGAATGAGGAAAGTTTTAGGATAGGGATGTTTTAGAAGCAGAGTGATACCCACAAGGGCCGTCTGCGAATGGGGAAAGTTTTAGGATAGGGAGTGTTTTAGAAGCAGAGTGATACCCACATGGGCCGTCTGCGAATGGGGAAAGTTTTAGGATAGGGATGTTTTAGAAGCAGAGTGATACTCGCAAGGGCCGTCTGCGAATGAGGAAAGTTTTAGGATAGGGAGTGTTTTAGTAGCAGAGTGATACCCGCAAGGGCCGTCTGCGAATGGGGAAAGTTTTAGGATAGGAAGTGTTTCAGAAGCAGAGTGATACCCACAAGGGCCGTCTGCGAATGGGGAAAGTTTTAGGATAGGGAGTGTTTCAGAAGCAGAGTGATACCCGCAAGGGCCGTCTGCGAAAGGGGAAAGTTTTAGGATAGGGATGGTTTAGAAGCAGAGTGATACCTGCAAGGGCCGTCTGCGAATGAAGAAAGTTTTTTGGATAGGGAGTGTTTTAGAAGCAGAGTGATACCCGCAAGGGCCGTCTGCGAATGGGGAAAGTTTTAGGATAGGGAGTGTTTTAGAAGCAGAGTGATACCCGCAAGGGCCGTCTGCGAATGAGGAAAGTTGTAGGATAGGAAGTGTTTCAGAAGCAGAGTGATACCCACAAGGGCCGTCTGCGATTGAGGAAAGTTTTAGGATATGGATGTTTTAGAAGCAGAGTGATACCCGCAAGGGCCGTCTGCGAATGGGGAAAGTTTTAGGATAGGGATGTTTTAGGGGCAGAGTGATACCCGCAAGGGCCGTCTGCGAATGAGGAAAGTTTAAGGATAGGGATGTTTTAGAAGCAGAGTGATACCCACAAGGGCCGTCTGCGAATGGGGAAAGTTTTAGGATAGGGAGTGTTTCAGAAGCAGAGTGATACCCGCAAGGGCCGTCTGCAAAGGGGGAAAGTTTTAGGATAGGGATGGTTTAGAAGCAGAGTGATACCTGCAAGGGCCGTCTGCGAATGAAGAAAGTTTTAGGATAGGAAGTGTTTTAGAAGCAGAGTGATACCCGCAAGGGCCGTCTGCGAATGGGGAAAGTTTTAGGATAGGGAGTGTTTTAGAAGCAGAGTGATACCCGCAAGGGCCGTCTGCGATTGAGGAAAGTTTTAGGATATGGATGTTTTAGAAGCAGAGTGATACCCGCAAGGGCCGTCTGCGAATGGGGAAAGTTTTAGGATAGGGAGTGTTTTAGAAGCAGAGTGATACCCGCAAGGGCCGTCTGCGATTGAGGAAAGTTTTAGGATATGGATGTTTTAGAAGCAGAGTGATACCCGCAAGGGCCGTCTGCGAATGGGGAAAGTTTTAGGATAGGGAGTGTTTTAGAAGCAGAGTGATACCCGCAAGGGCCGTCTGCGAATGGGGAAAGTTTTAGGATAGGGATGTTTCAGGAGCAGAGTGATACCCGCAAGGGCCGTCTGCGAATGAGGAAAGTTTTAGGATAGGGAGTGTTTTAGAAGCAGAGTGATACCCGCAAGGGCCGTCTGCGAATGGGGAAAGTTTTAGGATAGGGATGTTTCAGAAGCAGAGTGATACCCGCAAGGGCCGTCTGCTTTCTGCGTAGACATGTACATTCCTTGCAGTATTCTTCACAGTGGGGAAAATGTCTTGGTTTTTGAAATTACTTTTGAATCTGGACAATTTTTTTAATTGACTGACATTTCAAGACAGGACTGACTAGGGCAGAGACCAGTAACATCAACAGCCATGCCAGAGAGGCACAACCGGAGGATGCCATCATCATCTTCATCAGCTTGTTTAGAGCCAAGAGTCTGCTTCAAATGAAGACTAGACTTAAAGAACATTGACGTAGTGTCCTCAATGTCTGCATCAATACTCATCCCGTACACCGAACTATGGACTCCAGCCATCATATTGGAACAAGGAAAGCTCAAAGGAAACTTAGGATGTCACCAAGTTTCTACCTAGCTCCAACAACTATGGATTGACTCTCCACTCTCCAGGCTACATATTACATCATACAAGCACCGACCAAAAATAAATTCATAAATGACTCAAAAATGAAGTAATGAAAATAGACAAAAATTACAAAATTTGACCCACAAAAATGTTTCTAAATAAAATACAAATCTCATTCTCGAAAAAACAATTAATGGATTGCTTCAATTGTTATGTTGTAAGAAAAAATACAAATCACAAAAAGCCGGAAATTTCAAAATTATAAAAAAAAAAGATTGAAAATAAAGTTTATATTCTATCATAAAGATTGAGATAATTTCAGGGTGTGATGTCATATGAAGAACTCTATTACTGTTTATTCACCCAGGAGACCACCCTCCTTGGTTTAGAATTTAAAGGTGTTAATGCCAGGGTTGTAGTTTTTCCGAATAGTCTTTATACTATATTGTTGATTAATATTCTTGCCAGATTATGTCTGGTGCCATAATGTCAAGAAGTGCACAAAGACGAAGACAGTAGGCGCCCCCTGTGGCCTTATAATTTGGCCCACTTTGTATAATCATCATTTAAATGCAATTCTCTCCCCATGTTCAGCAGGAAAATTGCTTCTGTCAAATGCTTTCCATTTCTTTTCACAAAAATCAATTTGAAATAGTGCTACAGTTTCTTTGCGCAAATGTACTATTGTCATAATATTGAGAAATAGTCTTTCTTTGACAGCAGTGGTGCTGTGATGTCTGTTTGGGAAATGTGTTCTAGGTATTTTTCACGTATTGAATTCATGACATCAAATCATTGTCAGGAAATGTACAAAGTGAAATATTACTTCATATTTCTCTCCCCATGGTCAACAGGAATTTGTTTACAATCAAATTGACAAAATAAATTCCCTACTTTCTTTATGCATTATGTTTAGGTGTTTTTATGCAATTTTTTATTTTATTGATGTTTGTACATTGAATTCAGTGACATCAGATCACTGTCTTGATAATGTACAAAGTGAGAGATTTCTTCATTATATTTTACTTGTATTTTCTCTCTCTCCCCATGGTCAACAGGATTTTTTCTTCAAATCTGTCCCGTTTAACATAAGTATTGATACGGTCTGAGAGTTGTTGTAACCCTGTATGTTAAATTCATCAATATCAAATTACTCACTTGAAATGTGAAGTGAAATATTGATTCAGGATATTTCTCTTTCCATGGCCAACAGGAATTTGTTTACAATCAAATTGACAAAATGTTTTCCCCCACTTTCTGTTTGCATGATGTTGATCATGTGTTTGTATGCAAATGTTTTATGTTTGTACATTGAATTCAGTGACATCAGATCACTGTCATGATAATGTACAAAGTG
The DNA here is from genome assembly GCA_949987565.1 of Luidia sarsii. Classification (NCBI taxonomy): domain Eukaryota; kingdom Metazoa; phylum Echinodermata; class Asteroidea; order Paxillosida; family Luidiidae; genus Luidia; species Luidia sarsii. The sequence continues at coordinate 8,522,967 of OX465118.1, forward strand.
AGAGATTTCTTCATTATATTTTACCTGTATTTTCTGTCTCTCCCCATGGCCAACAGGAATTTGTTTACAATCAAATTGTCAAAATGTTTTCCCCCACTTTCTTTATGCATTATGTTGAGGTATTTTTATGCAAATGTATTTCATTTATGTTTGTACATTGAATTCAGTGATATCAGGTCACTATCATGAAATGTACAATGTGGGAGACTGCTGCATGGTATTTTTCTTGTTTCTCTCTCTCCCCATGGTCAACAGGATTTTTTCTTCAAATTGAAGAAATCTATATCTCCCCTTTAACATCAGTATTGAAACAGTCTGACCGTAATTGTGTTAGTTAATTTGTGTATGTTTAATTCATCCACATCAAATTACTGAGATGAAATGTGAAGTGAAACATTGTGTCATTGTACATGCCTTGTTTTTTCTCTTTCCCAAATGGTCAACAGAAAAAAATGCCTACAATCATGAATTGATAGATTGCTACTTATTTCTTTCCCCATGGTCAAAATGCCCTTTTTTACAATTTAATAAAAAACCTGTTTGCCCTTTTGGTTCACAGCAATGTTGCTATGGTATCCGTTTCCAAGTGGATTTTTTGTATATTAGATTCATTTGCATCTATTCACTAACATGAAATGTGCATTGAAATATTGCTTCATTTTATCTTTTTCTTTCTCTCCCCCATGGTCAGATGACAGTAACATTTGAAAATATGTTTTTCTTATTTATATACAGCAATGTTGCAAATAAATTGTATATTGATTCATTGACATCTATAATCACTAACATAAAATGTGCAGTTAAATATTACTTCATTTGTATCTTTTTCTTTCTCTCCCCCATGGTCAAAAAATATGTTTTTCCCCTTTATAAATACAGCAATGTGCTGTTATGTCTCTTTGCAAATTAATTGTATATCAATTAATTGACATCTATAATTACTAACATGAAATGTGCAGTTAGATATTACTTCATTTGTATCTTTTTCTTTCTCTCCCCAATGGTCAAAAACTATGTTTTCACCATTATAAATACAGCAATGTGCTGTTATGTCTCTTTGCAAATTAATTGTATATCAATTAATTGACATCTATAATCACTTACATGAAATGTGCAGTTAAATATTACTTCATTTGTATCTTTTTCTTTCTCTCCCCAATGGTCAAAAACTATGTTATCACCTTTATAAATACAGCAATGTGCTGTTATGTCTCTTTGCAAATTAATTGTATATCAATTAATTGACATCTATAATTACTAACATGAAATGTGCAGTTAGATATTACTTCATTTGTATCTTTTTCTTTCTCTCCCCAATGGTCAGAAAATATGTTTTTCCCCTTTATAAATACAGCAATGTGCTGTTATGTCTCTTTGCAAATTAATTGTATATCAATTAATTGACATCTATAATTACTAACATGAAATGTGCAGTTAGATATTACTTCATTTGCATCTTTTTCTTTCTCTCCCCAATGGTCAAAAACTATGTTTTCACCATTATAAATACAGCAATGTGCTGTTATGTCTCTTTGCAAATTAATTGTATATCAATTAATTGACATCTATAATCACTTACATGAAATGTGCAGTTAAATATTACTTCATTTGTATCTTTTTCTTTCTCTCCCCAATGGTCAAAAACTATGTTATCACCTTTATAAATACAGCAATGTGCTGTTATGTCTCTTTGCAAATTAATTGTATATCAATTAATTGACATCTATAATTACTAACATGAAATGTGCAGTTAGATATTACTTCATTTGTATCTTTTTCTTTCTCTCCCCAATGGTCAGAAAATATGTTTTTCCCCTTTATAAATACAGCAATGTGCTGTTATGTCTCTTTGCAAATTAATTGTATATCAATTAATTGACATCTATAATCACTAACATGAAATGTGCAGTTAAATATTACTTCATTTGTATCTTTTTCTTTCTCTCCCCAATTGTCAAAAACTATGTTTTCACCTTTATAAATACAGCAATGTGCTGTTATGTCTCTTTGCAAATTAATTGTATATCAATTAATTGACATCTATAATTACTAACATGAAATGTGCAGTTAGATATTACTTCATTTGTATCTTTTTCTTTCTCTCCCCAATGGTCAAAAACTATGTTTTCACCTTTATAAATACAGCAATGTGCTGTTATGTCTCTTTGCAAATTAATTGCTGTATATCAGATTCACTGATATATTATTTTGGGGGTGATTCATGTATTAACTGCATGACTTGAAATTTCTTTTGACAGTCATTGTACTGTGGTTGACTTGGAGAGTGGTTTTGATATTGTCATTTTCTCCCCCATGGTCAGCAGGTGAAATGTATGATTAATAAGCCAGGAGCTTTTTGTTTTTTGAAGTAGGCTTTGTTTACTTCTTAAATCTGCTACTACTAGTGCAAGTTCAAAACTGAACTGCAATAAATTCAGTATTTGCGAGTCGAATTACCCATGGTGGCAGAGTAAGAAAGAACTAATCAGAAAAAAACTTGTGCTGAGGTAAATTAAGCAAATGATCCACAATGATTTATGGTCGAATTTGCGAGCTCTTCAACAGTGTGTTTTGCAGTTTATCACACAACAATCTTGTAAAAACTGCAGTTTTCTTGATAACTTAATTAGGAGACTGAAAATGTTAGGAGTACTTGAAAAGTGTCGGTACTGACAGATGAATATGATATAAGTTTATAGTTAAGTTGATCAGGTGTGTTTGAGAAAATGAGGTAAAAATTGCTTACAAAAAGGGTAAGAAAGTATAAAAAAGGTAAGAGACTGCAAACTGGTGTTTCAAATTTCATCCTTCATCATTCTAAAAAAAAAGATCTGTAAATTACCATAACTAAATGCCCAAGCCCGGGCCAGTTTTGTTTTTTTGTTCCTTCTATGCATTCTGCAGGGCACCCTCAGATGTCAGGATATCAGTAGGTGTGGATCAAGAAGATGGAGAACTTAAGTCCCTGGGTGGGACGACCTTTCTCATCGTATCCTCATCTAGCAAGCCTGGCCCATGAAGAGATGAGAAGACGGACTCTACTTGCTACCTGACTGAGCTGGTGGAGCAGGAAGGATGACCTTACCTAGATGACCGATGAAGCAGGTTCCAACTCACAGATAGACTTTTCTTTTAAGCTCTTCCGAGTGTGGTTGGTGAGTAGGACTTTCTCTTAGGCCCTATACACTTAGTTGAAATAATTCTGTTTATCAGCTTGGCCAAAATATGCTTAATTTATATGCATGATGTTTCTGTCCGTCTTCCGTGTTACATTTTGAAGCTAAAAAAAATTATCTAACTATATATCACCATAAGCAAATGCAACAAAGAAATTTATTCTCTTGTACGGAAGTATTCAGAATAAGTTGCAACTTCTGTCTTTTTTAGTACAGCTGAGCACGGTCACATGGGATCTTGCTTTCGGCGTAAACATCTCACCAGTGAACAGTCTTGGAGTCACAACAATTTCTGCCATAGCTCCTGAGAGGAACACCATCAATTGGAGATCTACAAGAGGCATCCCAAAACCCACGCCATAGTCTTAAGAAATCTTGACTATTTCACCTGTCGCATTTAAAATAGGAGAGGGCCCAAGTGGCAATTGCACAAGCTGGGGGCCCTAAGACCAATTTGTTTCTAATTAATAAGATAATTTTGGATTGCTAGTTTCTTAAAGGTCCTATACAACATTGTTAGAGGTCAAAAGGTTGCCATAGTTTGTGTGTTCAACTTTTGAACATTCTCCAAAAAGCAATCCTGCAAAGGTTTTAGCTGAAATGGTGATCTGAGAAAGTAGAAAAAGGTAAAAAAAAAAAAACATCACGGTTTTTGCACCATTCTGTAGTGAAAGAAATAGTTTATGACTTGCGAGTAATAAACTATTTGTCGATGTTTGATTGAAGATTTCTGGGGAAGTACAGCATCCCAGACCATAAGATTTCAACATGAGGATTCTATCATGACCATCTACAAACTATGTAAATTAGATGGAAATCTGTGGACATCGATGTTCCCAATCGATCTTCCCAATGTTGTATTGACCTTTAACCCCTTGTTAAATTGATCGTGAACTGCTGGAATAAAAACCAGACTGCTAGAAATGTGTTATTCACTCTTGAAGACCATACTTCAAACCTACATTGAAGAATCAGAAATACCATTTTAGGTTAAAATTCTACTCTGGTTTAATGAGGCAATGTGCAGTCTAAGATCAAAGACAATAGAATCAAAAGATTTCAACTGAAAACTTTATGAAGTTTTGTATTAATACAAATATTAAAACCCAACTGCTATCTTGAATTTTGATCTTCCATGCATACCTGGAGCAAATGCTTGATCGCTCTTTAAAAGAGGGTCGGAAAGGAATTTTCAGATTTTTCCCCAAAGTGGGTTTTTATCTGTTTTTCGTCTTTCCCAGGTATATTTCACTAAAGTAGACAGTGCACGGCATGACTCTCTAATTTCAAGCAAAATACATTAAGTCTGTTGCACCAACATCTTAAAGTGTCCATTGTATCAGAAATGTGACGCTCCATGCCATACCCAGGCAGTTCCTGTAAATAGTGAAATGCACGTAAAGCATGGAAATAATCAAAAAAATTATATTAAAAGCATAGGGCTACAGTATGGCCGTCTTGTACACTCTGTATTTTGAGAAATCTGTACCCAATGACCTCCTAATAGGTCTCATTGGAAAGCTCATAATCTCCTCCATATCATGAGGGGAGAAACTAAATGTTGGGGTTTTTATTCAGGAAGTGCCTGGTTTTGGCCTGGGGTGTCACAAATAGTCTCCAAAGTAATGTAACATTTCTTAACTTCGAATGTGTCAAAAACTGCAAACTTTTAAAAAATAAAGATTTCAAACAACTATTATATAAGAAAAGTATGAAAACTCAACTACTATCTTGAATTTTGATCTTCCATGCATACCTGGAGCAAATGCTTGATCGCTCTTTAAAAGAGGGTCGGAAAGGAATTTTCAGATTTTTCCCTAAAGTGGGTTTTTATCTGTTTTTCGTCTTTCCCAGGTATATTTCACTAAAGCAGACAGACTCTCTAATTTCAAGCCAAATTTGTCAAGTCTGTTGCGCCAACATCTCAAAGTATCCATCGTATCCTGTAATCATCCCTGATGTAATGTAACAGTTCTAAACTTCGAATCTGATCTAATTACTGATTGTGAACATTTATTTCTTAAGTGTCCAAAAGAATTAAAGACAACTATAATACAAACCAGAACAAAGAGAAATAGCAAAACTGAAATAATTTCTTAATGCGTCTTAAATGTGTTTCCTACTGAGGTGCTCACTATGAAGCTGAAAATAAGTTACGGGTACTCTTAATTAATGAAAAATGTACTGGTGAAGGTATTTTTGAAAACTGATGTAATTTGAGTGTTTTAATCTAATACAATTTACAAAATTAAATGATGTACAAGTGACACTAACATTTCTTGGAAATGATTTTATTAATTGATTAGCCAAAATATCAACCATTATTCAGATCAAACCTTGTTCCCAACAGTACAATTTCTGAATTTCATATGAAATTTACGAAGTCTAATTTGTCTCAAATCTTTGGCTATTTTCTTGATTTGTGTCGGACATAGTCCTTGCTAACTACCTCAAACTCTGCTGATGTCTCTGAAAAATTCTGGATGGGTGTGATAAGGCGCAACTTGTAACGACTGGTGTGAACAAAGCGATACCTCCCCAAATCAGCATCTTTAGGGATCATCCACTGTACTGTCGCTCGACTCTGCTGATCGTCTTTTCGCCAGAAAATTCTAGGATAAACATGGATATAGAACAATCTTAGAATGAAAAAAATTACCAACTTTGAAAGAGAATAATTCTATTTTGTGACTGGGTTGTCCATACCCTGCTCAAACCAAATTTGTTAAGTTGCTCAATCAAAGTAGGATTCAAAGATGCGCAAGTCAGCTTCAGACAAGCTGACAGCTGATTAACCTTAATGCTAACCATGCTCCAGCAAAACCTCTCTAAATCTGAAAAAGTTTACTAAGCATTGAAATGCTTATGATAATAAAATGACTGACTAGAGCACAAGAAAAAAGCTGATCCTTTTGTCTTCCAAGTCTGACAGTTGCAAAATTTTGATAAACTGAAATTATCCAGGGTTGAAGGGCAGAGTTTTAACATTGTCCCTACCCTGGCAAAGACTAGTTGACTATTTGGGAAGGCCACCATCTAAGGGCTGGACAGCTCAGATGGAGGAGCACTGGTACTAACTTAACCCAGAGGTCCAGTCAAAGTTTGCTTTGCCAATTTTTCAAAATGTCGGAAAATTTGAATTACTCTTAGTGCAGGTTGTGCTAAGGATGTCTTGAGAGTGTCAGGTGTTAAAACAAATCAAAAGGCAGAAATTTAGAGCCACCCACTTGGTATTCCAATCAGCATCGTTGGCAATCTCAATCCAGTTACTGCCATCAAACATTTCCACGCTCACGTAGGATTTACCAAGCTGTTATGGAAATTGGAAACAAGTAGGCAGTAAATAGGAATTAGATTATTAAACTCTGCAACCGGTTGTGCAAAAATTATCTAATTCTAATTCAAGCTTATGATTTGATAGTAGTGGGATTGAACAATTAAACAAATAAAGGAAAAACTTTATTGGGAACTTGTGGACAGTTTTGGAAAATTGGCAAAGAAAATTTCGGTAGACCAGGACTTGAACCTGATACCACTGGTTTTGAGTACCAGTGCTCTTATCACCACTCAGGTATGAGCACTGGCATGCAAAACCAGAGGTCTCAGTCCAGGTCGAGGCAAATTTTCTTCGCCCTTTTTCAAAAGGTGAGAAAAAAGATGCTAAGTTACAATCAAAGAAAAACAAGTTGACGGAAAAAAAAAATTGTCACTTACTGACATTGTGGACCCTCGGTTAGGATCAGCAGACCAGAAAATTGCTTCAGCCATAGACCCCTGTGAGAACAATAATGTTAGGCTTGAATGGGCTCCCACTTACAATTAATGGTCCAATTAAATTAACCCATTTTTTCTGATTGAATTTCCTTTTCCAAATTTTATTGTCCTGAACAACTGAGGTAACAATTGCATACTCCAATTCATTGATTTGATGGAAATACAAAATGCTTACATTGCACTTATAAAGGTATAACCTAATCAAAAATGGTTCATGGTGACATGTTCACTGGTTTATTTGTTTTATATAAAATAAAATAAAGGAGAGTGTACCTGTCGATATTTGGAATCTACTTTCTGGTTCATATCTCCGAAATTTTTTCCTGCCGGGAGAGCATCCAGTTCCAAATCAATCGCTGGAGCAATAAATTTCTCTGGTGGTGAAGGTCCAGGGTCCATTGTGCCGTTGCCCTTGTGATAACAATAATTTTGAAAAATGATTATGATCAGGAAAAGTCTATGGATGTGGTTAAAAAAAAAATGCAAATTGTAACCAGGAAAATTGGTGCTCTTCCCTGGGGGGGGGGTCACAAGTGCACATGGTTTTTATATAAGTTGAATGGAAGTTTGTTCCATAGCTCATTGCAGTGTCAGTTCCCCCATGGGGAGAAAAACTTGTTACCCTAATTGAATAATGCTGATATTTTAAGTAAGCAGGTTGATTTGACCTATGAACCTTACTTGAATAAGATACTCAGCAAGCATTGAATACTGTTGTAGGTAGGCATCTAGAGTATACGGTCCATATAAGGTTGAAGCACCCTCATATCTCTGGGCCTGTAGATGAAATGAAAGTTGATTACCTTGTAAGGCAACTACTCTGTCAAAATAACTTGATTATTTGGGGGTCAAAATATTGAAACATTTTACAAATTTTACATTTTTATTGTATAAACATTTTGCACATTAGAGCACAAAAACACTGATCAAAACACCAAAACACCCACAATTGTAAAATAAAACACAAAAAAAAGGAAACAGCGGTCATTTCTTTAGATGGTTTGACTGTTGTTTGGGTACTTATTTGTCTTAAGGGTATTTTATAGTATCGCTGTATTATTGGGAATGTTGGAAAATAATTTGCTCCCAAAACAAGCATTCACAGAATGGTATTTTTTATAACTTTCTGAATCCACTACATCACCCTGTCTTAACAGCTTTGCACCCAAATTACTGGTAAACTAATTTTCCTAAAGTGAAAAAGAAATCTTACCTGATATTCCTCAAATGTAGTCACGTAGCTGGTGTACGTATTAGAAAGACTAGTTATCACTGTCTCTATATCGTCAGTCGTACCATTTTCAATCATCGTCTGGTGTAAGAAGCAAACAAAAAAGTAAAATACAATGTACGATAATTGGGAAAAAATGGGAACTCCTAAAATTTCAATATCTATTGGTTTTTTAAAGTCATGTAGTTATGATCAAAATAAAAAGACACCCCAATACACTTATTTTACTAGGACGCAAGACCTCTTGTTTAATGTACCAGTTTGCTAAACCAGAACAAAGATCATAATTTGAATGAGCTGTGATGAATAATTCAGAAACAATAATCAAGCAATATATTTACAAACCTGCTTCACTTTTTCCATCATTCTCCTTCCTGCCATTGTTCTGTAAAGTTACAGATAAAATAGAGATTTACTCTCAGATTTCACCATAGACTTGCTCCATGCAATAGTGCCACATTTCCACACAATTAAACCTGTCATGTTATATTGGAATATAGGGCTGAGGTTAATTTCTTTGCTCCTTTTGACCATGCTCGAGTTCAAATCAAAACTTGAATGATACAGATGCAAAAGGTATAAGGGTAAGATAGAACTTGGTTGTACCTGAAAAATGGTTTAGCGATTTGTTCTTCATATGCTATACAGTGGAACGTCACTATAACGATTAACTAACGCCGATATACCGAACATGCGGTAATAACGAACATGCCCTTTGCATTGGTTCCCGACATAAATGTCTGTGGATATGCGGCGGCAACTGCTATAATAAACAACCGCTATACCAAACAATTTTCATGGATCCAGGGATGTTCGTTATAGCGACGTTCCACTTTATAGACTTCAAGGAACATTTTACTCTAAATACAACAAAAAGAAAGAGGGTTAAGAAATAGATTTCCATTACTGATTGATGTATAATGCAAAACGAAACTTACGTGAACTCAGCAGGTCCAGAAATGATTACAAACTGGCCAATCTTTAGCAGTTGGGTCTCAACAATGTCGGGCACCATTGGATTACTAAGTATCAGAGCGATGAGTGCCTTGACTTCAGGAGCCATATCCTGTTAGGAGAAACATTTCAAACGATTAGGTAATGGAAAAGCGGTCTGGAAACTTTTTGAACAATTTAAAAAAATGGCAAAGACAGCTTTGACAGGCGTGGGACTTGAACCCAAGACCTCTGGTTTTGCGTAGCAGTGGTGTCCATTGCAAATAGTCAACTAGAAGCATTCAACCATTAACTGCAGTTTCAAATTTTTCAGAAAAATTTATTGTGCACTTTAGTGTACACAAACTCAAGAATCCTCCAAAGTACCAGTATAAGTTGCAGGAAAACAGTGTCAAATTTCGAAAAAGGAGAAAGGGGAGAATTTAAAAATACAAAGGCCGTTTCAGGTTGTAACTTTACTTTAATAGTTCTATGACTTCGTAGAGCTACAGTGAAGTTTATCTCTTTTGGAGAAATAGAATGGTTACCGTGGTATTGATGTAATCACCAACAGGAAGAAGCAGGGGCTTAGGTTGTTGGCAAGCCTGTGTTGTCGTAAAATCATTGAAGAGTGACTTTATCAGGCCGTCCCAGAATGGGTTACCTTCTTTCATTCCTTGAAACAAAAACCAAAAATCTTTCATGAGAATATTTCATACTTATTAACCAAGTTTAAACACTTTGCACTGGGCCACTTTTCAGTGCTAATGACCACATGGGGTTTTTGTGCCATTTTCAAAACCCCCTGAACAATCAAGAACAAATAAAAACCTTTGAAATAATTCCAAAATCAATAAGAGTACTCTGTTGTTGTAGGACAAAAAGAGTCTTTGTTTGAAACTTGGACAATAGTGGTGCCTGGATTCAGAGGGCCCAGAACATAGCAACACCAACGTGCAGTGGCTAAAGACTAATCGGGTGGGAAGAGTGTATACAATGGACCTTTCCCATGAAATATACAAATTAGACCTAGCGCATGCGCTTAACTAAATTGGTGGGCAAGCGGGCTGCCAACCAATCATAGTTTTCCACGGGCGTGCACGCGTTCCTTCTCACTAACAGTTTGGCGTGCGGTCATTGGCTATTCAGCGTTTCCTGCGTGCGTATTTCAAAACCTGCACGCAACGCACACTCGTTTGCCAACTAATTTAGTAAAGCCAACCAATTTAGTAAAGCGCATGCGCCAGCTCTTATTTGCATATTTCATGGGAAAGGTCCATTGTAGCAACAAGTACGTACTGTACTTCATCCCAAAAAAATATTTTCTGTGATCAGCATCAAAAACTAGGTAAATTATGCAGTTTGAAATCAATAAATCAATGTATGCTAAATCCTGCATTGAATTACTAGGGACCCTATAATAATCATTACATACCATGGGGATCAGCATGAATATGCATGAAATGGTGAACACGGAAGCATCTGATTGGCTGTTGAATGAAATGGGCAATGACTGGCAGCTTTCATGGTGTGAACGCATTTCTATGACAGGAAGAAATTTTTTAAAAAATCCACAAATTTGTGAATCGTTTAAATAGTATGGCCTGGTGTATCCCAGACTTTGAGAACATGACTAGAAAAAAAAGCATAAAGTCATGGCATTTAGCTTTGTAATGAGAGCAGTGAAATGAAATGGTATGAATTCACGTTGAAATTTATTGCCACCCTTTGAAACAAAACAAAATTAAGTGATTTGCATGTTGCAAACTGCTTTACTGACTGCTTAATGACTAAAATGGATATCTCAAAAATGTAGAGAGTGGGACATAGTATTATAGGGTTTGTCTCCACTTACCTTGTGTGAAGGAGACAATGCCAGGTCCATCTGTAGTGCCTGCTGCAAAGCTGTATCCCAAAGCAGGTGTGCAAGTCGTGAACTAAATCAATGGAAAACAGAAAGCAGTCTTTAAGGGGCATTAACAGGTGGAATTAAAAATCTAGAATAACAAATGATTCCACAGCTTTCCTGTTGCAATTTTGTGTGAAATCCTTTTTCATTTCCAACTCAAAAAGCAGGAGTGGTCGTGTCTTTTCTACTAAGGGCACAAACATTGCATATGTCATAACCGGTAAACCCATTAATTGATTCACTTTCTGTTACTGATGATACAACTTTTCAATGAACACTGCAAAAGATTATTTGTTCTTCCACTCACTGTGTCGCTTTCTTTAGTAACGGTGACATTTGTCATGTTCACATATTGATGAATAGCAGCCACAGAACCACTGACTGATGTGCCTGTGGCATTGTACAGTTCCTGGAAATGAATCACAAACCGATAATTATATCAATTTTAGAGGTGAGGAGTACTCATCACTCTCATTACCATTGATAATCAAACAAAAATCCGGACTATCTTTGCAAAACTGCGTGGAATTTCAATTACCCGTGAGTTTCTAACAAAAGTCTGAAATGTTTCAGTGACTTGAGTGGGATGCTTACCCCAGATTGTTTAGCCTTTATTAGTTTGAGTACCAAGATACAACAGAACTAAGAATGCACAAGATACAGGAAATGTATCTGCCTTAGAAACAAAAAGTGTTTGCTTTGGTGAGGCTAGAACAACTATTGACAGTCCAAAAAACAATTTACCAATTTGAAAAAAATAGCAAAGAAAACTTTGTCTGGACCGGAATTTTAACCTAGGACCTCTGGTTTGGTGTACCAGCGCTGGTTTGCACAACAAGAGGTCTCGGGTTCAAATCCGGTCCAGTCAAAGTTTTCTTTGCCGTTTATTTCAATTTGTTCTTCAGTTCCCAGTAAGTTTTTTATTTGTTTAATTTATCAATTTGACAGACATGACCTGAAAATCATCATAACAGGCTAAGAATTGGACAAATGAATACCTTTGGTCAGCAGATTATATAGCTCTACAAAGAAAAAAAAAATTTCAGCATGGAAATAAAAGAATCTGAAGGTACCTTTGCTTTTTGGTAAAGTCTCTCTCCAATCATTCGGGTGTTTTCAAACATATCATCACCAGGCCCTCCACCAAGACATTTAGCTGCCTGAAAAATCAATTCAAAAACAAACTTTAATGATAATTTGACCAAACTCACACCCCATGAAAGGTGTTAAGTGGAAAAAGTAGAAAACCTCCGAGATGAGGGATGTTTGGTACTTAAATACTGAATGTAGGAAGGTTAGTTTTCAATTTGCTGAAATCCTAAATCTCTTGACATTTATAATTTAAAATTGTTGAAGCACAATCGCTATGGCTACCTGTCCATCACATGTACTAGTTTCTTCATCACACAGCTTGCCTGTATCCACACAGATTGTTCCATTTACGTGAGGGGTTGTATCGCCGTGGTTACTTGTTGGAAAAGCAGCAACAAAAGAACCCTGAAATGAAAGGAAATGATTTCTTGGGTAAATTATAAAAAATAAATACAAAATAGTGTTTTCTGTATTTAACCAAAATTGACCCAACTTGAATTGTCTTTGGTGGCCTTCTTTAACTTTTCCTTAACTAATTTCCCTACGATAAGTCGGCATTCGGCAAGCAGCAAGCAGTGACTCACTGTAATCCATGTGCAAATTAATTCTATCTGAAATCACAGAAAAACTACATAGTGAAAGAGCTTTAAAAAATCCCAAACTCAAAATGAAAATGAAATACAAAATACAACTTATTTATAGAGCTTATTCCACAAAACAAGATTGGCTTCAGGAAAAAGGAAGTGCTAAAGTTTTCCCTTCAAACAATGAATGATAATCGCAATGTATAGAATTGAAGAAATATGAGTTCAATACCTCGCCCATCTTAGCTCCTGAGTTCATTTCCATTTCAAAGAGGTAGGAGGCATATCCTTTGTTGTCACTACTGATCAGCTTGTTAGAATTCTCCATGCTGACAGGATGCACGGGGAACCAACTAAAGAATAAGCAAAATAGACAAACAGATGTATAGCTTTGATGGAAGCCACTGAAACGGCATTACACTCATTGGAAGGTTTGCGGTGACATCATGCAACACGTCTCTCTCACTCCATCTGAAAAGAGATGTGTTACAAGGGCCCTTTTCCAAAACCCAGCATAGGCTCAGGCTTCAGCTTTGTCTTCATTTCTGAAAAAGGCCTGAAAATGGGAGACCTTTGGCTTCATTTTTTGATGTTATACTGCGTTTTAGATAAGAATGCAAAGTTTCAAGTTCAACGAAGAACTCCAACCTGTGTTTTCAACTTTTGAATAAAAGAGACAAAGCTGGAGCCGAAGCCTATTAAGCCGGGTTTTGGAAAAGGGCCAATGTGTCATCACAAACCTTTCGCTCGATACTTCCACCATGCAAACCTTATCAACATTACTCACACATATTGTCAAGCAGGTTCTAAAGTGTGTTCTTTTTACTCAAACACATGAACAAATACATGTACTTTTAAAGAAGATATACTCTCTGCATTTTAAATTATACTTTATTTGGTCCCTTAGGCCTACTAATGTTTTTACCCAGAAGATTTCTCAGCACTGATAAGGTCTCATGAAATCATTATTTAATAACATGAGGTTATCAAAAACCTCTTCAAAATGAAGCTAGTGTGGAAAATGATAATCAACAAAGTTTTCAAAATTTTGAGCAAGAGAAAAAAAAAATAAAGATGAAAATGTCTCTGAAAACCATGGAGAGAGGATGAGCTAATTAAAAAAAAAATGCTTATCAATCTCAGATACTTACCATATAACTCCTAGCCCATTTCCATCCTTATCATCAAACTTTAGCATAGTCATGTCCTTATCAACATTGTAGCTGTACCTAAAAATCAAGCCAGAAAAAAAATTGATTATATTGCTGCCTCCCTTTATAATGTATTTGAACATCTCTAGTTAAAAAAAAATTGTTTTGAATTTGTTAGAGAGAAAAAATTGATCCATATAAAAATAGGCAATTCACCTGTGACTTTTCACAAAATTCTTCAATATAACTCCCATTCTTGAGAGCTTCTAGTGTATTGTATAAAACCAAATTAATTTCCTTTTTTCCTATTTTCTAAGTCCACCATTAACATTCAGACTGACATCTGACAATTTCTAGATTCATAAAATGGACGGCCTGGTGTTTCAATCCAGGCAGAACCTTTCTCAAAAGCAGATTAATCGTTCTGTATTTTGGTCATTTTAGTCAGTAAGCACTTTGCAACATTTCTGTATATTATTCTAAATTTCATAATTCTATTAAATTGATCAAGACTGTTTTTCTCATCATTTTACCAGGCGTAATATGCAAAAATGTTGCAAACTGCTTACTGACTAAAATGACCAAAATGCAAATCTAAAAAAAAAGTACAGATCTGATGTTTCAATCATAGCAGGGGCTTTTTCAAAAACAGAATGATTGAAATGTCAGGTCCACTAAATGTGGACATTTTTTCCAGGTGCATAAAAGAAGCTATTTGTGGAATTGTTGTTTCATTCAGGCATTTACCACTGACATCAAAATGAGTTGATGCGGTTTCTTACTTGTCCCTTTCCTCCTTTGGGTTATACATGTATGCAGTAGGACTCCTGTTGATATTTGCCTCAAGAAGTTCACCTTTGATGTAAGAGATGCTTCCATCCTGAAGGTTGTTATGGGCATTCTTGATACTCTGTCGGGAAGGGGAAGAGAACATCTTAGGTATTCAATCAAATTGATAAAGCTAAAACAAATGATCAGATGAGGACCACTAGCAGATCGGAAAAAAATCCTTAGCAGCAAAAATAAAATTAAAATAAAACTATGGCACTCTTACTTAACAAAAACATCAACAGTTAGAGGGCCTGATGTTTCTCAAAGACAAAGGTCCTGCTAGGATTGAAGCAACAGGCCCTCTAACTTTTTAGATTGATGTAGGCCTATTGCAGGTCAGTGAGCAGTTTGCAACAGTTTTTGTATTAGCTTCATGTTAACAAACACTTAACTCAAAGGCTAGATTTAGTATGGGTGAAAAGTGTTATTGGCTAAGTCATAATAGGCTAAGTCTTCAGTCCCCTGAAGACGAATAGAGTACATGTCGAGTTCCTCTGGTTCTTTTCAGAACCACACATACTCACAAAAGAGAATTTACATGGTGTCACCGCAAACCTATTATCCTAAGTCATAATAGGTAGCTAGTGTTAGTGAAAAGGAGAAAAATTGGATGAGCTAAAACACTCTTTAAGCAAAAAACAACAAAGCAGAATTTTCTTTCAGATGTGTGAAACTAACCTGCACAATTCCCTCAACAATGGCATCCAAGCTTGATCTTTTAATCCCAAATGCAGTCGCAGTGTACAGACTATACTGGAAATATCCGCCAGGTCCCGAGTGAGTGTGAGTGCCACTAAGAGCAACATTCTTCTCAGTGTAAACATCTCCATAAGATGGCACCAACTGCTCTATCACCTGTTTGGAAGTTGAACAAAAGGAATCAATTTGCTTTGTAGGACACCATCATGGAACAAGTTATTCTCATGTCTTGGCCTCAAATCTCTGTTTAGTTCATGTTATTATCAGTTGTCTTCACTGATTTAGACATTTGACCTTATCTCACAAATCAATACATGAATACAATGATGGCATTACTTTTAAATGTTTTCAAACAAGCAAAGGAAAGGAAAACTGGCTGGGAATTATTTGACAATTTGAAAAATAGCGAAACATTTTAAGATTACTTATAAAAAGATAGTCTCTTGATTAAAAGATCTGTTCTAAAAACAAATAGGCCCCTAGAGTGTACTGTATATATGCCTTTGACAAAGATCCTGGTAGGATAAAAACGTCACATTTGTGTGAAATGTGAGCAAAAACACAACTGGGTTGAATGGAGTTGAAAACAAAAATGTAGACAAATTCATAATATATAGTTGGCGGATCTATGAGTTACTGTATCAGCTTTACCCTCAGTCTGATGGCTGTTGACATCATGGCAATATCTGCACTGACAAACACATTGCAATCAGTCTGACTCAGGTCACAGGTTATGTATGCCCTGCTGTACAGCCGCAGGTGGATTCCCTCCGTGTTCTGGCCAAACGCCGCGTACCCCATCTGGAGTTTACGATACAGAAACGATCAAATTATACAAGGTATAGAAATAGACAACAATAATGAAAGAGCCATATAAAGAAATGATTTACGATAGATGAAGTTTATTTGAAATTATTCTCACTCACAAAACAAAATGTACATGAATTTCTTCATTGTCTTTTCGTAATCAAAAACCCACACACAGGGTTTAAGTTTAGCAATGGGCCTGTGGCCAAACTATTAATGATGGTTGTAATTGTCTTAAGCCAGTTGAGGTACATTCAAAACTATCTCGGCTCTCCATTTGTTAAAAAAAAACAAATGTTGTCTTAACAGTACTTCCTCAAGTCATCTTTTCCCAATCATGTTATTGGTTATTGCCTACGGGTGTTGAACCCTGGCTTCATGATTGAACTTTCAGTCTTTTGAATTCCTATGAGGGCAGTGGTTAACGTACAGACAAATGTAATCAGATGTTCTCTGGGATGTAAGCAAACATCCAAACTTCTTGGACATAAATTTAAGCGATGAAATAAAAAAAAAACTTTCCCCACCAAAAAAAGCACAGAAAAACCTTTATTGCAGGAAGATATTATATTATCGAGATAGGTAATAAACTGATACTTATATAAGCTGTGATCAGATCTAAGATTTAATACATTTACAAATATTAGGGACAATTTTTACACACTAGTCAGTTTACAACTCCACCGATTTTGGAGCTGATAAAAAGGGTTGGGCCAAAAATAACATCAGTATCTGCTTTGAGTAATTGTAAAGTGTGCATGCTGCTTTGTGTACACAAATCAGCCTCTGCTAGCGGTATTTATGATCTAGTTAGTATGTGTACACTGCTCGTTTCAAAGTCTAATAGTCCTTCAGTTACTAGCAACGCCAACACTGATGTAGCCCCATTTCCTTGGTTCATAAGTATCTCACTATCTGGTCACAGCCTTGCATAAAGGCTGTGCCAACTCTATGCTTGCACTTAAGTAAAGCCTTTGTCGTTCAGAAAATTGCAATCAATGCTTTGGTTTAGATTCCCCCCCCCTCCTTAAAGCCCCTATACAACATTGGTAAGATCGAAAAACAGAAATGTTCACAGATTTACAATGTACATGAAACTTATACAGGTTGAATGCTGTATTTTTTTTAGAAAAGAGATCTCATCGAGATCTTTCTGAACAGTACAGCGTTGAATGCTGCATTTTCGCGAAACAAATGAAGCGGTTTTCACAATTTTCTCACGACTCTGTTGGCGGATTGAGCTGAAATTTTCACAGGTGTGATAGCTATTTCATGCATATGTTGGATCAGACAACGTATCTATTCTTTGACCTCGACCAATGTTGTGTAGGGGCTTTAATCATATTATGAGATGATGTATATGAACCAGTTTCTTTTCAATATCGATTTTGTTTTTGTCATTTTCATGATGCAGCAATACAATCAATCACTGTATCAAAAGTATTTGGGAAATTTTGATATCCAAACAACTTTGTAAGAAAATCCCAAACTTTCAAGTTCAACTGGCTGCTAATATTCTCATATAGTATATATTTCCACATTCATCAACACAGTGGATTTGTTAAGTTTTAAAACGGCATAATTTAATTGTAAACTAGTCGCACTTCCTTGAATTTAACATGTTTAATGTTCCATCAAACAATTATAACGTAGACCATAAATGTATAATGTGTATGTTTTAATAATAGTATTTGAAGGTCGACTAGGATCCATAATTGATGTTTTAAAAGCACCAGAAATGTCATTTTAATTGTTCAATAGTCCAATCATTAGACTAGAGAAACCAATATTCCTATCCTCGTGGGATTTTTTGTTTAATCAAACTTAAAAAAAATCAATTCAAACTCGATCGCTGTATTTTAGGGCATTATTATAATATAATTTCTGGATTGGCTAGCAGTAGCAGTAAGCTTGTAGAACAATTTTGTAAAACTTTATTCAACTCTTCTTGGGTTGATTTCTACCTTGACAGCACCTCATCAGAAAATAATTTGAAGTAGAAAAGTCACATCAATTTAATTATTTAGGTGCCTGCGCAATACGATAGAAAACAACTCAGTGTACACGCCCACTCACCCTTGAAAAAACCCATTAATTTAGACCAGGTTTCTGGCACAGCAAAAAACACAAATTCTTACCATGATATACAAAAATGTTGCAAACTGCTTACCGACTAAAATTACCAAAATGTAAATCTAAAATTTAGTGGGCCTGACGTTTCGATCCTAGCAGGACCTTTGAGAAAGGTCCTGCTAGGATCGAAACGTCAGGCCCACTAAATTTTAAATTCTTACCATGTTAACATCGAGCGCTGGGCCAGTAACATCCGAGATGCCAACCCCAACTCTGTAAGTCGTGGCAGCGGCAAAAACCACTGCAAGATGCAGTGAAAGAGCCAGAAAAGTTGTTTTCCCAATCGCGACCATCCTGACCAAATTCACCTGTTACACTTACAGTGTTCGTTGCTCCACCATCGAACTCGTGAAAGATGTAAACACTGGTTTTTTTTTTCCATCGCCAAAAGCCGTACCGCTATTTGGTTATAGCGCCACCAACGACTGCTCGGACTTTGATCTGCTTGAAAGCCAGACGTCTGGAGCATGCTTTTTCATAAAGTTGCACGACGGGACCCGACTACTTCTCGCATGCGCGCACGAAATTTGAAATAATGGCGGCTACCAAGCAAGACACGAAAGCAAAGAAGATTACTTTGAAGGGCTCCTGCGAAAAGGTCGCTGAGTTTTTCTGTAAGTTTCCTGGTGCTAAGGAACGTATGACATATATTATGTTTATTGCGAGCTGTAAAAAAGACTTTGTCAAGAAGAGTTTGATGGCAATCGTATTCGTAACTTAATGTTTTTTTATTGTTAATTTTTGTATTCAGTGCATTGTAACATAACTACAGTACATGTAGCCCCGGAGTCTACATTATTTTTACAGCAAAAATGCAAATGATTAGTACTTACTATATAGACTACAGTACAGTATAGAGGCTTGTTGTCAAGGCCTCCTGAAACTACTATTTTTTAGGCCTTCAGTACAGTAAAGATTCAGAGATTTTTTAAACCTGTCATGTGTAAACAGGGCCCTAGCTAGTCCGAGTAACTTGGACCCGACAAGTCACCCTTTTTTTATCGAATTTTGAAATTTTGAGTGACAGTCACCCGAAACTCAAAATGTTTAAAATTCGTTAAAAAAGGGTGACTTGTCAGGTCCAAGTTACTCGGACTAGGCCCTAGCCAGTACTCGGGCTCATTACTCAGTTACCCCCAGAACTGTGGGGTACTTCTACGTCGTCCGCTGCTCTCCCGACCGGAACCCAACAGATAACTAGATGCTTTTTTCAGCTAATAGACTATCAGCTAATAGACTGGTTCAACCAGCCTGCAATGCTGACGAAATACAATCAAGTCAAGGAACCACACGGATGACTGCCGTAACAACAGCCACTGCGTATAATTAAAATATCGAAATGCAATCCTTGAGAAAAGTAAATCAACGACTGAACGAGTTGCAGATACATGTAATTGAGTAACTATGTACATTATACAAATGCATTCAAACTAATTCAATAATATTGTTATTAATAAAATAATTGTAATATTAATACACAAATATTGCTTACTGACTAAAAATTAGGAGGGCCAGATGTTTCGATCCTAGCAGGACCTTTCTCAAACTCAAAGGTCCTGCTATGTACTGTGCTACTGCTAGGATTAAAACGTCAGGCCTTCCTAATTTTTGACAATGAATTATCATTATGTCTACTTAAGTCTTTAGATCATTACCGGTATTTGACCCACACAGGACCCATATCTTTATACTACGTAGACTGTGGGGCCTGTTGATTACGGAAGATGTAGACCAGATGTTTTTGTGCTTTGTCATTTTGTTATGCTTTACTTCAAATATTCCTCCATGCTTGTACTAGGCTTCGTATTGTATTGACTTTATAGACTTCCGCCACTAAGGTTGTTCTCACAAAATCAGCACACACCACCATCTAAGGGCCGGATAGCTCAGATGGAAGAGCACTGGTACGTTAGTCCAGAGGTCTCAGGTTCATGTCCCGGGCCAGTCAAAGTTTTCTTTGCCAATTTTTCCAAAATTGTACAAAAGTTCCCAGTCAGTTTTTCCTTGGTTTGTTTAAAATCAGCACACTTTAAATGTTTAATTCCTCATTACAGTCTATGGCATCAACAGCTTGCTGTATCAACGAGGCATTTACTCTCCGGAAACCTTCAGTCCAAAGCACAACTATGGGCTTACACTCTACACATCCACAGACAAGGCACTACAAGACTACTTGGCAAACGTGCTCAAGCAACTCAATGGCAAGTATCTCACGGTGCTTTACCGTATCAATTTGGAAAAGTACTCTCGTTGCTATTTCAATTTGGATAGTATCATATGTAATACACACAAATGTTTCAAACTGCTTACTGGCTAAGACCATTTACACAATGAAGGCTTAGGCTCGGGCCAGTTTCTTGGTGAATTACTCTGTACTTAACAATCCAACAAACCTACAATTTCGGCGACAAGACAACCGTTACTTTCAGATTTTGTCAGACGGAGATGAAGCCTGAGTGCAAGCCTATTTAATTCCTGTATTTGTGGCCGTTGGGATCCAGGCCCTCTAAACAAAAAAACAAGAAAAGCAGCAGTAAACTCTTACAGTGCCCAGAGTGTTAAATGCCCTATGAAACCTGAACTATACATTGTGGCAGTAACCAACCATGAATAATTATACTTACACCAATACTGATTATATAATAATTTTATCCCAGATTTATCAGACACAACTTATTTTCATAGTAAGGGGCCATTCATAATTTTCAAAAAGTTTTAAAATTTCGGCTTTTTTTCTTCTTCAAAATTGTGGGTGTGTGGGTCAAGGCAAAAAATTGAAAATCGAAATTCTCTTTTTGAGGGCTGAAAGGGCTTAAAATGTAAAAAATGTAAATTTTGATATCTCAAACGCCCAAATGTTAAAGTATAGGAACAATGGAGAAGACATAGCCATGTCCTCAGACGAGTGCATGTGTACAAGACATGCAGTTGTGCACATACATGTATTTTTATTGAAGAAGAAATAAATTTTGTAAAATCGAAATTAGGGGTGGGTGGATAGGTCCAACAAATTTGTGGGGAAAAAAAAAAAAATCGAAATTTTAAAACATTGGAAATTATAAATGGCCCATATTAGTTATGTAAAAAACAATTTTTACTGCATTAATTTGACCCAACCTAGTCCCATTTAAAAAGACCCAAAACATTTGAAAAACTTTTTCCATTTTACCAAATCTGATATCACACATACAGCTAGTGTCTCCTCATGCTGAATTCTAACGATGGAGATATTAGATACACAGTTTTTGAAGAGCTTTGTAGTAAGGCATAGCTTTGTCGACCACCTCCTGGAATGCTGGCGGCAGTCTCGTCTCTTCCGTTACGCCTTCCTTCTTGGAGTCGGTTGGTTTCATGAAGCAGGTGCTCTTCAAAGCGCAGTCAAACCAACCGTAGAGCTCATTCTCCCTCAGGCATGTTTCGGGTATCATCCAGTTGTCTGGCACTCTGCCACCGTCACAGCTTTCCCAGGTCAGCAGTTGCTCGGTAAACGGTAGACCTAAGACTCGGCAGAGTGTCTGAACGGTTTCCTCGGGCGTTTGGACCAAGTCCTCGGCGTCGACCACTGTGGCCTTCAGTCCCAGTTCCTTGGTCACGTATTCGTGCAACTGGAACAGCTTTTCAAACGGATTAAACACTTCAAGGAGGAAACCCCCCGGGCGCTCCGCTGGCACGTCGGCGATTCTCCGATGAAATGAGAGCAAGGATTTAGAAGGGTGCCTGATCAGGAAGACGTGCTGGTATCCCTCCGGTACCATGTGGTATTGCTCGGCTAGTCCATAGGCTATGTCTTTCAGGAGAACGAGAGACTTTCCCTGCCATGGCTTCTCACAGAGGCCTTTCACCTGTGCCAAGCAGTCGGGGTCAATCTGGTGATTGCGGCTTTTTGCAAAGCTACTAACAGCTGCTGATCTGAACGTCTCCAGCAGGACGAAGGAATTGGGTATTTGGGACAGACAGCGA
This sequence comes from Luidia sarsii, assembly GCA_949987565.1. Classification (NCBI taxonomy): domain Eukaryota; kingdom Metazoa; phylum Echinodermata; class Asteroidea; order Paxillosida; family Luidiidae; genus Luidia; species Luidia sarsii. The sequence continues at coordinate 8,545,247 of OX465118.1, forward strand.
GTGAGCACAGTAGACAAGGAGCGTGGGACACACCAGATTGCCAACCTCCTCTGGGAGTCTGTCTTCTCGGCCATAGCTCAGTTCTGTTTATCCGAGGTTGCCAGCAGAAATTGGACTCGATCAGACGTTTTCTGTCCAGCGCCAGCAGAACTAATAGTGCATCAAACTGTACACAATTCTTTAAAACAAACTGTTTTATAAGTCACCAACATACATACAGGCTATGGTTGGTCCACTCTGTAGACAGGGAATAGGGGATTTAATTAAGCACCGTGTCGGTGTATCGACTTCCTCTGGTATAATTATGTTTTGTGCATACTGATCAAGGTACTTAAGGTCACTGTGTATGTTCAGTATACGGTAGTCAACGGTTTACCTGAGATTATGGTATACAACATAATGTATCATCTCTTAAATACTTAATTACTAATACTATAGTACTTCATGATATTTGATTTTCTGTATATATATCCTATGTGACCTTCCATGCCAATTTTAATAATGTACAGATTGACATTGGGAATGAATTTGAGCATTGAATATGCGTAAAGGGCTGATCGTTGTATTTTGATGACTTTTAGATTGGCTGATGCAAAAGACTGTTCAAAAGGTCGTGGTCGTGGTCACCGAAGTGGAGACTGGAGATGTCAAAGAAAGATGGCAGTTTGATATCGAATGCGACAAGACCATGACAACGGAAAGGCAAGTACAAGCCAAAAAAAGTGCAATGACCAAACCAAACCCAGTCTGTGCTTAACATGCATTAGACATCACACGCCAAGCAGTTAAATTTGATGTCATGAAACTTTGATGCTAATCTTGTTCATGAATAAAATATGTTACCTTCACAAAATTAACTAGACTAATGAAAGTTCAAAGCACTTAATACATTGGCCACTTTGTGTTCCAATCATTCTGTTTCCAAAGCTTGTCACCTCTGGAGTCAAAATCATGCTCGAAAAAGGATTTAATTTATCGGGAGTGAACCCATGCACTATTCTTTATTTTCATTTTCAAATACAATTGTGCGTTGTGGAGCATTCCTCTCCCCACATCTCCGATTTGTGACCAACGGAGCATAAAGGCCGCCGCACACGAGAGCTATCTGCTGAGCAAAAATTCTCTCAAGGTCGTTAGCTCAGCACGTAGCTCACCGTGTGCGCTGAACTTTTGATGAGATTTCTGCCTCAAGAGGCCATGAGACCAATATCTATCCACTTTGATTTTGTTCGCCTCTCGTGGATGAAAACTCATCGTGTGCGGCGACTTGAGCTTCGTGCTGAGCACAAAAATCACAACCGGCCAATAAAAGCGCACTCTCTGTTCACGTGATGGCTTCCAAAAATTGATTTTTGCGGCAGCCTTTAGCCTACCATTATTTCATCAAACTATGTGGGCTGATATCATATATGATGTTTGTGTCGAGGAGAGGGTGATTTAATGAGGGTACGCCCTACTCAACGAGATAATTACTGAGACGTCCGCACTAGGAAGCATGACTCCCAGGTTCAAATCCCGCCCGAGCTGCCTGATTTTGTTTTCAGCAGGCAATCGAGCAAAGCACTGAGTGCTTATTACGTCAAGTAGGGCAAACCCTCATTGAATTAATACACAGGCTACCTCCTCAGGGCCTCAGGCCAACCCTGTTCCTCGCCGTTTGTTTTAAATTTTGTGATTGAAAAAATGGCAAAGAAAACTTTGACTGGGCCGGGACTTGACCCGATGCCTCTGGATTAACGTACGTCTACCTGTGCTCTTCCATCTGAGCTATGTAGCCCTAAGATGGCGGCCTTTCCAGTTTCCAAATAATAAACTAGTCTTGGCTTGGATGGGGGCGCCAGTCACAAACAATTCAACCATTAACTGTATATCTCCAGGGATCACACCCCTGCTTTTGGCTGGATAGCTCAATTGGAAGAGTAGGCCTACTTGTACGTTAATCTCACAGGTTCAAGTCCCAGTCCAGTCAAAGTTTTCTTTGCCAATTTTTCAATCTGTTCAATAGTTCCTAGTCAGTTTTTCCTTTGTTTGAATTTTCAATGCGTTGTTTTTTTGTTGCATTTGTGCAGCCAACCCAGAGAGAAGACAGACGAGGAAATCAACAGAGGAATCCGAGCTGTCATCACCCAAATCACGGCCACTGTCACCTTCCTCCCTCTCCTGTCCAAACTCTGTAAGTACGCGTCAGACGCCCTCCCCCGTGACCAAGTCTCAGTCGGCCACTTGCGCAGCAGGTCTAACTTAAAGCCCTTACACAACATTGGTAAGATTGAAAAACAGAAATGTTCACAGATTTACATGAAACTTATACAGTTTGAAGATGGTTATAGTAGAAACATCTCACTGAAATATTTCTGCCTAAAATGTTGTATTTTGGGAGAAAAGAGTTAAAGATATCGTTTACGTCTCACCAAGATCCAAACTATTTTTCGGAACAGTACGGCGTTAAATGCTGCATTTTCGCGAAACAAATGAAGCGGTTTTCACGATTTTCTTGAGACTCGGTTGGCGGATTGAGCTGAAATTTTCAAAGGTGTGCTATTTCATGGATATGTTTGATCAGACAATGTATGGATGCTATTCTTTGACCTCAACCAATGTTGTGTAGGGGCTTTAAGCGGGGAAGAACATTTTTGGAGAATGAGATTGTCTGCCGAGGCTCCATGCCAGGGCTTTGCTGAGCAGACAACAGAAGAAAGCAAACTGCTGGCTGTATACAAGTATTGGCCCATGATCTTCCCTGTTTTCCCTCGAGGTAGACTGTTCATGCTCAACACATTTTTAGTGCTTTGAACAGCAGCTCTTCAAAAGCGGTCTCGGGATGGGGCTGTTCTTAACCTCATCTTCCTAGATTCCACATCAGATCATATCAGTCTCTCCATTTTTTTGGTTCTCCGAGGCCTTCTGAACCCAAGCAGCATTAGAGTTAGTGAAACACGAAGGTCTCTTCCACAGGCTTCTGCTGTGACCTCATTCTTTTGTCCACACAACAATGCGCATGCAATGCATTTCTTACATGGTGTGAGCCGCTTGACCACTTTTCCACAAACTGCCACTCCTTGCCCACCACGATGGCTCCATCTATGCTCTACACAGTGGACCATAATGTTCTCACCCCCAGGTTGACCTGACCTCTGACCTCTGACCTCGACCTCCCTTTGACCTCTGACCTACAGGTACCTTCAACATCCTCATCTACACGGACAAGGATGCCAACACGCCGGAGCAGTGGGAAGAGTCTGGTCCCTCCCTCATCACCAACTCTCAGGAGGTCAAGCTGCGGAGCTTCACCACGTCAATACACAAGATAGACGCCGCCGTGTCCTACAAGGACGACGGAATGTAACGCTTTACGGCGCCTCTAAAGTAAAGTGAAGCTGGCCCAAGCTTGTCGCTTAGGTACAATATTTATCCACTGCATGTCATTAGCCCTAACACTAAACACGGTTGTGGTAATTTAGGGTTTGGGGGTTAAAGAAAGTGGCCCAGGCTAAAGGTCAAATGAAGGTTAAAGTCACTCATCTTCAATACACAAGATAAACACAACAGTGTCCTACAAAGAACAATGCAATGATCCACGGTGGGTCCACCTCCTTTGTAATCATCTGATTTAAAATAATTTAAAAACAAAATGATTGTTTTGTACCACATTTTCCCTGTATACCGCAATTTACCACAGTGCCCACAGGGGTGTAGGCTCACATACCACAGGTCACCACAAAAAAACCCGCTGTGGAATGTCCTGGTGCATGACCCTTATCCTCCCACATAAGTCGTCATAGGCTGTACGGTTTCTGTGCATTGCTCATTGTCTTGCGATGGATCGTAAGTTACGATGAGTTTGGCAAAATCGACTGCTGGAGTTTTAAGTCAAAAGTGGTCCTTCGTAAGTCGTCATAGGCTGTATGGTTTCTTTGCACTGCTCATTGTCTTGCGATGGATCGTAAGTTATGATGAGTTTGGTGAAATCGACTGCTGAAGTTTGAAGTCAAGAGTGGTCCTTCAACACTCCCAGGTCAGGTAGGGGCAGGGCAGTTAATGGTAGTCGAAATGTCAGCATTATAAATTAAAATGAATGGTTGGCACAAAAGCTCTGGGAATGAGTTAAAGCTTCAACTAATGTACTGCACAGCTAAGCACAAAATTGTCTTTAAGCAGATGTACAAAGCCTATAAATCATTGGTTAATCATAGGGGCTGGCCCTTTTTCTTTTTCCTAGATAAGCTTGATAGGCCCGGTGGCCAAGCAGATCATTTAATGGGCAAAATTGATTACAAGTGCCTGTGTCAAGGATTGGATTTTCCCAAGAAACTAACGCCACCAATTTCAAGTGGTTTGCCATTGAATTGAGTGCCCATAAATGTACCTGGGCTGCTGTTAATTTCAAGCCAAGTTCAACTCTTCTCTTTGTTTTACAATCAATGTTGTTTAACTTGTTTTCTGAGGTTTGAAGAAGAAAACAATCCTCGATTATGACCGAGTACCCATAGACTTGTGGATTTAATGCTCCTGGATAGCTCCAGGGCTGGGTAGCTACAGGGCTGGTTAACTTCAGGGCTGGTTAACTCCAGGGCTGGTTAACTCCAGGGCTGGTTAACTCCAGGGCTGGTTAACTCCAGGGCTGGTTAACTCCAGGGCTGGTTAACTCCAGGGCTGGTTAACTCCAGGGCTGGTTAACTCCAGGGCTGGTTAACTCCAGGACTGGTTAACTCCAGGGCTGGATAGCTCCAGGGCTGGTTAACTCCAGGGCTGGTTAACTCCAGGGCTGGTTAACTCCAGGGCTGGTTAACTCCAGGGCTGGTTAACTCCAGGGCTGGTTAACTCCAGGGCTGGTTAACTCTAGGGCTGGTTAACTCCAGGGCTGGTTAACTCCAGGGCTGGTTAACTCCAGGGCTGGTTAACTCCAGGGCTGGTTAACTCCAGGGCTGGTTAACTCCAGGGCTGGTTAACTCCAGGGCTGGTTAACTCCAGGGCTGGTTAACTCCAGGGCTGGTTAACTCTAGGGCTGGTTAACCCCAGGGCTGGTTAACTCCAGGGCTGGTTAACTCCAGGGCTGGTTAACTCCAGGGCTGGTTAACTCCAGGGCTGGTTAACCCCAGGGCTGGTTAACTCCAGGGCTTGGTAGCTCCAGGGCTGGTTAACTCCAGGGCTGGTTAACTCCAGGGCTGGTTAACTCCAGGGCTGGTTAACTCCAGGGCTGGTTAACTCCAGGGCTGGTTAACTCCAGGGCTGGTTAACTCCAGGGCTGGTTAACTCCAGGGCTGGTTAACTCCAGGGCTGGTTAACCCCAGGGCTGGTTAACCCCAGGGCTGGTTAACTCCAGGGCTGGTTAACTCCAGGGCTGTTTAACTCCAGGGCTGGTTAACTCCAGGGCTGGTTAACTCCAGGGCTGGTTAACCCCAGGGCTGGATAGCTCCAGGGCTGGATAGCTCAAGGGCTGGATAGCTCAAGGGCTGGATAGCTCAAGGGCTGGATAGCTCAAGGGCTGGATAGCTCCAGGGCTGGATAGCTCCAGGGCTGGATAGCTCAAGGGCTTGGTAGCTCAAGGGCTGGGTAACTCCAAGGCTGGATAGCTCAGGTGGAAGAGCATTTGCCTTCACTGCTTTTGCATTCCACATTGAACTTGGAAGTGCATAGCATGAGACCGCTACATAAACTGATGCAATGCTGTGCAAACATAAAATCACGCGATTGTCATTGAACATGTGTAATCCCCCCAAATGTTCATACTTTGCATAAAATTGCAATGGAATTGTACATAAACGTATGGTTAAATAAAGTTGCCAAACTAAATCATTTCTGTAAAAAGTGAAAAAGTTAACTTTGAATTTGTTTTTCGTAGTCAAAATTACTTCCACCTTTTGAACATTTTATTTGATCCCATTAAAAACATTAATGCACATACAGTATATTAAGTTAAAACAAATTCTGTTGACAATCTGGCTGTTACATTGTAGGTGGAGACAGCTGAGATTGATCAAGTAAGCCCCATGTTATTAAATGTAGGACAAATGAATGATTATGGTTAAGAATAACTAAAGATAGGGTACACCGTTTGCAGAGGTCAAACAGTCGCATCCATGCATTATCTAACCCATGATATTAATGAAATAACACGTTTGGTTCAATCTGTCATGAGAAAATGTGGAAACAAAATTATATGCTAATTTCTTTTTTCATACAGGGTGCCTTTGTTGAAGTTTGTTCCAACGATCGTTGGAAATTTATACAAAAATCCTCTTATTTCTAAAAAAAAAACAGCAGCTTTCCATGTGCTACAAATTCACAGAATTAATTTTTTTTTTTAATTTAAAATTGGGCACTTTGCAAATGGTGTACACACTGCACCCTCCCTTTAAGATGGATTTGAAACTTGACATTTTGAGTAAAATTGCAAAACTAGTAGTATGGTAGACAATCCAGTCCAGCATGGTGTCATGATTCTGTTTCTAATTTGTTTTGCATTATTGATACAAATAAACCAACCTCTAAAAAAATAATGATAGGTACTGATGCCATGAATTTTATGGCACATTGGCCTGCATCCCATCTTTGTAAATAAATATTTGTAAAATAACCCATTAATTGTCTTGTCTTCGCTGTTTGTCGACCCATTACAAGTCCTTTCTTTGCAGAAGTGTAAATGGGAAGATATCCCTTTTACTGCAATCTGCTGTTCTGGTTGGGTTCTAGTTGCAGACATTCTTGCACTTTTGAGCAGGCTGCTTTTGAGTAAATAAGATGAAATGGACTTTATTTTTTTCATTCTTTGAAGTCATATCATCAATATCCTCTCATCATATATATAACATGATGTTTGCGTCGAGTAGAATGTAATTCAATGAGGTTTTGCCCTTGCTCGACATGATAAGCGCTGAGTGCTCAGTGCTTTGCCCGGTGCCTGATAAAAAATATTTCAGGCAGCTCGGGCGGGATTCGAACCTGCGACTCCCAAATTCTAGTACCGACGTATTAACCACTGGACCACCGAGCTGGTCGAGGTTGTGTGGTGGATTCGAATAATGTCCACTTAGTTTTCTCTCTTTACTTGACAAGGTTCGTGCTGTCTTCACGATCAGTCGGCTTTGACTTGGAGACCTTCTTAGTAATGGAAACTGGATCAGACTGTAGTTCTGTCCAACATAAACTGCAATGTGGTTACCTAAGGTGGCCTCGGATCATTTGAATAATGATTTCAATCTATCTGCTGCCAGAAAGTCTACAGCCAACCACGACATGCATTATTTCAAGATTGTGTCATATTGGTTTAGCATTTGAAACTAAACATTTATGGGCAGTACTGAATTAAGCCTTCTTCTATTTTCCTTTTTCTAACAGGCCGAGGTAGCATTATATTTGAATGTGTAGCGAGTTTTCTCGTTTTGTAGCATTTGAAAACAAATAAGAAAGTCATTTGCAACAATATATTCACTCCTTTTTAACTGACTACAGTACCATGTACAGTATATGACTTCAGAAAAAATGTTGGCAGTGACCGCTGATCTTTGCTTAAGGATTGAGACTTATACATACCATTGACATGTTTTATCTGTGCATTTACAGTATAACATTCTGTAATGGCAATAAGCACTGAATTAACAATAGTCAGTTGTGAAGTTATTGCACAACACGTTGCAACTCCAGTGCACTGTGAAATGACCAACCCCAGCCTATCTGCATTATGCAGTGGAGTACATATGAGCCTATAGTACATGTGCTTTATTTATGTAAATCACCCATAATCTGATACACAGGACCTCAGGTTTTGATCCATACTGAGCCACTGGCAACCAAGGTTTGTACTTTTTGGCATATCTAGTCCACAGTTGGCCCCAATTTTGTCTTATTTTCCATATTTTACATGCAAACATGAAAGTACATGTACATGTTGCAGTAAAGGGATTTTGTTTCCACACTTGATGGTAAATCCCACAATGGGGCCCTTGCTTTGAAAGAATCCAGTCTTTCAGTGATAACAAAAGTAACTTCAGAGAGCAGTTTATTACATCTAACGGATGACTTCCTAAATCTCTTGGTCTTAGAATTGACAACCCAAGGACTTGTGATCAAGCAACTTCCAAGTTGAGGCTGCATCTGGGACCCAACTTCATTCAGCTGCTTAAAATTAAATGCTAAATCGTTCTTGAGCACAAAAATCTTCGCCAAGTTGAAACAGGCGGCCAGCTAAATTTCCATTTCTATTTTTCTCCCAATGATTGACTGCAACTTCCAGGGGGATAAAACATGACATGGAAAATATGGCTGCCTAGTGCCTATCCCATCACGAATTCTCATGCCGAGCGAGATTTTTTTTCTTCATTTAAGCAGCTGAATTGGGGCCCAGGCTAATTGGACGAAGGTATTGCCATTGACTTAAAAACCTCCTGCAATAATAACAACGAATACGCCGTAACCCGCAGAACAAACCCACTGTTGCATTCGGGCTGAGAGATCCAGTCTGTTCTCACGCATCTCGTCTTAGTACGTTGGAAAAAAAGGGGGTTACTGCCTGAGGTCACTGTCGAAGCCTATTCAACATAGTCAATGTTATCACACCGATCATCAGCATAGCAACTTGTCCGAGCGACTGGGCCTCTGCAGACCGGGATTGACCAGCCAGACCCGAGATCCAAGGTAGTCCCAGTCACTCGGATAACAGCATAGCAACAAGAATGCCACGTCCGTGCTGAGTCATTGTCAACTAGGGTTAGGTGTGGTGCGCCCGAACCCGTGTTGGCAAATACTGGCGTGAAAGGTGAAATACATTGAACGGCCTTTTTTTTTAGTCTACAGTACAGTACTCTCCGCACCTCTTTCCAACATAAACAAGTGAGATGAATGCAATCAGCCCGAACACAAGCCCCGATGTTTGGTCCAAAGAGCCACCGCAATACCGTCGCTGCCGAGAGATTCTTGAGTGGAAAAGCTACTCGGAATTCAGATCGACGTGACCGCGGTGGCCCCAGGAAATGGCGGCGCTACCGAACCTCTCGCACCGCGTGAGCGGTGACAGCGAGGCCGCTGCCGGTAGCACCTTTCCGAGGGGCCGGTGGGTTTGTCCCCACAGTAGAAACTGCAGGGGGTTACGATGTAAGCGTTTGTCACGAAGGAGGAGGTTTTTCAACCCACGACAATACCTGCTTCCAATCCGCCATCGCGTCGGCCGGCTGGAATGCGCTCAGTCGCAAGCTCAGGTAGTGTAAGGAATGCACGTACACCGGCTCGTTATAAAGGTTCCGGGCCCGCTGGTACCCGGCTCCTGACTTACGTGCTTTGAAGATGTACTACATGTACGGGTACCAAGCAGGTGGTGCAATGTTTACTTCTATAAATAGCAACGCCCCAAAATAACCTGTGACATCATGGAGGAAGCGTCGAAATGAACTTGTTTCAGTCCTTTTACTGATCCATTATAACGCTGTCCATTGGAGTATGTACATATATATTACTTTTCCTTTGTCACATAGTCTGTACCGTAAATATTATTTTCTGTTGTGACACTGTGGAGTATTGCACCACTCATACGTAATATCAAACGACCTTTTGTGTATCATACCTCGTTGCATTTTAAACCCGAAATCATCAGATAAATGAGATAATACAGTGTATAAAAAACACACCATAGTGTTTGAACATTTAATCGTGGCATGAAATCGAGATTAAGATACGAATTTCTGGTTTGGACACAAATCTGTGATTACGAGTGGATTAAATGTAGTTAAATATTGTCAGATCTTTGTGTGAGCATAATTATTTTGAAACGCTAGTTATAAAACAGCGGATAAAACAGCGAATAAACCTCGGATAGTAGGTCCCTATGCTAACCGATATCAAATTCAGATATAAATTACGTAAGCTTTAAATGAGACCTGCGGAGATGTACAGAAAAAAAGGATGATGAATGGGTAGGCCTACATTATACGCTTTTTGATTAAACACAAATTAGCCCACGGGTTTGTCCTTTTTAAGTTATCAATATACGAATGTTCCAATCTGCTTACTATCTAAATTTACCAAAAATGCCAATCTCGTACATTTAAAGGGTCTGACGTTTCGATCCCAGAAGGACCATTCTGAAAGGTGGAATTCTGCTAGAATTGAAACGTCGGGCCCTCTAAGTTTATCCGTTTTAATTTAATAATTATAGACCTGATCATTTCTTTCTGTCTGATCTGCGCCAGCAAGCGACCCTTGTCTGCCCCGTCTACCGACCACCTCGACCCCATCCCCTCCCCCACCCCCTCCCCCACCCCCACCCCCACACCCACACCCACCCACACCCACACCTATACACACACATATCCAGCCCGGGCAAGACATTAGCAGAGAAACTGGGGCGTAATGAAATCGCGGCAATCAAGTTTCCTTTTTTTTTTAGAGCCCTCCTTCCTTCCCTCCAATATGAATGAATAAATGAATAGAAAACGAGAAGCAAAGTGGGGGAACACACAAAAAGGGGGGATGTACAATCACGCCCGTTTCGGGCTTATTAAGATTTAATGGGGTGTGAGGATCCAGAGATGATGGCTTAACTCAGTCGTCTCTGAGTAATTTCTCTCCACGGAAGGGACATAATAATTATTACACCGCTATTTAAACAGGGGTAAGTAAACTGTTTTACTTCATGTGGCGACCGGGGGGCTGGACATTTTAGTTCCCTTCCTAGCTCCATGTTTTAGACCAAGTGCACGACCTTGCACAATGCCCCAATGGCGAAATGCGTCTGGAGACCCCAATGAAAAATCCCCCCCCCCCCAAAAAAAAACCCACCAAACAAACCAAACAAAACTCGAGCCTACAGCATGCACGGACACCCCGTGTCTCCCTTTAGTTGCAATCAAGGTCAGTTGAATAGGGCGCGTGCTATTTCTGCCGTGCACTTGTCAAAAAATAAACCAATAAATTGACGCAATCTGTTCAATTGGGACCGAGTTTCCAAGAGCTGCTTATTGCGAGGGGCAGGGAATCGATTGCTGCTTAGTGTGAGAATTGGTTGACTATGTGGCTTCTAATTACTATTATTACGCTAGGTTGCAATGGTTGTTGGTGTGACTGCGGTTATTATTTGTTGGCTTGGCGAGGAATAAGGATGGAGCCTTGACGCTATGTGGTTGTATTCAGCATGGCTCTTTGTGCAATAGGCAAGGGTATTTTGGGGCTTAAACAACGTTTGCTGTGAAGCAGGTCTGTGGCATTTGTCACTGGGTGAGAATGGTCCAAATCGCTTCGATGCGAGATTTATAATAGGCTTCTTGGGTAAGGAATCCTCCTCCTTTCTAATAAAGTTTCCATTTGAAAAATCAAAAAAAGTCTCCTTCTCCTTCTCCTTCTCCCTCTCCTTCTCCTCCTCCTTCTCCTTCTCCTTCTCCTTCTCCTTCTCCATGACTTAATCTACCTTTCCTCTCTCTCCTATCCTTTCCTCTCTCTCTTATCCTTTCCTCTCTCTCCCATCTTTAAATTTGTACATTTCTGTTTATTCTGTTCATGCATGTATGTTCATTTTTTGTTTACTTCCATGTACTGAATGTTAATTCGTATCTTCTTCATTGAATGTTTTCTATATCTTTTAATGTTACACCTATTTCATTTTATGTTATCCCTATAACACTGAAAGGTTTTCCCTATAATTATCATTGAATGTTTTCTCTTTCATTGAATGTTATCCCTATCATTCTTTGAAATTTAAATCGTTATTTTTTCACATCATTGAATGTGACTCTTATCATATATTGTCATTACCAACAATTCATGATTATGTTTATCATTGAAAGCATTTGTTTCATCAAAGTCTTTGAAATGATGCCTTCCCTCTCATTGAATGTTTTCGTTTTCATTTTGTAATATACCGTGTTTTTTGTTTTTCCAATTGTATGATTGTTTTTCCCCTTTTTTATTTTGTATTATTTGTTCCTGTATATATTTGTCAACTGTATTTTGTGTTTCATTTGGAAAATAAAGTTTTCCTTTGAAAAGTCAAAAAAAGTCTCCTTCTCCTTCTCCTTCTCCTTCTCCTTCTCCTTCTCCTTCTCCTTCTCCTTCTCCTTCTCCTTCTCCTTCTCCTTCTCCTTCTCCTTCTCCTTCTCCTTCTCCACGGCCTCTCCTCCTCATCCTCCTCACCCTCCTCCCCTCCTCCTCCCCCTCCCCATCCTCACCCTCCTCATCCCCCTCCTCACCCTCTTCATCCCCCTCCTCCCCCTCCTCATCCTCCTCCTCCCCCTCCTCCTCACCCTCCTCCTCACCCGCTCCTCCTTCTCCTCACCCTCCTCCTCCTCACCCTCATCCTCCTCACCCTCATCCTCCACCACCAGCACTACCTCCACCACAGCCGTATTAAGTGCCATAAGTATAAGTGTTCTGTATTATTATTATACTAAGGCCTACCACCCACCGGCTTTCCATTGATATGTTTGACCAGTCCTTGCCCCATCTGTGAAAAAACTGGGGAGAAATTCTCCGCCAGTGGTAGCTCCACCGGACGCAATGATTTCCCACATAATGCTGAGGGAGCTATCCATGCACGGATAGCCTAAGGCATAATACGAAATGCAAAACAGGGCCGTCGTTGCCTTAAAATGCCATTAAAAGTCAACTTAAGATGTGATTCACGTTATTAAATGCAAATTGCAGTGTAATCTATTCGATTTAACAGTAGACTGACCACCTAATGAAAAAGAAAGCGCAGCGTGTCCATGATGCAGACCTCACCCTGACCAATTTTCCCCTCACTTGGCCCATGCTGCATGGCGGGTCCTTTTCTTGGCAACACCACGGGAACAGGATCCGGGACCGCGGCCGAGCGAGGCAAGAGCGGGCCGTGATGGTCAGCGCGACCGGCGGCGGGACCGAGCGGCGCGCGCTGAGCTTGGCCACCGTGCCCCGAAGCAAGACAGCCAGGGCTGATCTGAGGGGGTTCGGAGGGGAAAAATGGCATTGTGACTGGCTGCCTTACAATTAACGCAGACCTGACGTGAGAAAGAAGAGGGGATTTATATACAAAACCTCTGCCTCCGTTCGTGTCGTCGTTCTACGTCGTCGAAGGTTAAAGCTATTTGTTGTGTTCAATCTTCTTCCACAGTCTGATTATGATCTGGTAATGATCGATGATTTATTGACGGTCCAGTCGCGGCTTCCGTTTGTCCCGGACATGTTACATGTTTGGATCTGGACAATTCAATCAGGACAACGCCACCAGCGGTCCTTTTATGCACGTGGGACGATGAGGACGATCGAGTCCTAAGTGTGGAAACTGTCTCTCCCTCTACCTACATGTACATTATATGTAGCTCTAATAAAAATTATTAAAAGTGTCTCAAAAGCCTGACGTTTCGAACCTAGCAGAACCCTTCTCAAAGGCAGAGTGACAAGAACACCTTGCCTTTGGACAATTTCCCTTTGTCCTTGAATGTCACTCTGCCTTTGAGAAAGGCCCTGCTAGGATCAAAACGTCAGGCCCTCTAACTTTTGAGATCTATGTAGGTGTGGCAGGTCATTGTATTCAGTGAACAGTTTTCTTATTTACTTCAAATTAAAAGTATCACAGAAAGGGCAACACACTGTCGCAATGATATGTGCCCAGTATCGGTCCGAAAGCGCAAGGTTATCAACTTCTTTATTGAATCTCAAAAGTTAGAGGGCCTGACGTTTCGATCCTATCAGGGCCGCTTTCTCAAAGAGAACACTTTTGAGATTTATGTAGGTATTGCAAGTCATTTTAGTCAGTGAGCATTTTGCAACAGTTTTGTATTCACTTCAATCAAATTCTTTACTACTGAAATGACTCAAGTACAAATCTCCCAAAAAATCAGAGGGCCCGACGTTTCGATTCATGAAAGACGTCTCCCACGAAGTCCAAGCATCTCGACAAGTCGGACCCGCTCCGTCTTTAGATGAGATTTGAAGGTTTTCACGGTGAGAATAGCTGGAGTACTAGGTTTGCGGTGACACCATGTATAATTCTCTCTTGTGAGTGTGCGTGGTTCTTTTCAGAATCACGCATATACTCACAAGAGAGAATTTACATGGTGTCACCGCAAGCCTATTACTCCTCTCAGTCTTTGGAGGGGCGTGACAATGTATCCCTCCACGATCTTCTCGAATCGCTTCTGTTTTGGAGACAGAAGGATCACAAGGTCACATAAGGATCGAAAAACCAAGGCCCTCGAACTTCTTCCCGAAAGAAAATAAATCTCCTTCTTGGACCGTAACTGACATTTGTGACCCGGCACAGCATAATGAGGAATAACCCCCACTTTTGAGATTTTGAGATTTTCTTATGATGTGAAAGAGTATACCATTAGCTTTCAAATGATATCAAAATTATTTCCGTGTGAACTTTGTTGCAAATAGTACAAGGGGACTTCGCTTGTTCGTTTGGTTCCAGACACATTATAGCAGCGTCATTCTAACTCCTCGAAAGCGGCCATTCAAAAAGGCAGGAACTTTACATTTTCATGAAAACAGTACACAAACACTCCCCCAAAATCCTCGTTTTTCAACATTTAAAGACGGATTTCGGAAAAATCCTTTGGACATAATATCCTCCAATACATTAACTTTCCGAAAATACAAAAAAACACAAATTGATTTTTTTTTATCGATTTAAGAAGATACTTTGACTTCAGGCATTGTTTACTCGAAAAGTGTTTTGGTGGGATATTCCTCATGTCGCTTCACTGGTTCATATTTTGTCTACAAAGAGGATGGTTAAAAGATTGAGTCTCAACGTCTGTTATATGACTCTCAAATCAGACTATAATTATAAGCTATAGTCATACAGGCTGTTTACGAAATGAAGGCTTATATAGGCTCGTGCTTATAGGCTTTGGTCATAGGGCAATTTCTCTTGCCCGTTATGATGTCACAGGCATCTAGAAACAAGAGTTTGACATCAGTTTCTTGGTGAATACTCCGTATGTACCCATATCAAGCCAACACACCTTCCAATTCGGCGACAAAGCACAGGCTAGATTTTGTTCAGGTTTTGTCAGACAGAGACGAAGCCTGAGCCCGAGCCTGATTGATCCATGGATTCTTAAACGGCCGTAGGGATTTGTTCTGGGATCAAAGGTATAGATCTGAAAGTAGGACACAAACAGCTGTGTTTTTTTATGAGCCTTTGAGTCGTCTAAAAACAATTTTGTTAACGGACCCTATAAAACATCTAAAGCGGTCTATAAGTACTCAACTGTCGCAGTTTTCAACTGAGCGCGCTGTGATCATCGGGGTGCTTCGCCAAAATACGCGAGAGTTCATGCAGCCGCGCCAGCGAGAAATCACACACCACGACCTTTTGGGGATTTTTTTTTTTTTTTTTTAAGAGAAAGATGCGATTAAGTCGTCTGTAAATTCCGGTGATTGATACGCGTCCAAACATCCCAGATTCTTCATTTGTTTATGTGGCTCTTTCCCTCTGCGATCTGAGACAGCAGAGCCCCCCCCCATTCCCGCTCTTCAGATCGCGGGTGCATGCTCCTTGAGTTTGTGCTGTGCACTCCGTATAAAATTTTAAGGCCGTTAAGGAGAACTCATCTTTCACTGCCGAACTTCCAGTGGCTGGGAGCCGCGTATGTGTATATACATACACGGACGCAGGGGAGCTTACAAATCACATTAATATACAAACAAATTTTCCGCTCCGAGCAAGGCACGTGGCCGAGAGTTTGATCTGAAGATTGCGGAGAGAGGAGGTTTGAGAGTGGGGAAAGAGAAAGACAGTGAGAGAGAGAGGAATTGAGATATACCCGAGACTTGCAAGAAATCGGCAGAGGGTGAGTGGAGAGGGAGGGGGGGATTGGGGGATGAGGAAGGGGACTCGTCGCCCAGCAGGCCACGGCGCGGACGTCTAGGCCGTATACACGGCGCGGCCGTGAGAAAACTTAGCGGTCATTGATACATATAGCTAGCTCATCGGCTGACAAACAGCGGACGGACAAAGAGGAGTTGGGGACAGAGAACAAGGCCTGCGCAGTGCGTCGAGCTGAAATTCATTGAAGGGGAGCAGACTGCGCGTGACGTCTTAATCGTTTGACACTGGCTCGCAGATTCTATCTTTATTATGCGCATACAACCATGGAGAGAGAAAGAGGGAGAGGGGGTTGAGAGAGGGGATTGAGAGAGGGAGAGAGAGAGAGGGGAGAGAGGTACAGGGGAGAGAGGGGGTACAGGGGAGAGAGAGACAGGGAGAGAGACAGGGAGAGAGAGAGACAGGGAAAGAGAGACAGGGAGAGAGACAGGGAGTGAGACAGGGAGAGAGAGACAGGAGAGAGAGACGGGAGAGAGACAGGGAGAGAGAGACAGGGAAAGAGAGACAGGGAGAGAGAGAGACAGGGAAAGAGAGACAGGGAGAGAGACAGGGAGTGAGACAGGGAGAGAGGTACAGGGGAGAGAGAGACGGGAGAGAGACGGGGAGTGAGACAGGGAGAGAGAGACAGGAGAGAGAGACGGGAGAGAGACAGGGAGAGAGAGACAGGGAAAGAGAGACAGGGAGAGAGAGACAGGGAGAGAGAGACAGGGAGAGAGACAGGGAGAGAGGTACAGGGGAGAGGGGGGGGTACACGGGAGAGAGAGACGGGAGAGAGACAGGGAGAGAGAGACAGGGAAAGAGAGACAGGGAGAGAGAGACAGGGAGAGAGACAGGGAGAGAGGTACAGGGGAGAGGGGGGGGGGGTACACGGGAGAGAGAGACGGGAGAGAGACCGGGAGAGAGAGACAGGGAGAGAGAGACAGGGAAAGAGAGACAGGGAAAGAGAGACAGGGAAAGAGAGACAGGGAGAGAGAGACAGGGAAAGAGAGACAGGGAAAGAGAGACAGGGAAAGAGAGACAGGGAGAGAGAGACAGGGAAAGAGAGACAGGGAGAGAGACAGGGAAAGAGAGACAGGGAAAGAGAGACAGGGAAAGAGAGACAGGGAGAGAGACAGGGAAAGAGAGACAGGGAAAGAGAGACAGGGAAAGAGAGACAGGGAGAGAGAGACAGGGAGAGAGAGACAGGGAGAGAGAGACAGGGAGAGAGAGACAGGAAAAGAGAGACAGGGAGAGAGAGAGACAGGGAGAGAGACAGGGAGAGAGAGACAAGGGAGAGACAGAGGGGACGGAGGGAGGGGAGAGGGGACGGAGGGAGGGGAGAGGGCAGGGGGAGAGGGGAGAGGGAGAGGGGAGGGAGGTATAGATGGAGATGGGAGGGAGAGGGGAGGGAGAGAGAGAGAAAGATAGGGAGACAGGGAAAGAGAAGGAGAGAGGGAAATAGAGGGAGATAGAGAAAGGAGGGAGAGAGGGAAAGAGAGGGAGAGAGAATGGAGGGAGATAGGGAAAGAGAAGAAGAGAGGGAAATAGAGGGAGATAGAGAAGGGAGGGAGAGAGGGAAAGAGATGGAGAGAGAATGGAGGGAGGAAAGAGACAGAGAGAGAGAGAGAGAGAACGGGAGAGAGCGAGATGGAGGCAGGGAGAGAGAGAGAGAGGTGGTTGCAGTTGGCCGGGGATGACGGGCGATAATTCACAAAGAATGGCGCAGGAAGGGCCAGTCAAGCGGCAAGACGCATGCACAAGTAGCGTGTGCCGGCCAGAGCGATGAATACAAATGAAACGCTGGAAATTATGAACATTAAAATATTTATGTCAAAAGTCATTTGCCGAGCGTGAGTTATGTCCGCCTTGGTCGTGTAAACAGTCTGAGGCGATGAGTTTTTTTTTCTCCCCCATCCGTGCTGGATGTAGAAAAAGGCCAGTTTTCCCTCCTCCGGAACGGGGTGGAAGAGGGAATTTCGGGATAATGAGTAAGCAATAAAAGGCGGGATATTTTCTCGAAGTGTACCGAGGAGGGAAAATGTGTCACATTATTGTTGGCATCAATAACGTGAATGACTGTTGTGTGTGTGTGTGACATATCTCCGTTGATGGATTGATTTTGAATGAAAAGTGGGGGAACTAAGCACATGCTGTATCTTGGGAGCTTTCAAAGAGAAAGAGAGCCCGTTGGAACAGCGAATTGAGTTTGTCGTTGATATTTTGTCTCCTTGAATGGCATGGTTGTCAACGACTCGGCAATGATCTGCGATACGCCGACGAGGCGAGAGAGGGAGAAATATAAATATATACACCCTTAACGACCCCCATTCAGAACTACAAAAGTAATTAATCACTAAAAAGTCATTTATATAAGCTGGGTTTATTGCCTCGCCTTTCCTGGTCTCAACCCCCCTCTCCAAAAAAAATAACCCTCCCCAGCCCTCTCCCCCCCCCCTCCACCCGGTAGCCGTGTATGTCCTCAACCGGCCAATGAGCGTCCTCGGTATCACGGCTGTTTCGACGGACTGTCACAATGTGCAACCAGTCATCCTCATCCCGGACTCCCCCCACCCTCAAACCCCGCGCAACCCCCTTTCCCTCAACCCCCCTCGCCCGCCGATGATAGTCGCCAGAGACCGCGGGGCCCTGGCCCTTCCCCCCGGCCTCGCCTTGCTCGATCTTACCGGCCAACGCGAAGTGCCCGTGACCGCTCAGACAAAGAATCACCCTCACCCTCATAGGTCGTGGAGTGCTGGAAGAGGAGGAGGAGGAGGAGGAAGAGGGGGAGTATAGGAGGTGGGTAGATTGGGTGGGGGAACCCAGTAATTACAGCTTAATTAATCAATCTCTGGCTTGTGAAGGAGCAGATAAGATTCGGGCTTCCCCTTGCGGGCCTTTTGGGCTTGAAAATTGGCGTCTTTGTACGGCATGCATTGGGCCTGCGGCGGTGACAGCTTACATAATTTTTTTTTTCAAGGAAGGATTCGATCGCTCGCTCTGTCACCTCCCGCCGACGTGAGATCCATGTACTCGAACGACAACAGTAAAGATTTTTTGTAGAGTGTATTCGGCAAGGATTTTTGATGAACACTTGCAGTTAAAGGTTTTTTTTGTATTGCCGTGCACGATCCCTTCTGATCATCACGCGGTTCACGAAGAGATAAGTTTGATGAGCCAGTACAGCAGGGGATAGAGATATACATTTTACGAATTCACGGATCAGGCTCGGGCTCAGGCTTCGTCTCCGTCTGACCAAACCTGAAAAAACTCATAGTTGTGGTTTGTTGCCGAATTCGAAAGTTTGTTGGCTCGATAAGTACAAGTTTTCACCAAGAAACTGTAGCTAATCGCTTGTTTCTAGATGCCTACGACATTATAACGGGAATTAAAGAGAAACAAATTGTGACCGAAGCCTAAGCCCGAGCCTAAGCCTTTAGTTCGTAAACGGCTTATATGATTCGACGTGGAGAAAATGGATGGATGGTCGTGTCGATTCCTTATTGTAGCAATTTTGTTTATAGGCAACATTATTTTGCCGTCTAAAAGGATCCTGCAATAATGGAGACAGGGGTCACTATCCTCTGGAATTCTATTTTTGCTGTAATCATGCAGTAAGCCGTTATGATATTCCATGCGACTTTTTGTCTTTGCAAGAGAGAGGTTCTGCTACGGATCTGATCAGGTCTTCTAACTTTCGATGATTTGTATATTTTAAGTCATTTCAACAAGCAATTATACCCACTGTAGTTTGCAACATTTTCACATTTTCTTGGAAGGAATACAGGATTGTAGGATCGAGGGAACGTAAACAATAACCAGTAGATCTCCAAGCCTCGGTCTCGGTCCATTTCCTTGGGCCCTTTTCCAAACCCCGGCTTAGGCTTCGGCTCCGGCTTCGTCTCAGTTATCTAAATGCTGAATATTTACAGACATTTGTTGAAAAATTCCTTCGGACAGATGATTTTCTTATACATAAATATGCTTTCCGGAAATGCAAACAAATTAAAATTGATTTTGACATGGATTTTAATGATACTTTTGATTTTCAATGGCGTTTACTCGAAAAGGACTTTTGCGGTAGAGGCCTTATTACGCCATCTCAGGTCACATTTGTTCATTCACCACCGTAGTCAGTCAACGACAAGCACGAAACTGTAGGGGAAACATGCCAGTGCTTGCGCCCTCGGTAAACGCTTCGTCCTTAAAAAGCCCCTACACAACATTGGTCGAGGTCAAAGAATAGCATCCATACATTGTCTGATCCAAAATATGCATGGAATGGCACACCTGTGAAACTTTCAGCTCAATCCGCCAACCGAGTCTCGAGAAAATTGTGAAAACCGCTTCATTTGTTTCGCGAAAATGCAGCATTCAACGCCGTACTGTTCCGAAAAATAGTTTAGATCTCGTAGAGACGTATTTTTTTCTTTTACTCTTTTCTCAAAATATAAGGCATTTTAGACAGAAATATTTCAGTGCGAGGTTTCTACCATAACCATCTTCAACCTGTATAAGTTTTATGTAAATCTGTGAACATTTCTGTTTTTTTATCTTACCAATGTTGTGTAGGGGATTTAAGTATGCACTGATTTACGGATCGAAAGCCTAAGATAGGTTATCATCCTGCACATTCGAAGATAAATGACCAACTTAAGTTCACGCAAGCAAACGCAGTTTTGAACCACAGCATAGGCCTACTTCGCATAGAAATATAACGAAGGTGATCTTCATTTTGTCAATTTTCTTTTACCTTCAAACCAAATTGAATTCCCTTGAATTTTTCTGACCAAAAGGATAAAAAAAAAATGATGATCGATGGTTGCCCCCGGTGCTATTGTAAGTTATATACTCGCATTTTGATATGGTTGATGTTGCGGTGAGTGGCGGAAATATGGATCCATTCACGTTGGGTTCGCCAGACGATTAATCTTCCCGACAACAAAGCACGCCCTGACGATTTTCACTTGGACACGCGGCGCCCTCAACGGCAGCATCGCCGAAGCCGCGCCGCGCTGTGACGCGTCCATTGTCACCGAGTTTGCGTGACAATGACCATCTAATTAAAACCAATTTCAGTCAACCATCTGTATGCATGTTGACGCCGCCATTAGGTACGCACACACACACACACACACATACATACAGACAAGTAAGCCAAACAAAAAAACCCAAAAATATGATGAAAAATAAAGGGCAATGTCAGAAGCAAATTACTTTCCTATTAGCAAAATACAAACAAGATGATTTGGATAAGCTGACCGCAGGGATGGCTAAGGGTCGGCTTGGAGTATATTCGGTGCGCCCCCTGAAAAAAAAACCCAGGCCGCTCTGTCTGTATACAGGAGACACGTTGCCAGTACTCGTATAGGCATTGGTGGGTATATAGGCGACTTCATTTTTCTCTGACCGTAAGGTTGCCTTTTGTGCGGACGTTTTGTCAAGTAAGTACACCACGGGCTGAACTTCCCATCTGTTAATCAGTTGCGTTCTCGATTGGTTATGTTCTTCCACCCCCCCCCTCACAAACCCTCCCCTCTCGTCTCCACCTCCCCCCCCCCCGCGACATTTCCTTCCACTCTCCACCAGTAATTAAAACCGGCGGGTACAATTCACCCCCAGCATCCGCAGAACAACGGAACGGGAACGCGATCAGTGTACAGGAGACAGCAGAGGCGGGAAGTCACTTATCTTTCCAGATCGGACCAGTCCTTGCCCGCATCCAACTCCAAGAACAATACTGACCCGGCACGATAAGTAACACGCCCATATACAACGAGGCCTCTGTTTCTCAATTAATTATATATTAACACGATGCCCGAGCACAAAAAACACCTAAACCCCAAAACAACAAAAACTTTATCAGTAATATATACATTTTAGGTCCGCTTTAACGCCTTGAACGCCTTCAACGACACCCAAGGGTTTGGCCGGGGAGGAGTGGGTTTTTTGGAAGAGAGAGGGGGAGGGGAGGGGGGCATCGATATATCATTTCAAAATTATCAGGCTTCCTCCTTTCGATGTCTGGGTGAAAGGAAAAATAATACTGAGCTATAGGGGTGAGGGTGTGATCTCTGATTACGAGTATACTGAGTCTTTCTATTACATTAACACTTTAGGGGACGCAATCTGGTACACAACTTGGCAGCAGGGAGATGCCCGCTGAAAGAAAAAAAACGGGGCCCGTATACGAACACCAAGCAGTGGAGCTCTGAGCATCGTGGACTATACATTGTAGTTTACACAGACTCGCTGTACATTGTTTTTTTTTAGAGAGACCGATGGGGCCTTTTCCAAACTCATCTTAAGCTTCGGCTCCGGCTTCGTCTCAGTTATCCAAAAGCCGAAAACACAGGTTGGAGTTCTTTGTTGAAGTTGAAGCTTTGGATTTGTGTCCCCTTCAAAACGCAGGATGAAGGCCGCCGCACACAGAGCTATCTGCTGAGCAAAGACATTCTCGAGGTCGTTACCGGTAGCTCAGCACGTAGCTCTCATGTGTGCGCTGAACTTTTAGTGAGATTTCTGCCTCAAGAGGCCGTGAGACCAATATCTATCCTGTTTGATTTGTTTCGCCTCTCGTGGATGAAAACTCATCGTGTGCGGCTACTTGAGCTACGTGCTGAGCAAAAAAGAACCATAGCAACTGGCCAATGAAAGCGCACGCCCTATTCACGTGGTTGCTAAAATCAAACTGGATAGATATTGGTCTCACGGCCTCTTGAGGCAGAAATCTCACCAAAAGTTCAGCGCACACGGTGAGCTACGTGCTGAGCTAACGACCCCGAGAACAGATAGCTCTCGTATGCGGCGGCCTTAACGTTAAAAAACGAAGCCAAAGACCTCCCGTTATCGTGCCTTGTACTTAAGAATAGACGAAAGAACTATAGAGGGACAAAGCCGGAGCCTGAGCGCAATCCGGCCGGGTGTCGGAAAAGGGTCTTAGATTTAATGAGGGCTTGGCCTACTCGACGTAAAGCCCCCACAGCGCAAACTATCATTGTATTATTACATTCTCCACGACGCAAATATTACATAATATCTATGAGAAACTGGGATACAAAGAGACAGAGGGAGAGAGTATATTAGAGACAGAGAGACAAACACAGTGCAAGAGCGAGATGGGAGAGGCTATATGGAGTATTAAAAATGGGCCAGAAGTTTCGATCCTAGCATGACCTTTCTCAAAGGCAGAATTGTAAAAGGTCCTGCTATAGGATCGAAACGTCAGGCCCTCTAATTTTTCGAGATTTACAATTTGGTAATTTCATTATGTAAGCAGTTTGCAATATGTTTGTATTGGCGGAATAGGCTAGCAGGTCTGACGTATTGATGCTAGTGCATGGGACATTTTTGAAAGACAGAAACAGATCGGAAGACAAACGACTGATAATTTTTCGTAAGCAACTTAAATTAAACAAACCCTATACTAGGTCTAGGCCTATACCTTAAGTTCCCATATACGCATTGCAGGGTTTAAAGTTGGTAACTGCATTCATAACTACCTTTCCAGAAAGTCAATAGACCGATTGCGCGAATGTTCTTCATAGATTTCGAGAAAGAAAAGCCTTGATCGAACAAACAAGTGCAACAATCACCGTGTACTTTACAACAGCGCCACCTTGATCTAGAGGCCGCCATGTTTGGCGATTGTTTGATACCCACTAGGCTATTATGTCACATGGTCTATAGGGTGCAATCTGTCAATCGATCTATTTTCAACCAAATGCATACAGCACGTAAGCCTATGTATCCTCTGTGGCAGTGGCATTCAGTATACTCACCATTAGATAATAATATAGGTTATAATAATGTTTTCGAGATCGCATAAAATTGTTGACTAGAATCATTCAAAAGAGAACTCAAATTATGTTGACGATTTTAGCAAAACAGACGCGGTTCGCGCGGCAAACGGGATGGGATCGATCAAAGGCTCTACCGGGGAGGATGTATCTAAGGCTCAGCCAATTTTTGTCTTCTCTCGGATGAAATCACACGAGCCCCCCAAAAGAGAAAACAATCTATTTACAAAATAAGTCGTGTGCCGGCGACATGACAAAGAGGATTTCCGCAAGCCACCGTCGGAAACTCATTGTCTGCGACACGAGCCGATATTCGGCCAGCTCTCCTCGCCACGATGTTTTTTTTTGGTTTTAATCTCCTTCTGATCCGTGACGGGCCACGACGGATTATGCAGATAATCCTCCAAAATCCGTCAAAGCACGTCAGTGCAGCTATAATGCCTCGGTTCTAAGTCTTCTAGAATTCTCGCTAAAGAGAAGGGATGGGGAGGGGAGAGAGAAGGGAGGAAGAGGGTGAGATAATATAGAGACAGAGACAGCGAGACTTACCTAAAGACAGAGGGGGCGAAGGGATAGAGATAGGAAAACAGAGGGATATAGAAAGATACAAACAGACAGAGAGAGAGAGGGGGGAGAGAAACGGTGTTTGAAAAAGCGAAGAGAGAGAAAGAGAGACAGAGAAGCAGAGAGGCAGGGAGGGAGAGAGGCAGTGAGGGAGAGGGGCAGGGAGAGAGTGGGGCAGGGAGGGACGCAGGGAGCGAGGGAAGGAGGCAGGGAGGGAGAGAGGCAGTGAGGCACAGAGGCAGGGAGTGACGCAGATATGCAGAGAGGCAAGGAGGGAGAGAGGTAGGGAGAGAGAGAGGCAGGGAGAGAGAGAGAGGCAGGGGAGAGAGAGGCAGAGAGGCAGACAGAGAGGCAGCCAGAGAGGCAGAGATGCAGGGAGGCAGAGATGCAGGGAGAGAGGCAGGGAGGCAGAGAGGGAGAGAGGGAGATTTAGGCAGGGTAGATTTAGAGGGGGAGTGGGGTGGGACCGGGTTGTTCTGTGGAATGTAGCCGGTTGGTGCAGGGAGGCTGGCAGACACGTGGGACGCCCGTGTGCTTCCAAAAGCCGGCTCCTTGTTTTCTCGGCGAACAAAAAGACAGAAAAAAATAATACCTCGGCGTTTCAATCGGGGGGGGGGGGAAATATATTACCGCGGCCCAAGTCTTCTTAAATCAAAACCCCCTTTTATCTGGCGAACTGCTAAGTGGTTTAGTAGACATAATCTAACTAATGCCTAAACACTGCACGTGCCGATTATGTACACGGGGACACGGGAAGGGGGAGAGGGATGTTTGAGGTTGGGGTCAATGACCGAGCGTGACGGGCCCAAGTGAATCAAATTTCGTCTTCTCGCTGGTGAAACGAAAATGGGAATGGAACAGGATTGGAATGAAGTAAGACGAAATGAAATGGGCCAAAACGAAATGAAATGAGCTACAATCAAACTAAAGGAAATGAAATGAAATGAGCTGCAATCAAACTAAAGTAAATGAAATGAAATGAGCTACAATCAAACTAAAGTAAATGAAATGAAATGAGCTGCAATGATACTAAAGTATAATTGAAATGAAATGAGCTACAATCAAACTAAATTAGGCCCTATAAACGGTATGAAATGAACTATACAATCAAACTGAAGTAAATGAAATGAAATGGAAAGAAAAAAGAATGAAACGAAACGAAGCAACAAAATAAAACTGAGTCGATAATATGAACACAGATGGGAATGAAATTAAATGACACGTGTAATCGTGAAAAAAGAATCAAGCGAAATGAGTCTAAAAAACGACGTCAACTGAAATTAGAGTAATTAAAAGGAGTTATATGCAAAAATGTTGCAAACTGCTTACTGACTAAAATGACCGAAATGCAAATATCAGAAATTAGGAGGGCCTGACGTTTCGAACCTAGCAGGACCTTTTAACCTATGAGAAAGGTCAAAAGGAAATTAAACGGTTTTTTTATTTGCTCGGTAATTAAGCTAATTATATCCAGATAAGTAATTAGGCTGTGGTGTTCTCTTGGGATACATGTATACAGTCGCTCATGCCGATCATCCAAATATAAGTATTCCTGATTATTGTTTTCCCTCTCCGGTTGTTTTCGTCCTCATTTGCTCATAATTAACTATGCTAATGAGGCAGTTCAAGTGCTAGAATTAAAATCAGCGACCATTATGCCTGCTGTGGTGGTATTTCGAAGAGCCAGTGGTCTAAAAATGTACACCAGATAAGAACCCGGTAGTTCCTTGTTTTACTTGAATTTATGAATTTAAATTAAATTATTTCACTAACCATAATGACTGCTGTGGCGGTTTTTCGAAGAGCCAATTGTCTATAAAGGTACACAAGGTAACCCGATAGTTCCTCGTTCTTCTTGAATTTAAATGAAATTATTTCAGTTACCATTATTCCTGCTGTGGTAGTTTTTCCTCGAACAGCTAGTGGTCTAAAAAGGTACACAAGTTAGCCCGATAGCTTCTTGTTCTTCTTAAATTTAAATGAAATTATTTCAGTTACCATTATTCCTGCTGTGGTAGTTTTGCGAAGCGCCAGTGATCTAAAAATGTACTCAAGTTAGCCCGATAGTTCCTTGTTCTTCTGGAATTAAAATGAATTTATTTCAGCGATCATTATGCCTGCTCTGGTGTCTTGTTTTCGAAGAGCCAATGGTCTATAAAGCTACACAAGTTAACCCGATAGTTCCTTGTTCTTTTTGAATTAAAATGAAATTATTTCAGTTACCATTATTCCTGCTGTGGTAGTTTTTTTTTCTTCGAACAGCCAGTGGTCTAAAAAGGTACACAAGTTAGCCCGATAGCTTCTTGTTCTTCTTGAATTTAAATGAAGTTATTTCAGTTACCATTATTCCTGCTGTGGTAGTTTTGCGAAGCGCCAGTGATCTAAAAATGTACTCAAGTTAGCACGATAGTTCCTTGTTCTTCTGGAATTAAAATGAATTTATTTCAGCGATCATTATTCCTGCTCTGGTGTCTTGTTAACGAAGAGCCAATGGTCTATACAGGTACACAAGTTAACCCGATAGTTCCTTGTTCTTTTTTAATTAAAATGAAATTATTTCAGTTACCATTATTCCTGCTGTGGTAGTTTATTCGAACAGCCAGTGGTCTGAAAATGTACGCACGTTAACCCGATAGTTCCTTGTTCTTGAGTAGTATAGATTCTTTTGTTTCGTTTTTTCGTTCGGGCATTTATTTTCTCTCGAAAGTATTATAATACTGCCTTGTCGGATTTCCACTCATTGTATGTTTGTTTTTGCTTATGCTAATATTGTACCCAATAAAAATCCATCGATTTTCGAGTGTCTTGCAATAACACGCGGTCTCTTTGGGTGTAAGGGAGGGAGGGAGAGAGGAAGGCAGAGTTGAAGGGGCCCGTGATATTATAAACTTCACTCCGTGCGTCGACGGGAAAAGTCGGCCAAGTCAAGCATGTAATCATGCAGGCAGTCAGCGAGCTAACCAACCGTGGCTCGATATGTTTAATCCCCTCTTTCTCTTTGTGTCGATCAGTTTTTTCCCCTACTCACTCTCTCTCTCTTCCTTTTCCTTCTTTTTAATCCACCTTTGGTGCGGCCAAATCGCCTTAATTGACAAAAAGTGTTCCACAGTACAGTTGGCACAACGTATAATAATAATTTCAATATGACAATAATATGGGCAGAATGCCTTTAAGGCCCTTCCGAAGTCTCCGGCAGCGGTCGGAAGTAACGCACTGTTCTGTGTGTATACAAGGGATGGAGCTGTATGGATGCAAGCGCTGCGCTAAGCGACTCTCTCTTACCATCAGAACCGCGTGTGATCTGAAGCCCCGGCAAGATGATTTCGGAGAAGGGATCAGCGGCGACTCGAAGCCTGGAAGCCAGTCTACGGGAAAGGGATCGGATCTGCGGTCTTTCGGATAAGCTCTTGTCGGGGATTATCCCCCTCGGTCGCGTCGAAATATCTGCCTGGCCCTATTCAGGATGGCTACTGATTCGAGGGGGGCTCTTTGTGCAACGATAAACAAGCTTTGGATTCAGATCGTGGTGGCTTATTAAAACCATTCATGCATTTTAATCGCGCTAATAAGGACATTCCAGATCATTGCCCAGTCATGAAAATGACGGGGGTCTAAGAGATTGAGAATTTGAGCCAGACACCCTCACTGTATACACAACCATTTGACTAAGTTGATTTCAAACGAGACCGTATATGTTTCAACATATACATTTCTAGGAGGAACAGGCTTTTGAGTCACAGTGTTTTTCACTTTTGTTCCTCCTGGCCATCTTAGATTGGATTGTCCTTACTCTGCTTTTGTACTCCTTCCCTCTCACCCTCCTGCCCAATCTCTTCCCCTTCGTACCCAGTCCTTGCCCCATCTCTTCCCCTTCTCATCCTGACCTATCATATCACTGATACATAACATTCTCCTTGTTTGGTATTTATTCATCAATTTATCTCCCATCTTGAATTTCCATGATATAGACTGTATGACCTTTCTCGCCTTGAATGTACTTCTTGTTTGTTTCCTTGGCCGAATAAGTAATAATAATAATAATAATAATAATAAGAGGTCTAAAAATTCCCAGTCGTTTGTCTTTAAAATTTCTTTGTCTCAAGCTGTACACACTACAGGTGGGATGTATCTTGTTTTTGATTCTTACGACGAACATTATTTGACACTCATCTCACGAATTAAGAGGGCTTCAACTTTCAAACATACAGAACTTTTCTGAAAGACGAGATTTTCTGCCTTCGAGAAAGGCCCTCTCGCGATTGAATCACCAGACCGTCTAGATTATTTGGCATTTGGATCATTCTTATAGTCAGTACTGAACGATTTATTTTGCATCACTTTAGTTAACTGTTGATATCTATACACAGCGTAATATTTACGCGCACTGTAAAACAAATTCAAACACTTCGCCATGCCTTATCCTACCTCGGGTCAAAACATCAGTTCGCTACGTCATTATGTTTTTCGTCTATAGGTTTGAGCGAACGATAGCCTAGCTATGACCTACATTTGCTGTCCATAGCCCAACACGTGGCACTTATGAAATGTGAAAAATTGAAATATACCTGCAAGCATTATAGGCGATTAATCCCCTCTCTCTCCCCTATCTCACTCTCTCCCTCTCTCTCCCTCTCTCCCTCTCTCCCTCTCTCTTCCTCTCTCCCCCTCTTCCCCTCTCTGCCTCTCTCCCCCTCTCTTCCTCTCCCCTTTCTCATTCCCTCCCTCTATTCTTCCCTCCCTCTCTCCATCTCTCCCTCCATCTCTCCCCCTCTCCCCTCCCTCCCTCCCCTCTCTCTCCCTCCCTCCCCTTCTATCTCCCTCTCCCTCTCTCCCTCTCTTCCCTCTCCCCCTCTCTCCCTCTCTTCCCTCTCCCCCTCTCTCCCTCTCTTCCCTCTCCCCCTCTCTCCCTCTCTTCCCTCTCCCTCTCTCTCCCTCTCCCTCCCCTTCTATCTCCCTCTCCCTCTCTCCCTCTCTTCCCTCTCCCCCTCTCCCCCTCTCTTCCCCCTCCCTCTCTTCCCTCTCCCTCTCTCTCCCTCTCCCTCCCCTTCTATCTCCCTCTCCCTCTCCCCCTCTCTCCCTCTCTTCCCCCTCTCTCCTCGTGACTTCAGTATCTTCAGCAGCACGGAGCAAACCCGCCTGGTTCGAAGTCACAATTTTTTTAATCTTGAAAGGATTATGGTAACTAAACAAACAAGGTGGTGCGGAGACCGGGTTTTTTCACCAGAGGGGATATACAAGAGTCCATTCAACCATATAGTACATGCATTTTGCGACCATTATGACTTGAGAAAAGAAAACCCTTCAAACCAGACCATGTATGCAATGAATTACAGCACTGAATTTATACTGGCCCAGTCTCGCAAAATAGCTTGAAAACAGGAATCTTGCCTCTACCGCTACAGCGGTCTTTAAGGCATGGGTTTGATTCCAATACCCTTTAAAGTGTGCAAAATGTTTTGTCATCAATCTTCTTCTCTCCCATGTCAATCACAGTACCGGTAGTCGAAATTGGCAGTTATACTGAGGTAGGTGACCAAAAGACCGATTTCACCAAACTCTTCGTAACGCACGACCGATCGCAAGACTGTGAGCGATACACAGAGACCATACTGCCTATCACAACTCACGATGGGTTATCCATCGGGAGTTGAGTTATGATGCATCGTATAAGGCTTTGTGAAATCCTTCCCAGTTCTGCTTTACCTACTTCTGTGAGTGAACACTGGAGTCTCATCACAGCTAAGCACTCGTTTTAAACCTAACCTTCCCAAATCCTGCAGAATCCTATTTGCCTTTTGCAGGATTCTGCAGGATTCAGGGCACATGAGAGTTGACACATTGCAGGATTGTGCAGGATTCAGGGCATTAGGGATTTATGTCACTGTCGGAAAATGCAGGATACAGGCTACCAGTTTCAAAGTGCTGGAGAAGGATTTTGCAGGATTAAGGGCACATGAGAGTTGACACACTGTAGGAATGTGCAGGATTGAGGGCATAAGGCGATTTTGTCTGTAGGAAAATGCAGGATGCTGGTAACAATTCGGACGTCGTTGTGGCTTTTGTCAAGAGATTATCCGTTTGAAAAAGGGCCCATTGTTCTAAGCTGAAAAGAGTCTTTGTATAGAATGTGGACTAAAACTCGAGGATTTTGTAGGATTTAGGCAATGGTCCACAGTAGCCAGTGCTGCAGGATTTTGCAGGATTCAGGTTCTATCTTACAAACAATTGGTCGGGGGTTAGTATTTGTGCACATGGACAGAGGTCTACAGAGTCCGTGTTTCCCCCATTTCTTCACGGTTGCGGCATAGCGCACACGCCCAGACCGCAGTCTGCTCAGCTGTACTGTCACCCAGAGCTTTCTTGGTAGATTTCATGAAACTCATCGTAACTAGCGATCACAATCGTAAGATGATGAGTGGAGAATTCACTGGGAACTGGCGTTAATTAACCCCCTACCAATTGTTTGTAAGATATAATCTGAGTCCTGCAAAATCCTGCAATACTGGCTACTGTGGACCATTGCCTAAATCCTACAAAATCCTCGAGTTTTAGTCCACATTCTATACAAAGACTCTTTTCAGCTTAGAACAATGGGCCCTTTTTCAAACGGATAATCTCTTGACAAAAGCCACAACGACGTCCGAATTGTTACCAGCATCCTGCATTTTCCTACAGACAAATCGCCTTATGCCCTCAATCCTGCACATTCCTACAGTGTGTCAACTCTCATGTGCCCTCAATCCTGCAAAATCCTTCTCCAGCACTTTGAAACTGGTAGCCTGTATCCTGCATTTTCCTACAGTGACATAAATCCCTAATGCCCTGTCCTGCACAATCCTGCAATGTGTCAACTCTCATGTGCCCTGAATCCTGCAGAATCATGCAAAAGGCAAATAGGATTCTGCAGGATTTGGGAAGGTTAGGTTTAAAAGGCTGCCCTTTAGAACCTATGACCATTTCCAAGGGGGAGAGAAATGATTATCGAAGCCAGAGCCCTTCGTTTCGTAAACGGCCATAGAGAGCCGCTATACGTGAGGAAATCTGCTATCAAGCAGGAACTGACTTCAATTGTGAGATTAGGTTTACAAACTGCACGGCGATGTGATGTCAATTGGACTTTGGACTTTTATTCCACTGTTCCTTACTTACCATGAAACAATAGCGAAGTTTGGGCTGGCAAACTGAA
The DNA here is from genome assembly GCA_949987565.1 of Luidia sarsii. NCBI lineage: Eukaryota > Metazoa > Echinodermata > Asteroidea > Paxillosida > Luidiidae > Luidia > Luidia sarsii. The sequence goes on from OX465118.1 coordinate 8,576,574, forward strand.
TCATGATTCAATACCTTTGTGCTTAAAGCCCCTACACAACATTGGTAAGATCGAAAAGCAGAAATGTTCACAGATTTACATGAAACTTATACAGTTTGAAGATGGTTATAGCAGAAACCTCTCACTGAAATATTTCTGCCTAAAATGTTGTATTTTGGGAGAAATGAGTAAAAGAATTAGTTTACGTCTCACCGAGATCTTAACTATTTTTCGGAACAGTGCGGCGTTGAATGCTGCATTTTCGCGAAACAAATGAAGCGGTTTTCATGATTTTCTCGAGACTCGGTTGGCGGATTGAGCTGAAATGTTCACAGGTGTGCTATTTCATGCATATGTTGGATCAGACAACGTATGGATGCTATTCTTTGACCTCGACCAATGTTGTGTAGGGGCCTTAAAGGCCCTACACAACATTGGTATAAAGGTCAAAATATTGCCACAGTTTGTGTGTTAAACCATAAAAAAGCAATTCTGCGAAGGTTTTAGCTCAAATGGTAATCTGAGAAAGACGAAAAAGGCCAAACAAATGTCAAGGTTTTCGCACAACCTATACTGTATGAAATAGTTTATTACTCGCGAGTAATAAACCATGTTTGAGTGAAGATTCCTCGAGAAATTTCCGTTTCCCAGACCGTTAAATTTCTATACATGTATAGAGGATTCTATCATGACCATCTACAAACTGTGTAAATAAGAAGGAAATCTGTGGACATCGATGTTTCCCGATGTTCCCAATGTTATATTGGGCCTTTAAGCAAAAATGCGGTGTTTAAGTAGCTCAAAGGAAATTGGTCCCTGATCTTATCTGCTCTATAGGATCTCATTCAGTGCGGCCTTTCGAGCTTGAGCAAATTTTGGTGCTTGAGCGGTTCCACGAAATTGAGGAGCGTGTACGCTTTACTATAGTCTCGATCAGATTGCGGTGCTATAAAGCCCCTACACAGCATTGGTCCAGGTCAAAGAATAGCATCCATACGTTGTCTGATCCAACGTATGCATGAAATAGCACACCTGTGAAAATTTCAGCTCAATCCACCAACCGAGTCTCGAGAAAATCGTGAAAACCGCTTCATTTGTTTCGCGAAAATGCAGCATTCAACGCCGTAGGCCCTACTGTTCTGAAAAATAGTTAAGATCTCGGTGAGACGTAAACGATTTCTTTTACTCATTTCTCCCAAAATACAACATTTTAGGCAGAAATATTTCAGTGAGAGGTTTTTACTATTATCATCTTCAAACTGTATAAGTTTCATGTATGGGACTTTAAAAGGCCCTTTACAACATTAGTTTAGGTTAAAAGATTGCCGCAGTTGTGTGTTAAACCATTAAACAAGTTATTAGCTCAAATGGTAATCTGAGAAAGTCGAATTTAAAAATGAAAAACAAAAACGGTTTACGCACCAGCCTGTAGTATAAGAAATAATTTATTCCTCTATTCGTCGATGTTTGAGTGACGATTTCTCGGGAAGTACAGCATCCCAGACCGTAAGATTTCAACATGAGGATTCTATCATGACCATCTACAAACTGTGTAAATGAGAAGGAAATCTGTGGACATCGATGTTTTCCAATCTTCCCAATGTTGTATATATATAGGACCTTCAAGTGGCCCAATGAAATCGGCGAGCCGCCCTCAGACCTACGCAGAATCACGGGGCTCGAGTCATCTAAGGACCCACTGAAATCCTGAAGAAAGTTCCCAAGAACCCCGAGCAACCACCCCCCCCCCCCCCCAAAAAAAAAGACAGAAAAATCATGCACCTCCAACATTTTCCTCTCAAAATGTTCGTCTAAAGATTTCCGTCTCAAGCTTTTTTTCCCCTCCTCGTTCGCCCGTGTAGCCGCTGATTCGCCCACAAGGGACTCGCTGAATCCAGCGCGCAGCCCATGATGTACCCACCGACTTGAAGGGGCTGACAGTGTCCTACACACTCCACCAACTCATTGCTTTTCGATCCATCACTCGCATGGTAGACATCTACAGATGGACCCCCCACCTGCTCGCCTCCCCTCCCCCCCCCAAAAAAAAAAAAAAAAAAACTAAAGACGATGGGACATCACTCGCTATAACTTTTAAAAGAAGCATTGATTACATTTTCGTATTCATATGCGAGCCCAACGCAACTGGTGTACTTTCGGCTTGTGCGGTCGAATAAAAGTGCATCCTCATCAGCTCTTAAAAGTATAACAAAAACCGGCGAATCCATTATAATGGAGGTTGTTTTGTTTTCCAAAATGACCATTTTTAAGACTGGAATTCCATGCGTGGTGCGTTAAAGATTTATGTTACATTTTGGCATCGTTTCAACTCCCTTTGTGTGCTGAGCACGATGCACAGAAAGGACAGTCCACTATCATTATCTTATCTTGTTCAAAGAATCACGTTCACTCCCAGTGTTGATGGCGGAGTTCTTGGTTTGGTAGCAATCCAGCGAGAGTAGTGTCTCTCCTCTATAGTGGTCGATGAAGGGAACCTGTTGTGTATAGACCTCAACGGTTAGCTCATAACCTTTGTCCGTTTTGTTGGTCGTAAAAATACCGGTCAGTTTCGACAATGCACTGCACTCTCGAACGATCGGTATCCGGGCGCGTATAACACAAATCTAGGCCAAGCGGAAAAAACACTCAAAAAATGTTCCAATTTGGAGTTATTTTCATTCCTTTTCATTAGTCACAAAGTAGGTTGAGAACAGAGGTGACCCTACTCCTTTAGTACAAACAGTTCACGAGATGCAAAAAAAACCCAACAAAGCAGGTTGCCATACATTATTTAGCCATTAAGACACAAAACTAAACGCTAATTTTAAAGTTCATGTGTTAAACTAATTGTTCATTTTGACCCCCCCCCAAAAAAAAAAAAAAAAAAAAAAAAAATTCTCAGAGATACATGATCGTTTACGAAATGAAGGCTTAGGCTCGGGATATGCTTCCGTCACATTTTCTCTTGCCCGTTTTGATAATTATCACTCACGCTATAGAAACAAGCGTTTGACCCCAGTTTCTTGGTGAATAAAGCCTACTCTGCACCTAACAAGCCAGGAAACCTTCCAATTCGGCGATAAACCACAACTTTTGTTTATGGTTTTGTCAGACGGAGACGTAACCTGATTCCGAGCCTGATCCATCTTCATAATTATTCGCTGGGATAGCGCTGGCTGTACAGGATTAGATAAAATGCCATTTTCATTCAGCTAAGTTCCATAGCATTTCTCATATCCGAAATAAGGAGGGCCTGACGTTTTGATACTATTAATAGCAGCTTCTTCCCTCGTTCAGCCTCTCTGTGGAATTCCCTTCCCTGGTTTCATGTTTTCCCTCAGCCAACGATCTTGCCCTTTCTAAGAGAATAAGACAAATGTCAATTCCTATCTCCAGTCTTCCTGAGTCCCTCTCTGTCTCATTATTAGCCTTGTTTTGGGAGAATTTGTACAATTTTTTTTTTTTTAACCAGGACCTTCCTCAAAGCCGGGATTATTTCGTTATCATCAACTTTTACAACTACAACTGAAGAGATGACACGAATTCACCTCTTGAGAAATTTGTCAACGAGTGAACGAATTTTCGAGTTACCCGATGGGGTTGATTCCGAAAAGCCGCCACGCCCGAGATGGCGAAGGAAGAGAAACAACACCGGTTGAATCCACGATTCCGTGTGTCCAGTGTGAACGGGAGTCACCGCGGTAGAACGCATGCATAGGTCAGTGTGCGCCAGTGGCATACAGACTGTATACACTCACTCATCTCTGTAGTCTCTCGAGATATATAACAGAACCGACATATGACGCTCAACCACCATCGCTGGTACTCCGTTAATTGTGTGGGGACTATACAAGGACATGTTTTGTAAACCAGTGTAGGTTAGGCTTAGGGTGTTACGGTTAGGGTTGCGGTTACGGTTACGGTTAGAGTTAGGGTTGGGTTAGTGTTAGGGATAGAGTGACGGTTAGGATTAGAATTAGGGTTAGGTTTAGGATTAGGGTGGTTAGGGTTAGGGTTAGGATTAGGATTAGGGTTAGGATTAGCATTGTTTGGGTTAGGGTTAGGATTAGGGTTGTTCGGGTTAGGGTTAGCGTTACGGTTAGTGTTACGGTTACGGTTAGGGTCAAACTGGACCAAAGTGCCCAACGTTGCGTGTGTTAGGCCAGCAACCATACACAATGCGTCATACGTGTGTAGTGCGCAACCATACCCCAACCACGTGGTTAAGTGTCATACGTCGTGACGCATATATGCCTCGTCTCACCGACCGTTGGTGCACAGATGCACGAACCTCCTCCACTCTCTCCCCTAACCTATGTCTTTCAAGTCGTATAATGGAGGTGTTGGTTCATTCCCTTACATCATCGAGCCACTGTCTCCCGGGTCTGCCTCTTTTTTATTGACCCTCTGTTAACCCTACTGTCATGCCCTTTGCTGTTGTGTTTTAGGACCTTGTGACAAAACCAAAGTAGGTCAACTTTCTTGGTTTTTTCACTATGTTAGCCAGAGGATCTAGAATGGCCACACTTTTTCTTCCCTGGCAGATTCGATGCTCTCCTCTGTTTCCGTTTGATTCCTATAGCAGTCTCTTGATTTTCATGTCAGATACGTCAAGAGCTTTCAGTTCTTGGGAACCTATTGTCCAAGCCTCACACACACACACCCACATATCACACTGTAATACACTGTATATACAGTTGCAGGTAAGAGAATCAAGGCCCGGCCCAATGCGCACCCTCCATCGTCCAAAGGAGTGGGGGAACCGTCTTGAAAAGAGACCGCCACGCACACGCCCTGGCTGATCGATTATGAACACGCAGTCGGATTAAGCAATCATAAATCATTTGCGGCTTCTCACCTTCTGAGAGAGAGAGAGAGAGAAGGGGGAAAAAGAGAGACTGAAACTCGAGAGGAAAACTTCATTTTCGTCATCCCTCATCCCGCCTCAAGTCTTCAAGACGTGCGCCGCAGCCCCCCCCCCCCCCTTTTCCCCGTGTGAAACCAGTAAGTTGGTTCAAAGGGTGGGAGGGTGGAAAGGGAGAGAGAGAGAGAGACAGAGACGGAACTCCGGATCCCGCAGATAAAAATCGGTTGTATCGCCCCCGGTAGATTCCCACGGCGCGCCGTGGCCTGGGTTCGAGTGTGCCGGGACCCGAGCGAGTCATCGGGGGAACGGGGGTCCCCGACCCGGCCCGGTTCCCCCACGAGCCTGGCTCGGCCGCAGCTTCCCCGAGCCTCGACGTACCGTGCCCCGCTATTTTTTTTTTTTTTTTTTTTTTTTTGAGGGAGGGGGTTTTGACGGAGGGGTTGAAGGGTGGGGAGGGGAGGGGAGAGGAAGAGATTGAAACAAGGGCTCAGATAATATACCCCCTCGGTCCTATAAACCCATCCGTAAGCTTACCCCCTTCCTTCCGTCCTTTCCTTCCCTCCACGAACCAGCATCACCAGACGCGCCAACTTCCAGGTTGCGATTATGAAAACAGACAAGCATACAAATAATTATACCTGAGATACAGCCCGACCGGTGTCTGACTTAGGTCCGACAAGAAAACGTTCTCCCGGCCCAAACTCACCCGGTCCCCTCGGGGCATTGTTTCAGCGGCATCGCTGGGGTGTGTTTCCCGAGGGAGACTCCGGCCCAGCCATCGGTGTCAGAGAGAGAGGGAGGCAGGGAGAGAGAGAGAGGGAGAGGGTGGTGAGAGGAGAGGCACCACTGCTTGTTTAGATATCCCAAGCAACTCCCGTGTATATGAACGCGCACCCCCTTGCGTCTTGTCCGCAGGGGCGCCGAAGCCCACTTGAAACCCTAATTCCCACGGTCACAAGTCACGAATGATGTTATTGCCCCCACGGCAAAATATTATTCTTCCAAAGCAAGTGTGTGGTGTGTGGTGGTGGTGGTGGTGGTGGTGGTGGTGGGGGGGTTGTGAGAGAGGGGGAAAAAATCATAATAAAATGGTATGAAATAGGTGATGGGGACCGTTCGCGCCCGTTGTTCGTTTGACGCCTCGTACAATAATAAAAGTGATGGTGACTGTCGGGCAGGCAGCGGTCCGCTGGGTTATTACGCCGTATTATCGCGGCTGAGGACCCGTGGAACAGGCGGGAGCCAGCCGCACCACACAATGGGTCTTGAGGAGCAAGGATACGGCGCAAGAGGGGAAGCCCTCGGTTGCGGCCACTTCTTCCCCCCTCCCCCCTCACCCTAACCCCCACCGCACTCCAACCCCCTCCCCCCTTCCACGAACGAGGATTAAACCCGCAGAGGTTGGCTTCCAAAACTCCTCGATACAAAGTATTTGGGAGGCGGTTTGAAAAATCCTTCCGCTAAACTGCGTTTTCCCGAAGAGAAAGCTTCGTGTGCATAAGAGTTCCCCCCTCCCTCTCCCCTCCGAATAAAGTAAAACCCGCATCCGAGGGAAGTTTTTACTCAGACTATATATCAATTATTCATTAAAGGAGAAAATGAAGCGGAACTTGCCCTCGGAAATGTGATCAATGCAAAATTACTCTTCATTAAAGGGTTGAGGAAATACGACTTCGTACCCTCTCCCCCCCAAAAAACAAACAACAGCAACTAATGCTTTAAAGCCCCGACACAACATTGGTAAGATAAAAAAACCCAGAAATGTTCACAGATTTACATGAAACTTATACAGTTTAAAGATGTTATAGTAGAAACCTCGCACTGAAATATTTCTGCTTAAAATGTTGTATTTTGGGAGAAGTGAGTAAAAAAATCGTTTATGTCTCACCGAGATCTAAACTATTTTTTCGGAACAGTACCGTACGGCGTTGAATGCTGCATTTTCGCGAAACAAATGAATCGGTTTTCGCGATTTTCTCGAGACTCGGTCGGCGGACTGAACTGAAATGTTCACGGGTGTGCTATTTCATGCATATGTTGGATCAGACAACGTATGGATGCTATTCTTTGACCTCGACCAATGTTGTGTAGGGGCTTTCAGATAGGATACACCATTTGCGAAGGTCAAAGAACTGCATCCATACTATGTCTAACCCAAGCATGCATATAAGAAATGCATGCAATAACACATCTGCATACGTTTCGGCTCAATCCGTCAATCACACCAAGAAAAAAAAACGTGGAAACGAAATTATATGCTAACTCCTTTCAGACATAGAAAGCAGTATCTATTAAAAAAAAAAAAAAAAACGATCGTTGGAAATCCATGCAAAATTCATCTTTATAGTAGCTTTATGGAAGCTTTCCGTGCGATGCATTTTTTTTCTTCTAGATTTTCTGATACTTTTTCTATAGCTTACTTGATGAGTATGTATTTTTTTGTATATTTGGAGTGCCCCATAATAGGGGTCTTCGCAAAATGCTGCACCCTCCCTTTGAGTTCGCAGTGTAACAATATTAAGGTTCGAGCCCCAGCGAACAAAGGGCTATTGGCGAGGTTAAGTTACCTTTTCCAAATCTTATTCTTATACGAGAAGTTTCCCACTTTGGACCTTTTACGGGTGCTGGGCATCCGCGCCGGAGGCAAGTGCAGCGACATGCCTGTCCTAAGCCTTTCCTGTCCACTCCTCCTAAAAATAAAACAAATTAAAGTCTTTGATATCTTTAATATCAGGTGTCAGATTATGTATCTAGGTTTACACTGGTGATCTGGAGCAGAAAGGTCTCCCTCACCCCCCTCTCTCTCTCCCCCTCTCTCTCTGCCCCCTCTCTCCCTCTCTCTGCCCCCTCTCTCCCTCTCTCCCTCTCTCTCCCCTCTCTCTCTGCCCCCTCTCTCCCTCTCTCTGCCCCCTCTCTCTCACTCTCTCTCTCCCCTCTCTCTCTCCCTCTCTCTCCCTCTCTCTCTTCTGTTTCTCTCCCTCTCTCTCTCCATCTCACTCTCTCTTTTTACATCTCACTGTTTCTCTGCCCCACCCTCTCCCTCTCTCCCTCTCTCTTCTTCCTCTCTCCCTCTCTCTCTCTCTCTCCCTCTCTCTCTCCCTCTCTCTCTTCTCTCTCTCTCTTTCTCTCTCTTTCTCTCCCTCTCTCTCTCTTCTCCCTCTCTCCCTCTCTCTCTCCCTCTCTCTCTTCTCTCTCTCCCTCTCCACCTTTCTCTATCTCTATCTCTCTTTATATCTCTGTCTCTATATCTCTCTCCATCTCACTCTCTGCCCCCACACCCTCTCCCTCTCTCCCTCTCTCTCGACCCTCTCTCTCTCTGCCCCCACACCCTCTCCCTCTCTCCCTCTCTCTCTCTGCCCCCATCAACATCTCCCTCTCTCCCTCTCTCTATCTGCCCCCACACCCTCTCCCTCTCTCCCTCTCTCTCGACCCTCTTTCTCTCTCTGCCCCCACACCCTCTCCCTCTCTCCCTCTCTCTCTCTGCCCCCATCACCATCTCCCTCTCTCCCTCTCTCTCTCTGCCCCCATCACCATCTCCCTCTCTCCCTCTCTCTCTCTCTCTCCCTCTCTCTCCCTCCCCATCTATCTCTATATCTCTCTTTATCTCTCTGTCTCCATCTCTGTCTCCATCTCCGCCCTCTCTCTCTCTCTCTCTCCCTCTCCCCCCTCTCTCTCTCTCTCTCTTACTCCATCTCTCTCTCCTCTCTCTCCTCTCCCTCCTCTCTCTCTCACTCCATCTCACTCTCTCTCCATCTCGATCTACCTGACCCGAGCCTTCGCTGTGACAATACCTGGTCGACCTCTTCAGTCCATTCGTCCGCAAGGCGGCCAACGGTCATTTCTTTTTCCTTGTTTCTTCTCTCTCTCTCTTTCTCTCTTTCTCTCTTTCTCTCTCTCTCTCTCTTTCATCCAGAGGGGCAGCGGCGATTGGGCAGTGTACTCGCGGTGGAGGTTCCCACGCTCAGCCGAAGCGGCCTCGGTAAATAAGACGGCGCGTTATAGCTAATCCGTATCTACCCAACAACTCCTGGAGCAAAAGAGGGAGAGAGAGAGAGAGGGAGAGGGAAAGAGAGAGAGAGAGAAGGGCTAAAACATCTGCATAATACACACAAATCAAAGGGAATTACAGCGGAGGTGTTTAGCTGGGCATCCCCCCTCCCCCTCCCCCCTTCTCAAAAATCGTTGGGTGGGAAGAAATATCAGAGGGCCTGCCATACTGTAGACTATAGGGTGCGGAGATGCTTGGAGCTACGGAGCCTATTGAGTTCGGGAATGAATACGATTTGCACCAACGGTGCATGAACCTGCCTGTAGTATCTCTGTACCGCCTTGTATTCACTCCTGTAGTAATATTGACGCCCCGGATAGATAGCTGGAAAGACTGGTTTTACTCGATGGACAGAGGCGGTTCGAGAGGGCGCCCGGTGGTCGACAAAGGCTATCGCTGCAGTGCGATGTAAATCGCACTATTCACAGTACGATCGAGTTTCCTCCCCCTCCCCCTCCCCCACCCCAGTTTGTTGCTAAAGAGAACGAGTTGGAGGCTTGGGTGAAAAATGCAATTATACACGTCGGCCACTCGGGTGCACTGTGATCTAGTTGTCGACCTCATATTATAGTTGGCGGACCCTGGTAACCGGTCTCGCTCTTCTGATTGAGCCCAGGCGAACGAGAACAACTTGAGACAGACACGGCACCTCTAACTGCTGCTTGCCTCGTGCGCACGGAGAACTCCTCCAGACCCGAGTGGAAGGTTTGCGGTGACACCATGCCTGTATTGCACCGTCCCATTCGAGGCGGAGTGTGACTCTGAAAAGAGACGGTAACGGGCAGTGTGTATATACTCTGCCCGTCGACTCCAGACTTATTTCATCTATCTTTCTAACAAACAAACAAAACCACCAAAATCAGAGGGCCTGACGTTTCGATCCCAGCAAGAGCTTCCTCAAAGGCACTTTCATATCCCTGATCGACATTTGCAGTTGCTACATTAAGGGATTATGAAGTGAATGATGCAAGAATTCAAACCATCGATTAAAACGAAAGGAAGAGTCTGATTAGTATTAGGCAGAATTAAGGGAGGTTTTTTTTAACACAATCCTGGTTGTTAACCATTCCATTCTCAACAATATCCACTTTTTGTTGTTGGGTTTATATACTACAAAAGTGGATGCATCATCTTGCACCAACTCCTCATTAATTTGCCTATCAGTGTTAATTACGCGCACGGTTAATCATTGTCCACCATAATAGACTTTGTGGCTGAGCATAATACCGGGTTACTCCACAGTGTAACGGGGCACAGTCTCTTAGGAAAGATGGTCTGTATAAGACTAGTGCAAGATCCACTTAATTGTCGTAAGTAAGATGGCAGAGAGGAACCAACCCCTTCCATGCCTGCTTTTGAACCCTGAAGGTCCCCCCATAAGAAAAAAAAGGCCTCTTAAAGGAAGAGTTGTGGTTCTGAAAAGAACCTGAGTGGTAACTCGACGTTTCGACCAGTATGCTCTGGCCGTCATCAGGACAGAGACAGGACCACTCAGGTTCTTTTCAGAACCACACCTCTTCCTTTAAGAGACCTTATACATGGTGTCACCGCAAACCTTCCTATATTGATTCACCCATCATTTTTTTTAAAGGCATAAGAATCCGTCTTTCTTTCTTTTTCAAACACACACTCGTAAAGGGGCAATACGAATGAAAACCGTTGATGTATCCTGCAGTTTGATAGCGGTTTCTCGCGCACTCGGATACGCGTTACGTGCACGAATAAGTGCCCCGGCACAACAACATGAGGAATATCCCACCAAAACACTTTTTGAGTAAACAACGCCTAAAGTTAAAGTATCTTCACAATTCGATTACAAATCAATTTTCTTCTTTTTCGTATTTTTGGAAATTTTAAGTATTAGAGGATATTATATTTTGATATCATTTGAAAGCTAATGATACTCTTCCACATCATTAGAAAACCTCAACATTTCAAAAGTGGGGTTATTCCTTATTATGCTGTGCCGGGTCACATATACGGTAACCGTATCCTTTATGTGTTAGAGCATGGAGGAATAAGGAGTGACTCCTTAGTCCTCCATGGTTAGAGCTAGCGCATACCGATGTTTGTTTCCGCAAACTGCGTGGAATCCGGCCGCTTGAGGGAGCCGTCATTCAAGATGGCGGCGCCCATGAGTCCGTTCAGAAGTCACACATATTATTTTTGGACTATTCGGTCTTATTCGCTGGTAGACCCGACACCTTCGTTTCATATACATTTGGATGATTACCCCAAGGACAATAATGTGGTGGAATTTGCTGGTCCACGATTGAAACAGCCAATAAAATTGAAAATAAAGGCCGGTTATAATTATATAGGCCTATCCTTCTTTCCCACGTTCGCAAAATAAGCGTGCTATACGCATACACGTCACAGGAGCACGCAAAGTAATGGCGTATCCGTGCAAGTAAGCTAACAAAACCCAGAGAGCAAAAACACCTTTAAGCTATAGATGCACTAATGAGAGAAAAAAGGCATCGGTTGTCATCGATAGTTGGAAAAGCTTAATACGCTGTAAAAATGTCCGGCAAAATTGAACCAACATTTGGAGTTTTTTTCAGCGTCGTCTGAAAAGTGCTTATGATGTTACAAACTGATGCCCACCAAAATAAATGCTCACTGACTAGAATAAGCTGATACAAACAGATACAGGAAGTCAGACAAGACTTTTCAATGAGAATTGCGAATCTTTTATACGAACTGCATGTTTAACGCCAAAGTTGATCGGTCTAATATGGAAATGACTTTTGTGGTAACTAGGCACTCTCTCTTTCTCTTGAGATTACATTTTTATTTGGCGAAGTTAGCGTCCGTCCAGATTTTGTTTAAACATTTTTTTTTACCAGCCTCATTTGTTTTCATCTTTATATACCGTGGCCCTGAACAATCTCATCGCTCGCAGATTGGTCACCAATCAAAAGAAAGAAAGAAAGAAAGAAAGAGGAATGCAAATCCAGCGCCTCGTGCTGCCCACCAATCCCCCTCAAGAAACAAGTTGCCGGTTAACCTGGGCTGACCCACATTCACAGGGTCCTAAAGGAGGGGTCTCTCGCGAAGGGCTCATCCTAGACAAAATTATAACCCCTGCACCTGCGGATGCCACACACACACACACATGCAGAGGGGAAGAGGGGAGAAGGAGAAAGGGAGAGAGGTGGGGAGAGGCAGGGAGATGCATAGAGAGGTTAGGATGTGTAGGGAGAGGCAGAGAGAGGCAGAGAGAGGCAGAGAGAGGCAGGGAGAGGCAGGGAGAGGCAGAGAGAGGCAGAGAGAGAGAGACATAAAGAGGCAGAGAGAGGCAGAGAGAGGCAGGGAGAGGCAGGGAGAGGCAGAGAGAGGCAGGGAGAGACAGACAGAGAGAGAGAGGCAGGGAGAGGCAGAGAGAGGCAGGGAGAGGCAGGGGGAAGTAGGGAGAGGCAGATATAGGCAGAGAGAGGCAGGGAGAGGTAGGGAGAGGCAGAGAGAGGTAGGGAGAGAATCAGAGAGACGGGGAGAAATGGGGAGAGGCAGAGAGAGGTAGGGCGAGGTGAGGAAAGAGACAGAGAGAGGCAGGGAGAGACGGAGAGAGGCAGGGAGAAGTAGAGAGAGATAGGGAGAGGTAGGGGAGAGACGTAGAGAGACAGGGAGAGGCAGGAAGAGGTAGAGAGAGGCAGGGGACAGAGAGAGGCAGGGAGAGGCAGAAAGAGGTGAGGAGGGGTAGGGAGATGCAGGGAGAGGCAGAGAGAGAGAGAGGTGGGGATAGGCATAGAGAGGCAGAAGTGGGTTGAGGTAGGGAGAAGTGGGGAGAGAGACGGAGAGATAGACAGACAAGCTTCAGAGACAGAGAACGACAGAGAGAAAGATGGAGAGAGAAAGACAGGGAGAAAGATGGAGAGAGAAAGACGGAGAAAGATGGCCTGAGACTGAGAGACACAGATGAGAAGGAGAGACGGGGAAGAGGAGACCGAGAAGTGGCGAGAAACGGGAAGTAAAAGAGACAGAAACTGAGATAGAGAGATAGAGTCCGATAGAGAGCGAGGAGGAGAGATGGGCAGATAAAGGGCAGCCGAGACAAAGAGTAGTAAGACAGAGGCTGAGAGAGAGAGTTGAAGGGGAGGGAGAGAGGGAAGAGAGAGAGAGGCAGATAAAGAGAATCGGAGACATTGAGACAGAGGCGGGGGGGGGAATCAGCGAGAGACAGAGCGAGACAGAGACAGCAAGTCAGCAACAGAGAGAGGTGGAATGGAACGGGGTAAAGAAGTAGGAAGGTGGAAGGAAGTAGGGGAGAGATGGAAACAGGGTGAGTTGGAGCTGTGGTTGGAGAGAATTTGAGAGGTGGGGAGAGTGGGACCACACAGGCTATAGGCACGGGCGATGACATCGCTAATCGGCTTTGTACAGCGCGTACGACCCCGGTCGACCGTACCACAGCGCCAGAACGTAACACGGGTGGCTGGCGTCGGGTTGGAGGAGGGAGGAGGGGGGGGGGGTGACCGTGGCTGGCGTGCCAAAGCGCGGTGCAAGCAGAGGGGTAAGGGAACAAGGGCGGGTGGGTGGGGGGGGGGAGAGATCACGGCGCTCTTCTCCGTCCACGCGCGCGGGGTATTATGCCTGCGTCGGCCCCGCGGTGACCTAATCCGGCGATTTAATCCTGGCCCCGGAATCCGGGACCTGTACCCCGGGCAGCAGCGCTTCTCTTTGCCGGGGGGGGGGGAAGCCAGACAGGCACGGGCCCATTAGCCGTATTTAGACTCCAGTCGAACGCTGCCCGTTGAGCTAATTACCTCTAAAGAATAACCGCGGATCAACATCTCTTTGATGTTTCCACTTCCTTGTCTCCTTTTTTATCCCCCCCCCTACTCGTCTCTTCTTCTTTTTCGGCACGAGATAATGACGCGAGTCTGTCTTTTTTTTTCTCCCTCCTCCTCCATCTTTAGTCTGTTGCTGTATATACCCTGGCCTGATTTTTAATCGGATCACTTAGCAGATCCCCTCTTTCCCCCCCATCCCCCTCCGCTCTTCCCTCTCCCCAAGCGTCTCTCCATTGTTTCTGCGGCGCTTGGTGACGCTCGTTAGAGAGCGTGGAGGAGATGAAGTCAGCAAGAAATCAGAGATTTGAGTCTTGCCCGGCGTCCCTGAAGAGAGAGAGAGAGGGGGCTGGGGGAAGATGGTCATTTATCCTTCTTGTCTCTGTCTGCTTTTTGAAAGGGCCCGAGTAGATGCGTCCTAATTATCCCGTTATCCGGATAAAAAAAAACGGCAATTAGGCCAGTATCGCCATGTTCACGAGTGCAGTCTTTACACAACCGAGCGTGAACGAATCTGTCCTCCCCCCCAAAAAAAAAAAAAAATCGCTTTCAACAAAGGAAAAAGATTTGTTTTGTCCAGCGATTCAGTTAAAGGCCCTACACAACATTGGTAAAGGTCCAAAGAATGCCACAGTTTGTGTGGTATACCATTAAACATTCCAAAAAGAAATCCTGCGAAGGTTTTATCTCAAATGGTAACCTGAGAAAGTAGAAAAAGGCGAAAAAAGTCAAGGTTTTTTGCACCGTGCCGTAGTGTAAGACATAGTTTATTACTCGCGAGTAATAAAACTATCGGTCGGTGTTTGAGTGAAGATATCTCGAGAAGTACAGCATCCCAGACCGTAAGATTTCAACATGTGCAAACTGTAAACAAGAAGGAAATATGTACTATGTGGACTTTGATGTTTTCCGATCTCCCCAATGTTGTATTGGGCCTTTAAAGCCCCTACACAACATTAGTCGAGGTCAAAGAATAACATCCATACGTTGTCTGATCCAGCATATGCATGAAATAGCACACCTGTGAACATTTGGCAATCCTTTGACCTTTACCAATGTTGTGTATAGGGCTTTTTAACGAAACTGAGAATAAACAAAAAAGAAAAAGGGAAATCCATGCCTATCCGAAGTTAACTCATGTGGTCGGGACGCTATCGCCAAAGGTTGTGGGAAATGGTCGGACGTGTTTCCCTCTTCTCCCTCTTTCCTCACCAACCCCCCCCCCCCCCCTCCCCGCCTGCCCTCTCCCCCGTACGAGAGGGTTGACGATCATAATTGGTGGTGAGCTGAAAGTTGTAACGAAGCTGGCCGGACGGAGTCGGTGTTTGGAGTCACAACACCACTCACGTGTGGAGGCATCGTGGGTGCAGCTTCGCTTCGCTCTCATGGGCCCTGTCCTCCATCCGCACCCCAACCCGACCTCCCCCCCCCAAAAAAAAAAAAAAAAACAAGGAGAGAGAGAGAGGAAAAAAATGTGCATATGCCTACATATGAAAAGAAAATATACACTGTCTCTCCCTCTCCCCCCTCTCTCTCTCCCCCTTCTCTCTCTCTCTCTCTCCCCTCTCCCCCCTCTCTCTCTCTCTCCCCCTTCTCTCTCTCTCTCTCCCCTCTCCCCCTCTGTCTCTCTCTTTCTCACTCTCTATCTTGCCACCGCTCTCCCTTTCTCCCTCTCCCCTCCTCTCTCTCTGTCCCTCTCTCCACCTCTCCCTCTACCTCTCTCTCCCCTCTCTCCATCTCTCCCTTTCTCTATCTCTCCTTCTCTCCTCTTCCTCTACGCCCTCTCCCCCCTCTCTCTCCCGTTCTCTCTCTCTCTCTACCTCCCTCTCCCCCTCTCTCTCCACCATCTCTCTCTCTCCCCCCTCTCTCTCTCTCTCTCTTCCCACCGCTCTCCCTTTCTCCCTCTCCCCTCCTCTCTCTCTGTCACTCTCTCCATCTCTCCCTCTACCTCTCTATCCCCTCTCTCCATCTCCCCCTTTCTCTATCTCTCCTTCTCTCCTCTACCTCTACCCCCTCTCCCCTCTCTGTCTCTCCCCTTTCTCTCTATCTACCTCCCTCCCCCTCTTTCTCTCCCCCTTCTCTCTCCCCTCTCTCCCTCTACCTCTCTCTCTTCACACCACTCTCCCTTTTTCCCTCGCCCCTCCTCTCTCTGTCCCTCTCTCCATCTCTCCCTCTACCTCTCTCTCCCCTCTCTCCATCTCTCCCTTTCTCTATCTCTCCTTCTCTCCTCTCGCTCTACCCCCTCTCCCCTCTCTCTCCCCTTCTCTCTCTCTACCTCCCTCTCCCCCTCTCTCTACCCCTTCTCCCTCCCCTATCTCTCTCTCCCTCTCTCTCTTCCCACCACTCTCCCTTTCTCCCTCTACCCTCCTCTCTCTTTATGTCCCTCTCTCCATCTCTCCCTCTACCTCTCTCTCCCCTCTCTCCATCTCTCCCTTTCTCTATCTCTCCTTCTCTCCTCTCCCTCTACCACCTCTCCTCTCTCTCTCCCTTGCTCTTTCTCTCTACCTCCCTCTCCCACCTCTCTCTCCCCTTCTCTCTCTCTCCCCCCTCTCTCTCTCTCTCTCTCTCTCTCTCTCTCTCTACCTCTCTCTCCCCTCTCTCCATCTCTCCCTTTACCTCTCTCTCCCCTCTCTCCATCTCTCCCTTTCTCTATCTCTCCTTCTCTCCTCTCCCTCTACCCCCTCTCCTCTCCCTTGCTCTTTCTCTCTACCTCTCTCTCCCACCTCTCTCTCCCCCTTCTCTCTCTCTCTCTCT
The DNA here is from genome assembly GCA_949987565.1 of Luidia sarsii. Lineage (NCBI taxonomy): Eukaryota > Metazoa > Echinodermata > Asteroidea > Paxillosida > Luidiidae > Luidia > Luidia sarsii. Next base: position 8,593,012 of record OX465118.1, read on the forward strand.
CTCTACTTCTCTCTCCCCTCTCCCCATCTCTCCCTCTACCTCTCTCTCCCCTCTCTCCATCTCTCCCTTTCTCTATCTCTCCTTCTCTCCTCTCCCTCTACCACCTCTCCTCTCTCTCTCCCTTGCTCTTTCTCTCTACCTCCCTCTCCCACCTCTCTCTCCCCTTCTCTCTCTCTCCCCCCTCTCTCTCTCTCTCTCTCTCTCTCTCTCTCTACCTCTCTCTCCCCTCTCTCCATCTCTCCCTTTACCTCTCTCTCCCCTCTCTCCATCTCTCCCTTTCTCTATCTCTCCTTCTCTCCTCTCCCTCTACCACCTCTCCTCTCTCTCTCCCTTGCTCTTTCTCTCTACCTCCCTCTCCCACCTCTCTCTCCCCTTCTCTCTCTCTCCCCCCTCTCTCTCTCTCTCTCTCTCTCTCTCTCTCTCTACCTCTCTCTCCCCTCTCTCCATCTCTCCCTTTACCTCTCTCTCCCCTCTCTCCATCTCTCCCTTTCTCTATCTCTCCTTCTCTCCTCTCCCTCTACCCCCTCTCCTCTCCCTTGCTCTTTCTCTCTACCTCTCTCTCCCACCTCTCTCTCCCCCTTCTCTCTCTCTCTCTCTCTCTACTTCTCTCTCCCCTCTCCCCATCTCTCCCTCTACCTCTCTCTCCCCTCTCTCCATCTCTCCCTTTCTCTATCTCTCCTTCTCTCCTCTCCCTCTACCCCCTCTCCCTCCCTTGCTCTCTCTCTCTACCTCCCTCTCCCACCTCTCTCTCCCCCTTCTCTCTCCCTCTCTCTCTCTCTCCCTCTCTCTCTCTCTCTCCCTCTCTCTCTCTCTCTCGCTCCCTTCCCCTTCCCCTTCCCGCCCCACGTCTTCCGTCCGCCACGACACGAGGAAAAAAAAATGATTGGTCATGAATCGTGGCTAGAAGGGGCTGGCATTCCGTTTAGTTGGGCACCTCGCTTGGCTAAAATAATATCGCCACAAGGTGCGTGAAAGACCTTTGCTTAATATCCGAAAGAGTTGCTAAAACGTCGAGCGCGTGGGAAATTGAGTATCGATGTGTGTCTGTCTCAATCTCTCGTTCTTTCTTTCTCTCATTCTCTCTCTCTCTCTCTCCCCTCTGCCTCTCCTCTCCCCAGCCACCACAACGGCCAACCCCCCCCCCTCATCCCGCTCCGGACAACTTCACTTTTTAAAAAGAGAGCAACAATGGATTTCCCTTCATTCATCTTTCGACATTGGGCTGTTGTTGTTTTTAATGAGCGGTTGGTTTCTTTCCAGGTATAATTTTGCATAACAGTTTGGGCGAAGGAAGTGGAGGAGAAGAAGTCGACACCGAATGAGGGGAAAAGAAGTGAATTTCACGCACCCGGCTCAATATTGTGTGCTTTCCACTCCGTGGAGTTCGCGTACGCATGGTGGGAGATGCTAAATGTCACGGTCAAAAACCAAACAAAAAAAATCATCGAGGGTGTTTTTTTTTCTTCTTCTTCTTCGTCTTTATTATTCTTTCTCTCTTGCTCTCCTTCTTCCCTTTCTTTGCTTTCTTCTGGATGCGGACGAAAAATGCAATAAACCAATGGCGGGCGTATACTCGCACGCATGATCGGGGAGGGGGGTTGGAAGACGGGCTGTGTGGGAAAAGAAAAATGCATCTATGAGCATCATTATTTTTGCGTGTGAGGGGTGGGGATGCATGCGTGTGCGTGTGTGTACGATCGAGAGAGAGAGAGAGTGTGTATCTATAATACACGGTCCGGTTATTACTGCGGCGAAGGTTGTGATTTCCGGAAGAAATCAATCATTGACCAGAAAGAGGGCCGTTCTTACGCCACCCTGAGCTACGTTTGAGCGGACCAGCTGACCACCACGTCCTACAATGGTCACGTGTGGCGTTTTTTTAAAGCGACCTCCCTCCCACCGTGATATGACTTTGGGTTGTTGGTTTTTTTTTGTGTTTTTGGGGGGACTAGGCCGTAGATGTAGCGAGCCTCTCAAAACACAAGTCTAGGTCCGCGCGGTGTACGATTTCCGTGCAAATTGAAAGAATAACAAGTTGGCCGCCATCTCGTCCGATGGTCTGGGTTTTTTTCGTAATACTTCTTCTTCTTCGTCGTCCCGGGAACTGACTGGTCAGTTGTGTTCAAATCTCGCCCCCCCCCCCCCACGGCCCCCTCCCTCGCACAAAAGGGGGACCTTCGGAGACTGAGATGCGAAGCGTGGCGTGGCTCGTCGGGGTCATTTCCTCCGCGGATCCGATAACGGGTCTCCCGGTCTGAGAGAATACCGGGTGCCCCCTTTCCGTCTGTTTTGGGGTTGTCGGTTTGTTTTGGGGTGTTTTTTTTGGCGGGGTGGCTTAGTACAGGCCGATGCAGGGCCGACGACAATGTGAGTGGTCGTTGAATGCATGAGCGTTCATCGACCTTGTGCAGGAGATCTTGTTCTATTTTTTTTTTCAGGATTGTTGTGATTGGTGTGCTTTGTCTGCTTGCTCGCTTGCTTGCCTGCCTGCCTGCCTACTTGCTTGCTCGCTCGCTTGCCTGCTTGCCTGCTCGCTCGTTTGCCTGCTTGCCTGCTTGCTTGCCTGCTTGCTTGCTCGCTTGCTTGCTTGCTCGCTTGCTTGCTTGCTCGCTTGCTTGCTTGCTCGCTTGCTTGCCTGCCCGCCTGCCTGCCTGCTTGCTTGCTTGCTTGCTTGCTTGCTCGCTTGCTTGCCTGCCCGCTTGCTTGCTTGCTTGCTTGCTTGCTCACGCTCGCTCGCTTGATTGCTTGTTTGCTTGCTCGCTTGCTCGCTTGCTTGCCTGCCCGCCTGTCTGTGTGCTTGCTTGCTCGCTCGCCTGCTTGCTTGCTTGCTTGCTTGTCTGTTGCTTGCTTGCTTGCTTGCTTGCTTGCTTGCTCGATCGCCTGCTTGCTTGCTTGCTTGCTTGCTTGCTCGCTCGCTCGCTTGCTTGCTCGCTTGCTCGCTTGCTCGCTTGCTTGCTTGCTTGCTTGCTTGCTTGCTCGGTCAGTTGGTTTGGTGTTATTAGATTTTAATTGGTCGGTTGGGTTGTTGATTTGTTTTAGTTGGTTGTGAGTTGGCCAGGCGGTTGACCGGCGTGCATGATTGTTGGCCGATTACCGGTACTTCCCGATATACTTGGCTTCAAACATCGACCAGAACAACCAAATAATCGATGCTGGCTTCGTCAATGGAATCTATGCGTGAGCTCCCGCAAGCATGGGTGCCTCCTCTGAGACCAACGCCGTTCATAAATCTTCGTCGTCCAAGAAGCAATGCGGCGCGCCGAGCCCGAGAGACAAAAATAATGACTGCGGCTGTGCACGTATACCGTGGGCGCGCGCAGCACGCGATCCCGACCCGCGGAGAGCGGAGAGCGACCATCAGCGACTCACGGGCCACCGTACCGACCGTCCGTTTAGCGCCGATCACGGCGGGGAAAGAGACGGCCGGCCGCTGGCGGCACGCCGCCGCTGGAAACGCAACCCGCGGGCCCCCGGACCCCCTCGCATGCATGCACGTACGGTAGAGAACTTGGCCCGGCAGTAATAACATAGCTCAGTAGCGACAGTGCAGTCGAGCGGCATCCGTCCCGTCCCCCGACCCCCAAGTTCACCTCGCTTACGCGACTACCGCATCCAACATCGCCACTCGTAAATCAAGATATTCCGTCCCGAGTGCTTCTTTTCCCTTGTTTCTTTTTGTTGTTGTCGTGAGGGAGGGGGTATATTTAGTAGCACGCCAGCTCGTTCTCCTGTCACCCCTTGGGGTAAGACTAGGGGGCCTGGACCTCGCATAAACGTTTATGTTCCCCGTGACGCGTTCCAAAAATCAAAGTAAACTTCTTCTCATTCTTATGTGCGTGTCTCTGCCTTATGCGACCTCTCCCCTTTTTCATTGTGCACAGCGCGGTCGGTAATTGGACGAGGCACGCGTGGCGCGCAAGCGAATGCGTTTTGTGGCATTTTTTCTGAGCGTTTCCCATAACGCGGCGCTTGATTTATTAACGCAAAACTTTGCAGGATCGTTAAAGAGAGACCAGAAGAGAGCATGGCTTTGCCCACATACAAAAAAAAACCACCAAGATCTTAGCGTCAACCTTCAACTGAGCGAGCCATGTGGTGCTAATGGTTCTGTAAGCAATGCGATGCTATATCAACTTATCGTGAAAAAATCGTTTACACCGCATTTATACGGTGCGCCTAAATTTAGAGCGAATTGTTGCAAACTGCTCTCTGCCAAGAATGATTAGGAATCACACAAATCCTTGAAAAGGTTTGTGATGTGGACCTGTCGTTTTGATCCCGATAGGCGGTGGTTTTTTTTTTATTAAGCCCGCCGCAAACGAGAGCTATCTGCTGAGCAAAAAGAAAAATGTATCGAGGTCGTTAGCTCAGCCTTTAGCTCACCGCTTGCGGTCAACTTTTAGTGGGGGTTATCTGCCTCTCGAGGCCCGGAGACTTAGGCTCCTTTTTTCCAAAGCCCAGACTCAGGCTCGGACTCCGAGGAAAACGGGGAAAGCGTTTGGCTTCTTCTTTTGAATGTCACTGCATTTTGAAATCCCTAACCCCCTGTTGCTGCGTGCCTGGAACCTTCCTCAATCCTCCACAATCCTCCAATGTGAGTTTGTGCAAGATCCTCACTGCCTCAATCCTCCAAAATCCTCCAATATCAGTTTGTGCATGTACATGTACCCTACTGCCTCAATCCTCCACAGCTAAGTACATGTAAATGGATCCTTTGTATATATTACAGTTGACCATGTGAAAGCAAAGTGCATACTAGCAAAAAAGTATACGCATGGAGCTATAAGTAGGTAGCTCCATGGTACGTGCCTTTGTCAAAGTTCCGCAGCTTTTCATATCCTCAAAAAGGATTTCACAAAGCCTTACGATGCATCGTAACTCATCGTAGGCCTAAGTTGTGTCAGGCGGTATGGTTTCTGTGCATCGCTCATCGCCTTAAGAGATTGATCGTAATTTACGACGAGTTTGGTGAAATCGACCCCAGGCGATGGATTTCACAAAGCCTTATGATGCGTCGTAACTCAACTTACGGTGGATGACCCACCGCGGGTTGGTAAAGGCCGTGTGGTTTCCTCGCAACGCTCATCGTCTTGCGATCGGTCGTAAATTGCGAGGAGTTTGGTGAATCGACAGTTGGATTAGCTCGTGTGGTTAGAGCGCTGGTACGCCAAGCCAGAGGACTCGGGTTCAAGTCCTGGTACGGTCAGATAACTTGCATTTTTTTACGCAGTGGCTGTTGTTACGGCAGTCGTCCGTGTGGATCCTGACTTGATTGTATTTCGTCAGCATTGCAGGCTGGTTGAAACCAATCTATTAGCTGATAGTCTGGTTCCAAGAGCTAAAACAACCTGACAAATACTGTTAAGTCTGGGAACCACACGGACCGACTGCCGTAACAACAGCCACTGCGTTGTTTTTTTACAAACAATAATTTTTTGATCGTAACATTAAGTGGGCCTGACGTTTCGATCCTAGCAGGCACTTCCTCTTTGAGAAAGGTCCTGCTAAGATCGAAACGATCAGGATCGAAACGATCAGGATCGAAACGATCAGGATCGAAACGATCAGGATCGAAACGATCAGGATCGAAACGATCAGGATCGAAACGATCAGGATCGAAACGATCAGGATCGAAAACGATCAGGATCGAAACGAGCTAGGAAGCTATAGGGGCTAGAGCTAGGATCGAAGCGACCAGGACCTTTATCTTTGAGAAAGGTCCTGCTAGGATCGAAACGTCAGGCCCACTAAATTTTGAGATTCGCGTTTTGGTAAATTTAGTCAGTAAGCGGTTTGCCAAATTTGTGTAAATCACTTTTAATAATTATAATTTTTATAAGATGATTTTCGAAACGTGTTTGCCTCCCATGAGAGCCAAAAAGATCGCATTCAACAATTACGATTTTTTTGTGTTAGTTTTGGTTTAGATCTCGGTGAGATGTAGGCCTGAACGATTTTATTTGACTCTTTTCTAAAAAAAATACAACATTTTAGACAGACATTTTTCAGTGCGAGGTTTTCTACCATAACCATCTTCATACTGTATAAGTTTCCTTGAAATCTGTGAACATTTCTGTTTTTCGATTTTACCAATGTTGCGTTGGGGCTTTAAAACGTATCATTATAATATAGCCAACCGAACCGATAGTGTCGATTCGATCCTCGGTGAGATGTCATTACGATGCAATATGGATCTGGAAGGAGTTAGCGCTCAATTTCAGGTAAAGCACCCGGTCGAGTTTCGGCAAAACTGCACCATGCTGCATTCGCGAAGATGCAGGGGGCGAAAGTACATTGCCGCATGTATAACGCAGGTTACTGCTTGCTCGACCTTGAAACAGGGCCTAATGGATGGATGCCACTCCTCGGGCGATTTTGGGCGACGACCGGGGAAGTCCAGCCTGGTTTTTCATGAGTCGAGCCAAGGCAACCCCCACCCATAATAAAAAAGGCCCCCCTGGCGGGAAGGGCGTGGACTCAAATTAAGCAGCGGTGGACTGGGGAGGAGGGAGGGGGCTGCTTATGCATTGGGGGTCGCTGTTCCGTATATGCTCTTAGCCTTCACCTCAGAATGTACTCAAGTACGTCTCGAAAACCTCTCTTTATTCCCCCCCCCCCCTCCTCATCTCTGATTATTTTGTGGTCTAGTCAAACCCCTCCTCCCATCCCCCTACCCCTTCCTGCCTGCCTCCTTCAATCCGAGAAAAGACGATTATCGCTGGTGCTGCTGAGTATAGGGACTAAGTCTACCACGGTGGAAGAAAAAAAAAACACCACACACCACGGATCCCGTACCGTACTA
>OX465118.1:8604813-8611652 GCA_949987565.1 Luidia sarsii
CTGACGTTTCGATCCAAGCGCACCCTTTCTCAAAGGCAGAAGTGGCTTAGGGCATAAAATCAAAAGTCTATCTCCTTATGCCTAAAATTTATGAGAAATCTCCAGCGAGGATCGATAAGACAAGCTCGCTTTTTTTAAGGCCAAGTCCAACTGCGGTATTTTTCACAGCTATTTATTTTTTCATTGATTGATTTATTATTTATACCAGGAAACCCATGCAGTTTAAAAACAAAATGTTCACCCATGAGTCCCAGTGAACAATTAAAGATTAAACTAATATGCATAGCACATCAAAATTAAACCCATTTAGAATACAGATGGATTGAAAATACTTAAAGGCCCAATACAACATTGGGAAGATCGGAAAACATTGATGTCCACATATTTCCTTCTTATTTACACAGTTTGTAGATGGTCATGATAGAATCCTCATGCTGAAATATTACGGTCTGGGATACTGTATTTCTCGAGAAATCTTCACTCAAACACCGACAAACAGTTTTATTACTCGCGAGTAATAAACTATTTCTTACACTACGGAACGGTGTGAAAACCGTGACGGTTTGGGGCCATTTTTTTTACTTTCTCAGGTTACCATTTGAGCTAAAACCTTCGCATGATTTATTTGTTGGATTGTTCGATGGTTTAGCACACAAACTGTGGCAATCATTTGACCTTTACCAATGTTGTATAGGGCCTTTAAAGATAATTTCGAAAATGGATACAAATACCAAGAAAGTACTTGCAAGTTAAAAAGAAAACTCTTTAACTATACCATTTAACAAGTGAAGGAATCTCTATTGTACGTCTATACAACATTTCCATTTCCATTTTAGCACCGCTTTTGTTCGGCGCTGTCTACTCGGATAACTCAGCATCACGCTCTGGCACTTTTAATCAGAGCTTTTCCTCTTTGTCGAGTTACGTCGTCTCTGCGTGCTTTCGCGAGTGACGAGTTAAGAGGGGGGGGGATGGGGTGGGTGGGTGCCGCGTTGGTCAGTCCGTGACGAGGGGAAGCGCGTCTCACTCTCAGTGTAGCGCTGTGAAATCCCCCTCCCCTCCCCTTCTCTCTCTCTCTCTACTCCCCCTACCCAACGGCCCCTGATCCTCGCGCCTCACCAAGTCCATCGCTGCTGCGCACAGTGCGAAATATCCAGCAGTCCTCTGCAAGGGGCAGAGGGGGGGGGGCTGATTCATGCTCATTGGGTTCCCAAATTGCTCGGGTGCGCAGAGATAAGATCGGTCTCTCACGCACTCCCCAACCCCACCCCTAACCCCCCCCCCCGTCAACCCTATACCCTCGGTCGCCCCTGCTCCGCATTCCCACGGTACCTTGACGGTGGGCGCTTCGCCGTGGCTCGACTTGATGATGGGGGACACGGCGAGGAGATGGAGACGGGGGGAGTTGTGGGAGAAGGGAGTCGGTTGCTGCAAGGCCAGAGGGGAGGGGGCGGGGAGAGACCGGCCTTCACACGGTAGGGTCTTAGCGGCGAGCGAGCGCCAACCCTCCCCCGGCCTCCCGCCGCCCCGTCGCGCACTTCGCCTCGGTCCGCCGTGTCCGTCGCCCGGTCGCGTGGGACAGATTTGATTCGAATCACGGCCCCCCTCTCCCTCTCTCCCCTAGTCCCCATCGATTCTCATCCACGCATAAATCGATCAAGAAGTCAATCCCTCATCGCCTCGGTATAATACTTCAAGACGAATGTTTGCACACTGTTATAAGGGGGGCTTTCACACTGGACGGAATCCCCCGGGGATTTCTCGAAAAAAAATCCCCGCGTGGATTTCGGTCTGTCTATTCACACTACCGACGAAATCCCCAGGGATAAGCTGATCCTATAGCTGGGAATTTTTACCCCTGCCGTCGGGGGTAGGGTAGATAGAAGGAGAAAACCCCGGGGTTTTATGATTTCCACCGCGGTCCCCGGAGAGTTTCCAAATGGGTCCAGTGTGAACGGTTGCGGGGGTGGTGTTGGTGGGGTAAAAAAAAAATCCCCGAGAATACCCCGGTTCTCCCTGTAGTGTGAAAAAGGTGGGGATAGAGGATTTATCGGAGATCGATTCCGACCTACAGGTCCATTGACCGATTTAAGCTATGCCATGAGGTGACTTACAGTGGGTACTCCGGTAACTTCTCGGGTTCAGACCCCCGAGATGTTCTTCATAGATTTCGAGAAAGAAAAGCCTTGATCGAACAAACAGCAACAATCACCGTGTACCTTACAGCAGCGTCATCCTGATATGACCTAAGGGCTCAACCTCTTACTCTGTATCATTTGTGACCCGGCACAGCATAATGAGGAATAACCCCCACTTTTTAGATTTTGAGATTTTCTAATGATGTGAAAGAGTATACCATTAGCTTTCAAATGGTATCAAAATTATTTCCGTGTGAACTTTGTTGTAAATAGTGCAAGGGACTTCGCTCGTTCCTTTGGCACCAGACACAATATAGCAGCGCCATTCTAAATCCTCGAAAGCGGCCATTCAAAAAAGCAGGAACTTTACATTTTCATGAAAACAGTACACAAACACTCCCCCGAAATCCTCGTTTTTTCAACATTTAGAGACGGATTTCGGAAAAATCCTTTGGACATAATATCCTCAAATACATTAACCTGAAATACAAAAAAAAAACATTTGTTTTTATCGAATTGAGAAGATACTTTGACTTCAGGCGTTGTTTACTCGAAAAGAGTTTTGGTGAGATATTTTTCATGTCGCTGTGCCGGGTCACATTTTTATACCATTGAATTTCTCATGGAGTTCTCTTTTCAGTGGTATCAAATTTGTGGTGTTCCTAAAATGCAACCTGAAACCTTACTCCCTGTACTTTTAAAGGCCCAATACAACATTGGGAAGATCGGAAAACATCGATGTCCACATATTTCCTTCTTATTTACACAGTTTGTATATAGATGGTATGATATATGTGACCCGGCACATCATAATGAGGAATAACCCCCTCTTTTGAGATTTTGAGATTTTCTAATGATGTGAAAGAGTGTAAAATTAGCTTTCAAATGATATCAAAATTTCCTCCAATACATTAACTTTCCGAAAATACCACAAAAGAAAAATTGATTTTTAATCGAATTGTGAAGATACTTTGACTTTAGGCGTTGTTTACTCAAAAAGTATTTTGGTGGGATATTCCTCATGTCGCTGTGCCGGGTCACATATATGGTTGGCCACACAGTACCACAGTGTGATCAGCATGGACAATTTAAACCCATGCAGTGCTCAGGTTCAACTACTACAGTCTCTTATCATGCACAGTCTTAAGAACTCAAGTACACTTTATACCTCATCCCAAAAGCATTTAATTCAAGGCCCAATACAACATTGGGAAGATCGGAAAGCATCACTGTCCACAAATTTCCTTCTAATTGACACAGTTTGTAGATGGTCATGATAGAATCCTCATGTTACGGTCTGGGATGCTGTACTTCTCGAGAAATCGCCACTCAAAGATCGACACCTGACAGACAGATTCAAAGTGAGGCAATAGGCGAGTCACGAGTCAGATTTGACCGAAAGTAACCTTAAACAAGAATTGATTAGGCATTTTTTTCTTTTGGATAAAGCCACGTGTATACTTAACTGGTTTAACACAGGGCGCCGTAAAAAATGGCGGAACTGTGGAATAGCACACTCACTGGGACTGACTTGAGCTTTAGCTAACAATCTAAATTACAATCAACAAGTGGTATGACACACGCAGACAGTTTTAAAATCAATATTGTAAAAGCTGGGTGGTTTTTTTTTTTATAAAGCAGGATGTAGGTCTCAGTCCTTTCCTTTTCTTGTCTGCTTTTACTGCGTAGTGTCCATTCATCAGCGGACTATATTTCCTCGTGCCCGACTGTTTTTATTGGGCTGTCCCACCTGAAAAAAACAATCACCCCTCTCTATTGCTTCTTGTATACTTCCCCCCCCCTCCTCCTCCTCTCCTCGCCCATCCCCCCTCCTCCTCCCCCACCTCACCCTCTTTCTCTGTCTCTGTGATTCCCATTGAAATTGGCCGTTATGAATGCGCAATGGCCTCCCTGGCGACGGCCCCGCTGCGAGACTTGGGCGAACCTTGCTCTCTAGGGGGTCAACCTCATGAATTCTGGCCGAGTTCTGTGATCGTCGGTCTCTCTCTCTCTCTCTCTCGCCTTTCTTTCTCCCCCTTCTCCCTCCTCCCTCTCTCTCTCTCTCTCACCTCTCTCTCCCTCTCTCTCTCTCCCTCCCTATCTCTCTCCCTCTCCCTCCCCTCTCTCTTCCTCCCTCTCTCCCTCCCTCTCTCTCCCTCCCCCTCTCTCAATCTCTCTCTCTCCCCCTCCCTCCCTCTCTCTCCCTCTCCCTCCCCTCTCTCTTCATCTCACTCTCCTCCCTCTCTCTCCCTCCCTCTCTCTCCCTCTCCCTCCCCTCTCTCTTCATCTCTCTCTCCCTCCCTCTCTCTCCCTCCCCCTCTCTCTCCATCTCTCTCTCCCCTCCCTCCCTCTCTCTCCCTCTCCCTCCCCTCTCTCTTCATCTCACTCTCCCTCCCTATCTTTCTCCCTCCCCTCTCCCCTCTCTTCCTCCGTCTCTCTTCCTCCGTCTCTCTCCCCCTCTCTTCCGCCCAATCTCTCTCTCCCTCTATCTCCCCTTCCTCCTCCTCTCTTCTCCCTCCCCTTCCTCCCTCTCTCCCCCTCTCCCTCCCCTCTTTCTCCATCTCTCTCCCTCCCTATCTCTCCCTCCCCTCTCTCTCCATCTGTCTCTCCCTCCCTCTCTCTCCCCCTGCCCTCTCTCCCTCCCAATCTCTCTCTCCCTCCCTCTCTCTCCCTCTCCCCCTCTCTCTCCATCTCTCTCCCCTCCCTCCCTCTCTCTCTCCCTCTCCCTCCCCTCTTTCTCCATCTCTCTCCCCCTATCTCTCCCTCCCCTCTCTCTCCATCTGTCTCTCCCTCCCTCTCTCTCCCCTGCCCCTCTCTCCCTCCCAATCTCTCTCTCTCCCTCCCTCTCTCTCCCTCTCCCCTCTCTCTCAATCTCTCTCTCCCCCTCCCTCCCTCCTCTCCCTCTCCCTCCCCTCTCTCTTCATCTCTCTCTCCCTCCCTCCCCTCCTCCCCTCTCTCTTCCTCCGTCTCTCTTCCTCCCTCTCTCTCCCCTCCCCCCACTCTCCCGCCCAATCTCTCTCTCCCTTTCTTTATCTACCCCTCCCTTCCCTCTCTCTCCATCTCTCTCCCTCCCCTCCCTCTCTCTCCCTCTCCCTCCCCGCTTTCTCCATCTCTCTCCCTCCCTATCCCTCCCTTCCCTCTCTCTCCATCTGTCTCTCCCTCCCTCTCTCTCCCCCTGCCCCTCTCTCCCTCTCCCACTCTCTCTCTCCATCTCTCTCTCCCCTCCCTCCCTCTCTCTCCCTCTCCCTCCCCCCTCTCTCTTCCTCCCCTCTCTCCCCTCCCCCTCTCTCCATCTCTCTCTCCCATTCCTCTTCCTCCCTCCCTCTCTCTCGTCTCTCCCTAGGCTCTCTCCGAAGCTTGACCGGGCCGCCTCTGACCGTGTACGTAAGGGAGCGAGAGCGGGGTTTCGGGTCGATACAGACCCCCCCAGTCTGACCGTTCGCCCGGCGCAGACCGCACATTATCGGTCCAAGAGGCTTGACTTCGGCCCCTTGAAACCTTGACTTCAGCAAAGGAAAAAAGAAATCGATGAAAATTGTTGGTCAGGCGGTCAACGAAAAAAAAAAAAAACCCAAACCGCAGTAATCTCCCCTTGGATGAGCATTGGTAATTAAATGTTTATTCGGCTAGAAATCTCCGCTCTGTTTTTTTGTTCAATTAAAACGCAATTATGACGTGGGTCACGTTCTCGTGGTTTTACTCGGCGGTATATCGGTGTGCGGCTAACGATTAATCCCGCTGCTGTTGCGACGACCCAAGCAGAAATATCGCCAAGAGAAAAAAAAAACCCGTTCTTTATTATTCGTGGGGGAAACTGCCGAGTACCAACCACGGTTATGACACTCCATACAACGTTGGCTGGTAACCTGCTTTCAGATCTATACACTGGTCTGGAGTGCAGCATTTCTGTTAATCTAGTTGCCGCATATTTTTTTCCCAGCATGGGAAAGGCCATCATTAACATTAACGCTTGTTATTGGTTTGAATTCTTAACGCATGTTGAATTATTCATGATATTCCGTTTGCGCACATTATCGAGTAGCCTACAACGTTATGATGTGTACTTCACATGTACATGTATGATGTACATGTACATGTATGATACATATCTTTATGTGCATGTATGATACATAATTTTTATGTGCATGTATGATACATAATTTTTATGTGCATGTACCATAATGTGAGTAGGCCTTTCCATGCTGGGAAAAGAAAAACGCCACCTGGAGAGCAATGCCTTTCCTACGTGTCGAGTGTTTTACGTTCTTTGAAGTTCATGACAATAATCAGCCAGGAACTTGATGTTGAGCGCCCGCATGCGACAAGAGCTTGTCCAGGCTGATTGAGCGGGCCGCTTTCTAACGTGTAGTTGGTGTTCCCTCCACGGCTGACGCTCGCAAAAGATGCCTTAATCCAATGTCGTTCCACGCAACAGTAACATGCAGGATAATCGCTGAAATAAAAATTGTGCTTAAAAGCGACCCTTTCTGCACGCCCTTTTCTCTGACGGATGAGACGATTGTGCAACTCTTCGGTGTCAACATGCTCCCCTAGCTGCCTAGCTATTGTCGGACCGTGCGGACCAAGCGCGCTCGCTGTGCGGCACGGGTACTACCTGACCAAAGTATTGGAGGACTATTATGTGACCCGGTACAGCATAATGAGGAATAACCCCCACTTATGAGATTTCGAGATTTTCTA
>OX465118.1:8611852-8664931 GCA_949987565.1 Luidia sarsii
TCTCCCTCTCTTTCTCCTCCCTCTCTCCCGCTCTCCCTCTCTCCCTCTCTCCCTCTCTCCCTGTGCCTGACTCTCTCCCTCTTCCACCCACCCCGCTCACCACTCTCTTTCACTTTCCCAGGGACAGATTAAAATGTACAGTAACTGGTGAGGAGTGTGGACAACTCAATCTATCGCGAAATACAAGATAGACTCACTTCCATAGGCAGTCTCCTACGCCGCATAGTGCGATGCAATATGATTGATATCACCTATTACGTGCCATTGTCAGACACCCCAGACGGCCATATGAGACCTCGTCTAAAAAGGGAGAAAAAAATCCGAGAGAGCGAGAGAGAAAAACAAGCCCCCGAAATCCCCCTCCCCTCTGCCCGGTTGAAAAAAAGAGAGAGAGAGAGAGGAAGGAGTGAAGGGGGTACTGTAAAATCAGGAGAGGGTACAAAAGAGAAACACATGGATGGATTACTGAAACTTAAGTGGCGTAGATATTTGATGCGATGGGTAGGGCACACGCTGGAGGCTACTCGAGTGGGTTCGGTTCCCCACTCGGATCGGAGAGGGGCCAACAATGCCGGTAGACACCTGTCGAGGGACGAGGGGGGGGGGCTTCGCCTGGCCCCGATGAGCCTAGCCTCCCCCTTCCTCTTCTCTCCCCCTCGTGCGCTGCCGGAAGACACCCCCTCCTTCCCCCCACCACCCCCTCCTCTCCCCCCCCCCTCTCCCTCTTTTTTCGTCACTCGACCGTTCTGCCCAGAAGGCAGCGGGCACGGTCAAGACGGGGCGCCGTGCCGTGTCGGTCGGGGGGCATCGCCGCGGGTAAACGAGCACGCCAGGTCAGCGGCGTCGCCAGGGTGGGTCAACCACGTGATCAAGTTGCACCCTGGATACCTCCCCCACCCCCACCCCCCCTTCCCCGTCTCCTCTTTTCCGTCCCTCCATCCCGGTTCCCCCCCTCCCTCCCCTCCCCTCCTCTCCTCCCCCCTCCGAGCGCAGGTCGGCCCGTCCCAGGCACCCGCGGCTGGGCTGGCCCTCTCCCGGACACGGGATCGTCATGCGACCGAAGCGCAGAGAGCGCCGGGTGCCAGTGCACCGCGGCCCGGCTCATCCCCACCGCCATACCCTGCCGCGCAGGAGGAGGCCCCGCCGAGGTCAGGGGTCAACGTCATTGACCCCTGCCATGACCTTTACTAATAGTCCTGATTGCTGAAAATCGGCACTCTTTGCCGACCTCATGAACGAACGTTGTCGCCTCGGCAAAAGACAATTTCTCGGACGTTTTTCCATTTTCTTTTCCTACAGGGATGCTTGGAATTATAACGCTGCTTGGTATCGTCGAAGAAAGGGTGTATTCACAGTGGGTAACTGTCTATTGTCTTATACTTTAATTGTCTTTTCTCCATTGTTCCATTCAGCCCTGTACACAATGGGATTCTACGTGATATGCGAAGGTGTATGCACTACTGCGACTCAAACATTCGGAAATATACTTGGAGAAAAAAAAATCCGGTTTAGAAGCAACCGAACGACTCATTTTCGATCAGTATTTTGACGTGCCTCTCCTTGCCCGATGGCCGGGGCCTATTCACACCGAGTTCACAGGTCATGACCTCGAGTGGTGACCTCTGTGGGAGGCTATGACGATACTCGGGGAATTTCGACACTTTGCCGGCCCTTTGGGCGCGGAAATGAGCACTTTTGCTCGCCGATTTTCGGAAACCTGGACCGCCGAAGCCAGCTCGAGTTGGCCGTGGCTGGGTCCGCCCGCAACAGCTTCGCCCGCTCACGTCATTGCCGCAGCCCCCGAACGAGGTCAGAGGTCATAACCCCTGCCCTTTGCCCCGACGCCACACACCGGGAACGGCCCCGGAAAAGGGCTTCGTCACTGCGCCGGCATTCGCGGCCGCAGGAGTCGGCGAGCCGCCGACATCTCGAGGAGAGAGAAAGAACGAGCGCGAAAAAGTTTCCGAGAAATATCTGCCGATCGACAGAGAGAGTTCACTCCGATCGTTCGTGTGACATTCGACCTCCCCTCCTTCCCCCCTTTCAATTTAATCCGGGGGTCATGACCTCTCGTTTGTTTCAGTGATACAGGAGGTCCGAGTGCACAGTGATGAGTCTTCAGCATTGCGCCGGCCTTTTGGGCAGGCACGCGAGGCAATCGCGAAATCGTTGGGGTGGTTTTTTTTTTCTCGAAAAAAAAAGATTCCCCGAAAACAACCAGAAAACTGGCCACCTTTCCGTCTACTCCAAAAGCCTGTCTGACGAGTCTGACTTCTCGATGACCCCCCCCCTCCTTCCCCCCTCTTTCATTTGCATATTGATGAGGCCCGTCGTTGGGGGCTCTAGGGGACGTCGAGATAGTGCCGGCCATCTCGGCGGAAGCCCTCGCGCCCGACCGACCGACCGAGCCCCCCCCAAAAAAAAAAAAAAAAAACACCACCGAAAACGGTGAGAACATTTCCAGCATAATTTCGCTTGGAAAGAAAAAAAAACACATCGAGAGTCGCACACACAGCGTTCGTGTAGCGTTCGAGGGGGGGTTGACGGAGGGAGAGGCAAGAGAAGGAGGAGTGTGGGGAGGAGAGGGGGGTATGGGAGAGTTGGCATATCCCCTCCAGCTATGGAAAGAAATCATGACGCGATTCACATGAGTCCGATGGCCACTCTTTGTGGCGACCGTAAGGAGAGTGTGACGGACGCACTCCCCTCCCCCCCACCACCACGAAAAAAAGAGAGATCAAGGGAAGAGGTAAAATGGAAGAGAGAGAGGCAGGACGGGGGTTGGTGAGAGTGCCCGTTCTCCCCTCTCTCTCCCTCCCTCCCTCCCTCTCTTTCCCCCTCTCTCTCTCTCTCCCTCTCAAAATAAAGATCGGAAATGTAATATTGGTGGGCCGCTAACCGCGTGCCACGCTCCCGTTTGACGCTAGGGAGCGGCAGTAAGTACGGATTTTTTGCGTGGTCGGTTCTGACGTGTGCTGGCCCTGCCGTCTGCCTTGGCTACTCCCCCCCACCCACCCCCCCCTAAAAAAACCCTTTCCCAACCGACTGGGGGTTTTAATTAGAGGGCCTGGCGTTTGCCGCTGCCACCGCGCCGCTGAGAGAGTGCGGGAGTGGGTGGGTGGGTTGGTGGTGTGTGTGCGTGTGTGTAAAGGGGAGGTAAAAGAGAGAGAGAGAGAGAGAGAGAGGGAGACAGGGAGACAGAGAGAGAGAGAGAGAGCAATGAGCGGTCTTGGCAGCGTTCGGCTAGCCCCTGTCCAGCGTGGTAATAGTTGGTTCTCTGAGCGTGAATAAGACCACCTTGCATTGGGTTCTTTTGATGTGGCGAAATAGCTGTCCGTAGTTTACTCTGTGATTACAGCAGGAGAGTGGGGGGTGGGGGGCAGGCGGAGAGGGAGGCGGTCGCTTGAAGGGGGGTGGGGTGTAGGGGGGAGAGAAGGGAAAAATCCATGAATGCATCTCGATGTAAATGAATCCAGAGTCGGCACTCGCCTCCCCCATCCCCCACTGTGAGATCCTTTTCCTGCTGCAAACTGCAATAAAGAAAAGGGGGAAAAGAAAAAGAAAGAACGATGGCGTGTGAGACGCACAGAGAGAGAGAGAGTGAAGTTCGGAGAGAAAGAGGAAGGGGGAGAGAAAGAGAGAGAGAGAGAGAGAGAGGAAGAGGGGAAAGAGAGGCAGAGAGTGTCCGCTTCCCTTTCTGCGACCCGAGTCGCGCGCGACTGAACAATCGCGAGGGCTTACATCTATTTATTTCTTCCCCCTCTCCTCCTCCGCTTCCGCCGAGACTGGGGGGCCGGAGAACGGGGGCCCGGAGAACGGGGGCCCGGGGACCCGAGGACCGGGGCTCGGTCAACGATAACCGACGACCACCCGGACCGGACCTACAAGACTTGGGCATATGGTAGGGTACGCCCTGGCGCTGGCACTTCGCCGGACCCCTCCAGTAACAAAGTAAAGTGAAGGGGGTGCCTACACAGCGTTAGTATTATGCGCAGCGGGCCTTACATTATCCCAGTAGACAATGTGGGCAACACGCTTTTTTCGGGCAAGAGGGTAGACGGAGTGAGGGTTAGAGAGACGGAGACGGAGACAGAGAGAGAGAGGGAGAAAGAGAGAGAGAGAGAAAGGAGAAATAACGGCAATCTTCTGCCGTCCTTTGTTTTTTCGGGGTCTTTTTTTTTCGGGTGGTGGTGGTGGTGAGGGGGGGGAGCTGAGAATTGCAGAGCACAATGGGATAGGGGGGACGACAAGTTGTACGCAAAAGTCTGCCAGATGGGTAGGAGGAGGGGGAGGGGAGAAAAGTGCTGCGAACAAACACCCGTAGTCTCGGGCTGCCGCAGAAGCGAGAGCGACGAGATGCAAAAGCAAACGTGATCGGGTCTAGGTCGCCAGTGCCACGGTACAACAAATACACGTACGGACTACGCGACACGTGGACGTTGTTAAAAAAAAAAAAAAAACTCCGGGAAAAAAAAGGGAGAGAAAAGAAGGAGAGGGAGAGAGGGAGAGAGAGAGAGGGAGAGAGAGAGAGAGGGGGGGAAAAGGGAAGAAAGAACAGCAGTCGATTTTATCAATGCCTGGTTTGGCTTCCATGGTAAACAACCGGACGAGGTTGTGAGCGGGCCACATAGCTGAAATTTATCACGCCAACCGCCTTCTCTCTTCTGGGACACGCGGCCCCCGAACAATGCGTAACAATATTGCCGCGACAGGTGAAATCGTACGACGGCAGGCCCCGTCCACGAAGTGAATGATTAATGCCAGCAAAGTACCACTAATTAAGTATAGAATTTAATCGGTCTGAAAAGGGGGGGTGTTTAGGGCTTGTTCCAGTGCACGTCTCGGCCAGGAGAAAAAAAAATGAAGAGAGGGAAAAAAAAAAGAGTAGGGCGGTGGGGGGAAGAGAAAGAGAGAGAGAGAAAAATATATGTAAAATGTATATAGAAAAGATTGTCCCAGGTGGAGTGAAGGCCCCCCGTTGAAGAGAGAGACGGCCCGGGTGCTTTTGTGTACCGAGTGTGTACTCCAGATTTCAGGAGGGCAACCTTATGCCAGATTCACCAATCCCGCCCCGGATCCCCCCCTCTTTCTCTCTCCCTCTCTCCCCTCTGTCTCTCTCTCTCCCCTTCTCTCTCTATCGTTCTCTCTCTCTCTCTCTCCCTCCCTCGCTCTCCCGCTCTCTTCTCCTCCGTCCACGTGGGAAAATCCGAGCCACGCCACTCTTTCAGACGCCCGTCGCACGACGTCGCCGAAAAGAAAAAAAAACACACCACCCTCCACTCTCACCCATCTACCCGACAGAAAAGGGAAAAAAAGAAAAATCCCCGGCCGAAGAGACGCCGCGAAGTCGATGCCCCGGCGCAGCGCACCCGTCCCCCCCTCGAAACAAACTTTGACAAAGTTTCAAAAGGGGCGCTGCCAAAAGTTTTGGCGCATGCGCACTGGGCGGATGAAAAGAGAGGGGGTAACCCCTGCCGAACTGTGAGTTGGTTTTGTGTGTGCGTGTGTGTGTGGCCAGCGTCAACACAGAGGAAACGCAGCCCCGCGCGGCGTTACGGTTCGGGTGGGGACGAAAAAAACAAACTAGAAGAGTTTTTTTTTCTCAGGGGGGAGCTCGAGAACTTGGGCTGCTTGCGAGGGGGTGTTTTGACGTGGGAAGGAGTAGGATGATGGTTTTCCTATGTTGTCCCGTTGTGTGCTACGTCCATGCCGAGTTGGGCAAGACTGTGGACGTGCAAAGGACAATGGGGGAGTAGAAACATATCTCAACGCTGCGTGGGCTTCTTGGAGACGGCGCGCCGCGGCGGTGTGATTGTCCCTTATGCTTCCTCCTCCTTGCCTTGCCTTGCCTTGCCTTGCCTTGCCTTGCCTTGCCTTGCCTTGCCTTGCCTTGCCTTGCCTTGCCTTGCCTTGCCTTGCCGTGCCTTGCCTTGCCTTGCCTTGCCTTGCCTTGCCTTGCCTTGCCTTGCCTTGCCTTACCTCGTCTTGCTTTGCCTTGCCTTCCCTTGCCTTCCCTTGCCTTGCCTTGCCTTGCCTTGCCGTGCCTTGGCTTGCCTTGCCTTGCCTTGCCTTGCCTTGCCGTGCCTTGGCTTGGCTTGGCTTGGCTTGCCTTGCCTTGCCTTGCCTTGCCTTGCCTTGCCTTGCCTTGCCTTGCCTTGCCTTGCCTTGCCTTGCCTTGCCTTGCCTTGCCTTGCCTTGCCTTGCCTTGCCTTGCCTCGACTCGCCTCCTCTCGCCTTGCTTCGCCTCGCCTCGCCTCGCCTCGCCTCGCCTCGACTCGCCTGCTCTCGCCTCGCCTCGCCTCGCCGCCTGTCGCCTCCCCTTGCCTTGCCTTGCCTTGCCTTGCCTTGCCCTGTCCTGTCCTGTCCTGTCCTGTCCTGTCCTGTCCTGTCATGTCCTGTCCTGTCCTGTCCTGTCCTGTCCTGTCCTGTCCTGTCCTGTCCTGTCCTGTCCTGTCCTGTCCTGTCCTGTCCTGTCCTGTCCTGTCCTGTCCTGTCCTGTCCTGTCCTGTCCTGTCCTGTCCTGTCCTGTCCTGTCCTGCCCTGCCCTGTCCTGTCCTGTCCTGGCCTGGCCTTGCCTTGCCTCGCCTCGCCCTGCCCTGCCCTGCCTCGCTTCGCCTTGCGTTGCCCTGCCCTGCCCTGCCCTGCCCTGCATTGTTTTGCCTTGCCTTGCCTTGCCTTGCCTTGCCTTGCCTTGCCTTGCCTTGCCTTGCCTTGCCTTGCCTTGCCTTGCCTTGCCTTGCCTTGCCTTGCCTTGCCTTGCCTTGCCTTGCCTTGCCTTGCCTTGCCTTGCCTTGCCTTGCCTTGCCTTGCCTTGCCTTGCCTTGCCTTGCCTTGCCTTGCCTCACCTTGCCTCGCCGTACCTCGCCCTGCCCTGCCCTGCCCTGCCCTGCCCTGCCCTGCCCTGCCCTGCCTTGCCTTGCCTCGCCTTGCCTCGCCGTACCTCGCCCTGCCCTGCCTTGCCTTGCCTTGCCTTGCCTTGCCTTGCCTTGCCTTGCCTTGCCTTGCCTTGCCTTGCCTTGCCTTGCCTTGCCTTGCCTTGCCTTGCCTTGCCTTGCCTTGCCTTGCCTTGCCTTGCCTTGCCTTGCCTTGCCTTGCCTTGCCTTACCTTGCCTTGCCTTGCCTTGCCTTGCCTTGCCTTGCCTTGCCCTGTCCTGCCTTGCCTTGCATTGCCTTGCCTCGCCGTACCTCGCCCTGCCCTGCCCTGCCCTGCCATGCCTTGCCTTACCAGTACCTTGCCATGCCCTACCATGCCCTACCATGCCCTGACCTGCCCTGCCTTGCCGTGCCTTGCCCTGCCATGCCCCGCCCTCGCCCTGTCTTGTCCTGCCCAGCCCCGCCACGCCACGCCACGCTTCGCCTCGTCTCGCTCTGCCTCTTTCCTTTTCTTAACATTCCACATTCTCCTACCTTTATTTTCCCTTCCTTTCCCTTCCTTTCCCTTGCCTTGCCTTGCCTTGCCTTGCCTTGCCTTGTCTTGCCTCGCCTTGCCTTGCCTTGCCTTGCCTTGCCTTGCCTTGCCTTGCCTTGCCTTGCCTTCACTTCCCTTCCTTCCCTTCCCTTCCCTTCCCTTCCCTTCCCTTCCCTTCCCTTCCCTTCCCTTCCCTTCCCTTCCCTTCCCTTCCCTTCCCTTCCCTTCCCTTCCCTTCCCTTCCCTTCCCTTCCCTTCCCTTCCCTTCCCTTCCCTTCCCTTCCCTTCCCTTCCCTTCCCTTCCCTTCCCTTCCCTTCCCTTCCCTTCCCTTCCCTTCCCTTCCCTTCCCTTCCCTTCCCTTCCCTTCCCTTCCCTTCCCTTCCCTTCCCTTCCCTTCCCTTCCCTTCCCTTCCCTTCCCTTCCCTTCCCTTCCCTTCCCTTCCCTTCCCTTCCCTTCCCTTCCCTTCCCTTCCCTTCCCTTCCCTTCCCTTCCCTTCCCTTCCCTTCCCTTCCCTCGCTTGTCAGCAGCGAATTCAGACCCCTCCCCCCCCTCCTCCATCTCCCCAGCTCCCTCCTGATACCCGTGCAAATGGGTTTCGACATTGGAACAGCACAGACTGGGGACAAGAGGGTCTTGCCCCTTCGATCTAGAACCAATGTAATGTAACCCTTCATAGAAGTCAACAAGTGCCTTATCAGTCTGGTTGTCAGTCGCTGTCAAGACTCACACACACAAAGTACCCCGTATCTCTCTCTCTCTCTCTCTCTCTCTCTATTCCAATGCTCTATAATAATTCCTGTCTCTCATTCGCACCGCTGTGCGCAGGCCTCGGGCCTAAATATGCGCAATCACTGCTCCATAAACTACCCAAGCAACGTCGCAAAGTCACAACCCCCCCTTACAAACAAAAACCACCAAAACAAACGATCATCAAATAAAAAAAACATGGTCGGTGCAGCCTCTGAGAGTGCTCTCACGCCCAAGAAAAAAAAAAGCACGCCCTCTGATTGGTGCAAAGCGTTCGGGCGGGTGTCCCCCCCTCCCCTTCCCAGTCTCCCTGCCCGTGAAATCTGGCGTCCCACTGCACGGCACGGTAGACTTGCTGGACCAATAGCGTGAACCCTCTAGTCCGAAATATGGCGGCTGATTTTACGGCAATGGCAAAACCAACCTACCCACTCCTCCCCCGCCCCCCGCCCCGCTTTTCCCACCACTGATAGCCCGGCCTACACCCTACCGCTGGGATCGGGCGGGTCGATGAGAGTGACTGGGCGAGTGGGTGTAGGTGGTTGGGGGGGGGGGCAGTAGCCCTATGTGTACTCTGAATGGGCACTGCGTCAACACTCCCCCTTCCGTGACGTACGGCAACGTGACCGTGCCAGTCAAGAGAGACAGGTTAAGGGGGGTGTTGCGGACAAGTGACGGGGTTAAGGGGTGTGGGGTATTGGGGGAGGGGGGCCACTCACGTGTGATAGTCCGAGGCTGGGCAAGCATTGTTTCGAGGATTGTAGGGCCGGCCTATAAAAGTGCACCGCTCGGTACCCCTGCTCCTAAAGAACTCGTCGGAGCGTTCGGCAGCTCATCACCTCTTTCACCACCACCTCCACCACCACCTCTTCTCCTCCTCCAACTCCTTCTCCAGCCGTCTTCGTCATTATCAACATCGTCGTCATTTATCCTCGTCATCATCATCGTCGTCATCCCCATCATCGTCGTCGTCATCATCATCGTCATCATCATCATCATCTTCTTCTCGACTCCCGTGCAGACGCTGCGGATGTTGGTCTCCGAAAGCTAACCCGCGGATTTGCTCCGCCAGTTCCGTCTTGCTCCGGATCGGGAAAATTTAGACGGCCAGAGGAACGTGTCTTTGAAGAAGATAAAGAGACAGAGAGAGAGACACACACACACAAGTATCTGATAGGTAGGTGGCGCTCCTTGTACGTAGACGCTGGTATTGCCGAATTGTGTTAGCCTGTCGTTGATTAGCTACAAATTAGCGATCGTCCTTTTTATGCAATAGTACTTCTCCTTCGCTACCTCCCATACCCATGTTGCCCCCTTGCCTAATCGCTCGTCAGGATTTGTAGCAAGTTCCTAATCAAATTCTCTGTACCGTGATTTCTTTATTCCGAGGGCTTTTCAATGTTTTTTTTCTCTCTCGCGCTCTCATTCTCTCTCTCTCTTTTATCAAGCCACAATGAAAGAATATGAAACATATTTGAGTTGTTCTGCTTTACAATATTTGATTGGTGCCGTAAAGACACAACAATACCAGCCCCAATCTGACAACGGCCACTTGTCGATAATCATTCTTCAATTTACTGCCCAAACTTTCCTCCCCTTGGGCTGCCTCGAAGTATTCGTGGGGGCTGCTGTTTCTCTAACCTCCCTCCCCTTCCCCTTCCCCCCATAGCCGCCACCTTCCTTCCTCCCTCTCCCTCTCCCTCTCCCTCTCCCCCTCTCGATCTCTCTCCCTCTCGTCCCCCCACCCACTCACCCCCTCGAGGACAGCAGTGCCCTCGTGGTTCTAACACGCCGGACTTTTATCGCGATCATCAACAGAAATAAGTAATTAAACTTGTGTATACTTTGTGTGACTAAATCCCCCCCTTCACCGCTTGGGGACTGATTTCTTGTAGCGATACGGGGAGGGAAGGGAGGCCCCCATCACGTTCACGCGGTACG
Source organism: Luidia sarsii (assembly GCA_949987565.1). Classification (NCBI taxonomy): domain Eukaryota; kingdom Metazoa; phylum Echinodermata; class Asteroidea; order Paxillosida; family Luidiidae; genus Luidia; species Luidia sarsii. The sequence continues at coordinate 8,621,951 of OX465118.1, forward strand.
GGCTTAAGACTCGCTAGCAGTCCGGTCAGTTGAGTGGAGTGGGGTGGGTTTTTTTGTCACCCCTTCCCTCGATACAATTTTATTGTGTTCGATTTATCGTCTGGGAAATACTCCCATTTGTCACTGCAATGCGACAGACGCATCCGATATCACAGAGACTGACTCGTCTTTTGAACGGCGAACCCATGTCCACGTTAGTTACTTCCCCGCTGTTGTGTTTCAACCACTCCCGCACATCGCATCTCAGTCAAACGATTTTGTCATTTTTTTTTTTTTGTCGATTAAACGCACATCGTTTGTCGACATTAATTTCGAGTCAAATTGTCATTGGAAAACCGCAAGTGTAACTGCGACGGAACCCTTTTTTTCATGTTACATCTATATAATACAAGAACATAATCATATGTACGACACAAGGCAATTGTTGTCAATGGTCGGGAACTTTTTTCCCCTTTCCCATTAAGATAAGTACCTCCATTTTATTAATTTTGTTCATTGAAGATGGCTGTGTGCCTACTTGGATCCCCAAACATTTTAATGTGTACTTCCAAGCAAGTGTTTCAGAAGAGAAGGGTACCAACGTTTTATGTTTCCATGATAAGGAGTTTTGGGGATCAAAGGAACAATTCTCCAAGCATTAAGAAAGTAAAACTAACTTCTTGATTGATCTTAAAATTTAGTGGGCCTGACGATCCTAGCAGGACCTTTCTCAAAGGCAGAGTGACAAGGACAACACAGATACATGTACACGAAGGAAGGGGGAAGAGAGTGAATATGACACGGATGAGAAACAAAGGATCACTTCTTGATTGATCATTAACTGGGTATCTGCGCAGTTATAGTTGGCCATAGCTATCCCTAACCGTCGAGAAAGCAAGTACGGCCACAAGTAAGCTTCGTGCAGCGTCACGGGTTAGGGGTGTGAGGGGAGAATAGTCCTGTATACTGGGTGTGAACAAAATTTTGTAGACAAAGGTCGGAGAGAGAAAAACTCTTCCTTCCTATACATGTCTACAAATTGGCGCAATTGGCCCATGACTACACAGCGACGCGTGGCTGCTGGTACCATGATCACCTCGAAGAGAGTGGCAGAGGTGGTGTGGTGTAGGGGAAGGAGGGGCTTCGATTCGGGTCGATAGAGGGCAGCATTGCACTCGGCCAGTCTCTCCTTTTGTGCGCGCACATAATGGGGCCGCTTACACTGTACTACAATTATAATAGGGATTGAAGTGGTCAGTCGACCGCGGATTCGTGTGGCACGCGCACTCCGTCCGCATAATCCCGGGACAACTAATCAATGGCGATTACTCTTCTCATCTCTGTCTGTCTGTCTCTCCCCCCCTCCCCCTCACACAAACAAACACTGAGCATGTTAATTACTAATTACGAGTATTTTGCTTCCGGATTTTCCGGATTACATGCACGCTTGGACGCTTGGGGTATAGCTGGGCTGGTGGGAGGGCTATCTTGTCGGGAAACTGCTTCGACAACAACGCTCTTATCCCTCCCCCCCCCCTCGCTGCCTCATTTCTCACAGCATTGTGGCTTATGTGGAGAGAGAGAGAGAGAGAGAGAGGGAGGGGGAGATAATTATCGACTCTGCAGTGGCTCCGGTCGCGTGGGTCACACAACGGCCTCCTTTGAAAAGACCAGCATTCTTATTCTAATCCCTACTGCAAACGTCTCTTGACTCGTCTCGTAACCCCTGCCTCCCCCTCCTCCCCCTCCTCCCCTGCTGTTCAGTTGTACATCTTTTTTTTCTCTAGTAATGATGAGGGGAAAACCGAATCACTGAGTATAGACGCCTTTGTTGCGTTGGTTTAAAGACGAGTAAACTACACTCAAGGATCTAATTGGGATGTTCTCTTTTTGTCTTGTCTCTTCCAGCTCCGTTTGAATCACCTGCCCAGACGCCGACGGAGTGTGGCTCTCAGATACCGGCGCTATTTTCACCTCTCACCCCTCCTCCTCCTCCTTCTCCTCCTCCTCCTCCTCCTCCACCTCCTCCTCCTCATCATCGTCCCTCGGCTCCTCCCAAGTCTTCTTGAGACGGTTGGACAGGCTTGGGTCGAGGGGAGTTTAGTGTGGACTCGAGGCTGACGAGACGACGCCATGCAGACGACGCTGAGCAACGTGGCACTGTCGGAGATCTTCCCGGCCCAGCGCGGGATGGCGGCCCCAGCAGTCGGGGACGGGGACGCGGCCGTCCGTCCCTCGCCGGCCGAGCGGACCGGAACCTCCGCCTCGGCCTCCGCCGCCGCCGCTGCGCCGCTCGCCAAGACGGAGAGGAACCGGCAGCGGCACCGCAAGAGGCAGGCCGGCAGCGGCCAGTCCGCCGGCCGGCCGGCCCGGGAGAAGGGCGCCGCCGCCGGTGGCAACTCGTCGACGGCGGCGGGCCAGGCGTCCACCGCGACGGCGACCGCCGCCAAGAGGAAGCGCTACACCCGCTCCCGTTGCCGCAACCGGAGCCCGTCCTGCGTGCAGCGGATCCGTCGCCACCGGCGCATGAAGGCCAACGACCGGGAGCGCAACCGCATGCACATGCTCAACCACGCCCTGGACGGACTCCGCGAGGTGCTGCCCAAGTTCCCCGACGACACCAAGCTGACGAAGATCGAGACGCTCCGCTTCGCCCACAACTACATCTGGGCCCTGTCTGAGATGCTGAAGATGGTGGACGCCAACGCCGACCCGGCCGCCCCCGGCGGAGGCGACGCCAGCACGCCGCCGATGGTGGTGACCGGCGAGACCCCGCCGGCCACCCCGGAGTCCGGCGGCTGCCTGCCGGTCTCGCCCTGCGAGCCCCTGGCGCAGCGCCACCAGCTCCCGGCCCCGCCGTCCGGCCGGGCCGCGGCCCCCTTCATCCCGACCGGGACGTCCCTGGTGCAGCCGCACCGGGGGGCGCTGCAGGAGTTCCCGCTCAAGTCCTTCGGCCAGCCCGCCCACCACTGGCTGTGCGGCTCGCCCCTGTCCGACGGCTCCTCCATCGCGGCTACCAGCGACGCCGGCTCTTCGTGCTGCGTCACCCCTGGTAACACGCCGCCGGCGACCCAATACGCGGACACCTTCCTCTTCTCGATCTAACCCAAAGACTGCCCATACGTATTAACCCAAAGACTACCGCGATACAGCCGCTGAGACTTTCCACATTCTAGCCCATGGCATAGTCACAAACTATAGCCCCACGGGCAACCACTCTCTGACCAGTGACGTGGCAATTCTCGCACCAATCACGAGAAATCACGAGAATATTCGTTGCCACAGACTTCATCATCTCCTGGTTCCGAACTTCGCATCCCACGAACACCACTGGTGTCCGTGATGAAATCTACAACAGATGAAACCTCTCGCCCAAACGACACGAACATTATTAAGGCTGTTCCTATATTCTACATCCGAGAATCCTGACTTCGATATCATATTTTGAACAACAAAATGGTCAGTGAAGGCAGTTTGCCACCGAGTTGTTTTATTCTGTGTTCAACAGCAGACAATGAACTCGAATGCTTTAGCAACTTCACACTAAAATGTAATGCCCACATCTACACGTTACGTATCACTGTATAAAGGTCAGTGCACTTTTGCAGTCTCAGACGAAGACCATGAGCCATCTCACGTAAAAGCAATAACAAAATAAACTCGTAAGCCTCCCAAGATATTTTATACTTTTTGAAATTTGTATTTAAAGCGATTGAGTTTATATACGTATTGTACCATAGTATTTTGGATACGCACGATTATGTTCGTTTCGCTCTTCATTCCGGAAGTTGTCTTTTTTTTCAACCTGAGGTGGCGCTTTTCAAAATGGCGTCCTCCGAAAGATGTACATAGATATCTGTACGGGAAGCACAAAAAGTATTACGTTCTTAACTTATTTGTACATATTCATAAGCGACAGTGCTGAACCAGTGTATTCCACTGCTTATTTATTGATAAGCAATCGTCAGTGCATTCTAAGTTATTTATTTTTGCACGCTGATTGGGGTCATTGCATAGCAGTTCATTCAACGAAATTTACTGGCGATGAAGTCGGTGAGGTGATGAAATTCAAGCGTCGTGGTATAATGGGTGGGAATGGCCCACCAATAGTGTCTATCGCTTAACCAAAAAAATATTCACATTCAAGGTTGGGTCGTTCTATAAACAGGCCATCCGACCAATCAGGAACCGGATGTGCCGTACTGTAGCCGTTGACGAAATGAAGGCTTAGGCTCGGGCTCAGGCTTCGTCTCACCGTCTGACAAAACCTGAAAAATCCAGGTTGTGGTATGTTTCCGAATTTGAAGGTGTGTTGGCTTCATAGGTATGCAGAGTATTCCCCAAGAAACTGGGGCCAATCGCTTGTCCTTAGATGCCTGTGATATCATAACGAGTAAGATAAATATGACCGAATTGCCTAAGCCCGAGCCTAAGCCTTTATTTCGTACACGGCCTGTGATACGAACATGTGCCTTTTTTTGTATTCAGTGTGCATGAAAAAAAAAAACACCCAAGTGTCCATTGGCAGCATTACAAATGCAATTTTTCGTGAAAGGGCAATCCGGAAATGCGAAACAGAACTCAAGACCATCAGGGACCGATCTCATAGAGCTGCTTTAAGCAAAACAAAAACCAAATAATTGCTTCAGCACAATGATTGACAAGATCACTTTGCCAACCCAAACTTCACTTTCCGAGTGAAGAATAGTAGCATACAAGTCAAAGGCAATCATGTCGTGATGTGGTTTGTACCCATGTTTCCAGGTGGAGGAATTTTCACGCTTAGCAGATTTTCACGCTTAGCAGATTTTCACGCTCAGCAGATTTTCACGCTCAGCAGATTTTCACGCTCAGCAGATTTTCACGCTCAGCAGATTTTCACGCTCAGCAGATTTTCACGCTCAGCAGATTTTCACGCTCAGCAGAGTTTCACGCTCAGCAGATTTTCACGCTCAGCAGATTTTCACGCTCAGCAGATTTTCACGCTCAGCAGATTTTCACGCTCAGCAGATTTTCACGCTCAGCAGATTTTCACGCTCAGTAGAGTTTCACGCTCAGCAGATTTTCACGCTCAGCAGATTTTCACGCTCAGCAGAGTTTCACGCTCAGCAGAGTTTCACGCTCAGCAGATTTTTCACGCTCAGCAGATTTTCACGCTCAAGCGGCTCTTATGAATTTTGGCTCCATCCAGCTCGCTGTTTTTGCGTTTCCGGGTCAGACTTTTTAGACTGGTGCTCAAGCCACTCTCGAAGAAACGGCCATGGATAACCTGAAGAAACGACCATGGATAACATCCACAGCCTTTTATAAGGCTACTGCCTGCAGTTTCAGAAAAAAAACTCGAAAAACAAAACTCGAAACAAAACCAATTTCTGAAATCCTCATCTGGGTGTTTCAACTGCCCCACAACGCCTCCTCTCGTGTATTCCTGTACCCTCGCGCCTTATTTATTACTTGGAGTATTTATGACTATTAAAAAATTGCATTAATATATAAATTATTTATGATAACTCATTTTTTTACCATTGCCTGTTTTAAAAATAAAAGCCATCGAAATGAAAAAAGACGAATTGATTGCGCTGTGAATCCTATTGACTATTATGCAAGCGTGTGCCCAATCCCATTCATCTTGTCTTCCTTTGTGTTCACTCCCCCCACTTTTCTCTTTCACTCTTTCCCTTTGATGTTTTCCCCCTGTACTATACCGTGCATCCCTACCCAAACCCGCCACCGAATTCCCTTTGATCTCACTCGCCCTACCCCAGCTATCCCCTCTGTCCTTTGTCACCCGTGCCCCTCTGTTTCTTTCTGTCTCTGTCGTTCTGCTTTTGTCTCACGAAGACGAACAGAGTACACTATTCGAAACGTCGAGTTCCTCCGGTTCTTTTCATAACTGCACTTACTCACAAAAGAGATAATTTTACATGGTGTCACCGCAAATCTGCTCATTCTGCTATCCTCACTATAAAAACCTTCAAATCTCATTCTCCTGATGACGGCCAGAGCATACTGGTCGAAACGTCGAGTTACCCCTCGGGTTCTTTTCAGAACCACACCTCTTCTTTAAGAGACCTTATACATGGTGTCACCCGAACCTTCCTATATTGATTCACCCGTCTGATTCAGAGAGGCTGAGAGACAGAAAAACAGAGGCAGAGAGGCAGTCAGAATTAGAGAAAGAGAAAGACAGACGTCCCTCTCCTTCTCCCTCTCTCCCTATCTCCCTCCCTCTCTCCCTCTCTCCCTCTCTCCCTCTCTCCCCATCCCTCTTTCCCTCTCTCCCTCTATCCCTCTCCCTCTCCCCTCTCACTCTCTCTCTCTCCCCTCTCTCCCTCTCTCCCTATATCTCTGTCTCTCTGTATGTCTCTCTCTATGTGTCTCTCCACCTCTCTCCCTCTCTCTCCCTATCTCTCTCTCTCTCCCCCTCTCACTCTCTCTCTCTCCCTCTCTCCCTATATCTATGTCTCTATGTGTCTCTCCACCTCTATCCCTCTCTCTCCCTATCTCTCTCTCTTCTCTCTCTCTCTCTCTCTCTCTCTGCCTAAGGATCGGATCGGCACGTCAGATCCTCCAAAGGCTCGGGAATTCCATTGTCTTCACCACTTTTCAGGGGTCGACATGTTCAAGACAGTCGTCAAGAACAGACAACATCATATAGGACAGAGTACCGTATAGATATCAGGCTATATACGTATAGATTTCTTTGCGGTGGTATATGGAGTCAGTAGTAATTTGCGGCGGCACAATGTCAAAGGAAATGTAGGCCATCAAAATTAACGAGGAACGAATACTAGATGCACTCCTCCCCCCTGCCCTGATGGATAACCAAATCAAATTTGCAAAGTAATTCAGACTGGAAGATAACAGACATATTGGTTTACATTTCCGGTTTTTTTTCTCTCTCTCTTTTTTTTTTAGATTTGCAATTGGTTGATTGATTATCTTTTCACGCTCGGGGAACACTGTGGAAATCGGCAATGAGTCGTCACCCCTACTCCCCCCCCCCAAAAAAAATATAGAACGTAGGGCTTTACCGGTGACTGAGCACAGCACACGGCGTGGCTCTAAGACAAGAGACGGTCATGGGAAGAGAGAAAGAGAGAGGACTGTAGCGGCCGAGTTCAAAAGATGGGGTCGGTGAAAGTGGTACCTCATCCCCCGCACACCCTCCTCCCTCTCCCCGGGTTCTCCCTCGTACAACCGCCGGCGGATGCCTGTTTAATAGGTCCGTTTTCCCATCGGGTCCGCCCATGCACACGAGCTTTCGCCCGCCATGCACGGTGCCTTGCTTGCCGTGCAGTGGATCCATTAGAATCCTCCACCGTCATCCCACCCAGGCCTCCTCCACCTCCTCCTCCTCCTCTTCCCTTCCCTCCCCACGAGCCGTAGCTGTCCCTACCCCACCCACCCACCCCCCTCATCACTGTGTCAACGGGGCGCCCAGTAATCCCGACTGCTGGCGCGGCTTTTACGCCCTCACGTGGCCGCGCCTGCCCGAGTTCCATTAGGCGGCGCACGTTCAAACTCATCAATTACAGTCGGCGTTCGTTCGCTGTTGTTCGCTCTCTATCTCCATCTCTCGCTCTATCTTCCTGTCTTTCTTTTTCTCAACCTCTCCCCCTCTGTCTGTCTATCTGTCTGTCCGTCGCTCTCTCTATCTCTCTCCGTCTCTCTGTATCTCTTTCCTCTCTCTCTTTCTTTCTCTCTCTCGTCTCGCTCTCTCTTTCTCTCTCTCTCCCCCTCTCTCTCACTCACTCTCTCTCTCTCTCTCTATCTCTCTCTCTCTCCCTCTCCCATCTCTCTGTCTGTCTGCCTCTCTCTCCCTCTCTCTCTCTGTCTGCCTCTCGGTCTCTCTGTGTCTCCCCCCTCTCTTTCTGTCTCCCTCTCTCTCTTGCCCCCCCCTCTCTCTCTCTCTCTCTCTCCATCTCTCTCCCTCTCTCTGTCTCTCTTTGTCTCTCTTTGTCTCTCTTTCTCTCTCCCTCGCCCTGTCTCCGCTCTCTCTCGGTCTCTCTCTCCCTCGCCCTCTCTCCGCTCTCTCTCTCTGTCTCTCTGCATCTCTCTGTCTCTCTCCTCTATTTCTTTCCACTCTATCTCTGTGTGTCTCTCTCTCTCCCTCTCTCTCGCTCCCCTCTCCCTCCCTCTCTGTCTCTCGCTCTCTCTCTCTCTTTCACCAGCCGTATAGTTGTGTTTTCGTTTCGTTCGACCTTTTATCTGTGCTTATTCCACTCCGTTGCATTAAACCTTCAATCCAATCCTCCTCTCCCTCCCTCCTCTCTTTCTCCCTCCCTCCCTCCCTCTCTTCCTCCACCACCTCCCGCTCCCCACAGAGAGTGTCCTAAGCCCACACCCTTCCCTGTCATCATTTCTCCATCTCCGGCCTTAGATCTCGCCGACTGAGCGGGAGACGCCAACAAGCCCCCCAAAAATAGAATCGCTCTGTCACACGTGTTACGACGATGTCCTGCGAGGAATCTACATTGGCATTTCCATAATGTGTTTAGCCTATAGTCTATTTACCCCTCGGGATACACGCGGCAGTCAATGGTTAACTGTGTCGCATGTGAACGGATACGCGTTCCGCAGTGCGTACAGCTCTCCGAACCCATTAGTTGCGCCATTCCGCCGTCCGTATTGGTGGCGCTGTTTGCAGTCCCAACGCGGTGTAACCTAAATCTAAAATGAAGTCTATTTCCGACACCATGCGCCCAAGTCTTGATCCCCAACACTGAGACCAATCTGTCCGTATTTCAAAGTCTTTGAAACTCCCCAAAAATGACTCGTAGACCTTAAAAATAATTATTAAGCAATTACTTATTTCTGGACAACACTATCTATAACTACAGTACTATGGACCAAAAAGTAAAGGCGATTCACTAGAAAAAAATTCGAATTTTGGTGGTTTTTTTTACACGGTCAGAGAAGGCGTTCCTCCACGCTCAACCCAACTACCAATGTACCCCCACTCTAGTCGATCAGATCAGTGAGGAGTTTACAACATTTTTGTACGAGTTTTTCCCCATTGCTCAGAATAATGTTGCCCTGAACTAAACAATGCACAGAGGCTCGTGCAGTGGTGGGTCGGAAAAGGCATTCTTTGTGCCAAACGCTCAAACGGAAAATCGATGTACATCTTGTAATCCACCCCGGCACTATCCCTCCCCTTGTCCCCCTCCTCTCCCCTCCCCTCCCCTCCCCTCCCCTCCTCTTCCGCCTGAAGATAAAGGAATTTCCCCGCCAGCCCTCAAGTTCTTTCTTCTTCTTCTTCTTTTTTTTTTGGGGGGGGGGGGGGGTCTTTCTCTCCGGCCACTCGTGGCGGAGAAAAAGTCAATAATTCATCACTTGACTTCCTTTCTCCTGGAAGATTATTTGGAAGTCGTGCGAGCGGGTCTTCCCCCCACAAAGGACAGCTCGCAAATCGTTTATCCCGAACGATTTGTGTGTGTGTGTGTTTGGCACGCGAATCTAGTGCCTTGTGGAGACCTAAGATAATAGGTTGAATAGGTCTCCACAGGGAAATTGTAAAGGTGTATCTACATGTACGTCTCCACAAGGTTTTCACGAAACTGATATTTGGAAATAACTCAAAAACTGTAAATTTGTGATGGGTAAGAATCCGTCGCAAATTGAAGAGTTATTTAAACGCAGTGGCTGTTGTTACGGCAGTGGACCGTGTGGTTCCCTGACTTGATTGTATTTAGTCAGCATTGCAGGCTGATAGTCTGGTTCCAAGAGCTAAACATCCTGACAAACACTGTGAAGTCAGGGAACCACACGGACGACTGCCGTAACAACAGCCACTGCGTTATTTAAAAGGGACATACAGTCCAAATGTCTACCAGGAAAGTGAATGTGGTTGAAATGGGATGCATTAAAACATAGTTTCTCACGCGGTTGTGTAGTGCACGGCGTGAGAACAAAGCCATGTCTCCACAAGGATACAGATTCAGGTGTGTGTGTGTGCGCTTTGGAGGAAGTAGATATTTTTTTTTCTGGAAGGTTACAATTATTATTGGTGATGTATTCATTCTGCTGCACTCTGCTATGGTCTTAGCGAATACCGTTACTATATACAAAGCAACACAAAAACGAAACTTATTTTTGTTAGTAATTTTAGTCCAATTGAGAAATTGGCACACTCTCTGAATGCAAAATTTCAAAAATCTCAAAATTTAGTGGGCCTGACGTTTCGATCCTAGCAGGACCTTTCCCTGTCTTCGAGAAAGGTACTACTAGGATCGAAACGTCAGGCCCACTAAAATGTTGAAATTTGATTTGGGGACTCATTTTTAGTTAGTAAGCAATTTGCAACATTTTCGCATGATAATCATTGCAACAATTAAAAAGTTGCAAACTGCTCATACAGACTTGAAGAAAATGAACCCCCCAATTTAAATCTCAAATAATGTTTCCGTCCTAGCAGGACCTGTCTTGTCAAAGGGGGAGAAAGGATCCTCCTATGTAACGATCGAAACGTCAATCCTTCTTAATTCCTGTAAAACACGGTCGCCCGTAGGCCTAAGCCTCCCAAGCAGGTGTATCGGAGAAAGTTCCCCCAAAAAAGCAGTTCGATCCGCCCTTTTGTATAGCCCCTGTAAACCGCGGCACGCGAGTTGTCAATCGATCCGCCAATATTGACGAGAGATTAACGCCAGTAATATACTTGCGCGTGCACGCGAGTCAAGGATGGTAGACATGTCTTTTCAGAGCGAATAACTATGGGAGATTCGGCTCACTCTGTTTTGTTATACGGGAGCGTGTCTGTGGGATTTGTGCCTGTGCATTGTATATCGTCATGTTTGACAAATCCTTTTCATTTTTTGGGGTTCGTCGTCATCTATAATACGGCGTCACTGTGGGTGTGGCCGCCTGTATTGTTATGGAGCCCGGTTTAGGCAAAACGTGTTGTTCCCTGTGAGGGCGACAGACTGGTTATTCGTGGCGAACGAGTCAAAAGCAGTCGGCGGCTGTGGCACCAGGCGAGTTTAATCCCTTAGTCTTGCGGTCGTCATTCGTTGCTACGATGAAGGACCTACTTGGTCTAAGTCCTCATCTCTCCTGGAGTGTCCATGCGATCGATGAATTGGTCCCACAACTCAGAGAGAATTAATTTCAGACAACGAATAAGTGGTGCAAAACAGGTTGCACACTGCAAGCTTACATCGACCTCTAAAATGCAAAAGAGTGAATAATTCACTGGTCATTTTATTCTTTCTTGTCAATACCGTTTCTTTGGTTCGTGTCTTTGTAATTTGTCTAGAAATAATCATGTTCTGAAGTGGAAAAGATTGGTGTTACGACAGTGTTGTTTTCGGTGTTTCCGTCAGTTTGTACTTGGAGGGTGGTGATCGTATAATAACATTGATATTTTTTATTTCTCAGACATTTTTTAAAGGACATGTCGCTTTGAGCCAAGCTTGCTAGACCTTTCTCTAAGGTACGATGACGAGGGAGGGGACAAGATCATGAAGTCTTTTCCACCAGAGGGATTCATATCCTCGTCGGGAACGTCTAGACGACGGTAAACCGTTAAACCGTTTACCGTCCGGTAAACTGGCGCTCTTAGCACCCACGCTATCCAGCCTATAGATGGCGCCCTCCCCCCCTCCAAAAAAAAAAAGTCGACTAGTGCCGTTTTTGAAATGAAGGCTTATGCTCGGGCTTAGGCTTCGGTCATATTTTTTTATCTTAAAACTTACACTCGCTATGATATCACAGACATCTAAAAACAAGCGTTTGGCCCCAGTTTCTTGGGGAATACTCTGTACCTAACAAGCCAACAAACCTTCAAATTCCGGAAACAAACCACAACCTGGATTTTCAAGGTTTTGTCCGACGGAGACAAAGCCTGAGCCCGAGCCTAGGCCTTCGTTTTAAAAGCGTCCCGAGTCTGACCTTTCCGGAAATGAAAGTTTATGAGGAGGACCCGCAGCTATCATGAAGCTGTGAAGTAAAACAGGGACGATTTCCGAATACTATTCGCTGCAGGATACATAGAGAAATCCGTTTCCCTTGCTCTGTGCACAGAATGACGAGCCATTGACTCTGCAACCCTCCGCCCCCATCCAACCTACCCCCCACCTTACAATGGGCTACACTTGACAGTCGTCACGAACAGCGCTGGTCCAACGCACGCTATTTTTGTTCGGCATATTGACACAACTTAGAAGTGTATAAACAGTCGCACAAAAGGCTCCCCGTATAATGTGGCCGGTACATGTCATAATGTGACCCGCGGACAAATGTACGAATGTGACGGCACTGTATGTATAACACAATACCAATGATAACAATGACTATGAATCGGCTTCCAATGGGGAATGGATTGTGACGTTTCAATCCTGGCAGGCCCTTTCTCAAAGGCATTCTGCCTTCTTCAATTCACTGTAAAAACGGTGCTCACATCATGCACATGGATGAAGTATGTTGAGGCACATGGTGCACGATACATGCGCACGAGGTGATGCTCACTTTCACTCCATGTGCTTGAGGTACAATAAAATAGAGAGATATTCTTGTATATACATGAAGCACTTCATGCACCTCATCCGTTTTTTGCTCAAGTGACTGCAATGTCCCATTGGGGGTATGGGGTGTGTCCACCAGGCAATGAGCATTATTTTTTTCACGGCTCTTCAACACCCAGTGACGACACCTAAGGCAGTGGCCACCTTCATCACGACCCCCCCCCCTCCTCCCCGCATGCCCAAACCTGACCACCAGGCACCACCGACCTAAACCACCCTCCTCCCCCATCCCCATCGGCCTCCATGCTCAGCCCGTGTGTATACCCCAGTCGCGCGGCGCTGAACGCGCCGACCGGCCTACCGCAGCGCAACCACACTACCCCCTTTCCCGCATCCTCCCCTTCCTCCATTCTCCTCACTCCTCCTCCCCCTTCACTTCCCAGCACAGATTAAACAATCCGGCATGACGAGTAAGGAATTCTTCCTATTGTCATGTCCCTCCCTCCCTCCCACCACCACCGACCCACCGTACCCACCCACCCACCCGTTCGCTTCGAGGAGAGAGGGGTAGAATGAGGGTCGGTAGATTCGATCGACCCAATGGTCGCGTGCTCATTCGGATTGACTCCATTGTTCTTGACAAGGGCCTAACGAACACAAAACCCTGCCCCAAACATTTTGTTTCCTCTTTTCCTCAATCTCCCTCTCCCTCCCCTCCCTCCCCCCTCTCTGTCCACACCCCACCCCCTCTTCATTCAAGTTCAGATGGCGGGTTCATGTTGCAATAACCTGAATTTGTCCACCGGACCGGAAAGTTTTACAGAAAATCATAGGAGGGGGGGGGGAAGCCCAGATCGATAGTGGGGGAAAAAGCCCACCAGTTAAAACTACTTCGCTGCACGCCTCTCGCAAGAATGGATAAAATAATGGGGCGAGCGAGTCAGAGAGGGGCCAAGGTCAAAGAGAGGTTGAGAAAATTAAGAGAAAATTCAACATTTTATTCAGGTTTTTGATGTTTTACGTCATTTTCTAAGGCATATTTTTGGTGCACAATTTAAATTTTAATACAAAAACTGTTGCAAACTGCTCACCGGCTCAAATGACCAGCAATACATAAATCTCAAAAATTAGAGGGCCTGACGTTTCGATCCTAGCAGGACCTTTCTCAAAGATAGACATAGACTGTCTATGTTTGTCCTTGTCGCTTTGCCTTTGAGAAAGGTCCTGCCATGATCGAAACGTGAGGCCCTCTAATTTTTGAAATTTTGATTTTAATCACAAAAGATCCAAAAATATAGGAGGGCCTGAGGTTTCGATCCTATCAGTACCCTTTCTTGGAGGCAGCCCCGTTTCATGAGTGATTTGCATTGTTTGGTTAGTATGATTTCCGACAAATTTTGAACGATTTTCGGAAAAGTTTTGTTTTTAATGCAAAAGAAAACTTTGAAAGTGTTTGAATGATTGCAAAAGAAAAAAATTCTGGACTGTGACTTGAACCGCGATGTCAGTCCAGCGCTCTTTCCAAATCCAGCCCTCAGATGGCGGCCTTCCCAAAATAGTTAACTATAACAATTATTTGCATTGCATAACTGAATGCACTTTTGTAGTTAACAGACCTGAGTAATTTACCCCAGAATAAGAAAAAAAAAATTAAACTGGCTTCGTAGATTGGCGGTTTTAATAATAGATTAAAGGCATAATATTTATTTGCGTTGTTCGTTCACAGAAATATTAATTTTCTAAGTTCGTCGGCGTGTTTTGTTCCGATATTTTGCCTTACTACCTGATTGCAAAAGTGTGTCGACTTCACCACAGCAGGTATTGTCATATGTGTCATTATATCCAATAGCAATGATGGCAAAGACCACACTTGATTTGTTACCCGGCACAGCATAATGAGGAATAACCCCATTTTTGAGATTTTGAGGTTTTCTAATGATATGAAAGAGTATACCTTTAGCTTTCAAATGGTATCAAAATATAATATCCTCTAATACTTAAAATTTCCGGAAAAAAAATGATTTGTAATCGAATTGTAAAGATACTTTAACTTCAGGCGTTGTTTACTCAAAAAGTGTTTTGGTGGGATATTCCTCAATGTCGTTGTGACGGGTCACATTTTTAGGACGAACTTTACCGGAGCAGACGACACACTTCTTTTTAAAAAAACATGGCCGTTTACGAAATGAAGGCTTAGGCTCGGGCTCAGGCTTCGGCTCCGTCTGACAAAAACCTGAAAATCCAGGTTGTGGTTGTTTCCGAATATATGAAGGTTTGTTGGCTTGATAAGTACAGAGTAATCATCAAGAAACTGGGACCAAACACTTGTTTTTAGATGCTTGTGATAATTATTATAACGAGTAAGATCTATTATGACCGAAGCCTAAGCCCGAGCCTAAGCCTTCATTTCGAAAACGGCCACAGTGGAGAACATTAACAGCGCCCCCAAGTGACTAAAAAAAAAACCAGGCCGTCCGCTACTGAAATCTGCTCCTCACCGCTAGTAATAATGACTGTTCTTTCCCAATTTCAAAAAGTAATTGTCTACTCCATTCGCCACAACGCCGTCACGATGCAGGAAAGACAGGTTTTTTTTAAAAATCTCGAGTCTTCTCAGGTAATGTGGTCCGATCCGATCGACGGCATCACAGTGACACACTGATCACACGTTGCCAAACAACGACGGACGCTGAAATCAGTGCCTTCACAATCTGCGATACATCCCATGGGCGATTAACTGTGATACGGTTTTCGCAAACACTTCGCAGTTGCACGGTGCTAGGAACCGCTGACACTGTACAGACAGTACCCGAGATCAATCTCTGCTCTCCTTATCTTGTATTCAGGCATTTCGACCCGATCATTTTCCTGATTTCAGACTTGGTTCAGTGGCAGAGGGTCCTCTACAGTAACTCTAGTGCTACAGTACCGACTACTACTACTAGTACTAGATAGTGGTCTATCCATGATCGCCGTAGCAAGCTGCGTTATTATACTGTCTGTAGTTGTCTCAGTGATCGCTCACGATACAATACGCGATTGTCGCGATATTACCTAACTTTGTACTTGTTCTTCTGCAATTCAAAGGTGAGTTGTACTCAAAATCACACCAAAGTTTATCGTGGTTTGATATGTGACCTTTTTTATGAGGGTTTTGATTTTGAATCAAGAGTTATCTATGTACTATTTATTAGTATTACTAGTATCTACTGTCTACTTACTGAGCTAAAAATTGGAATTGCATTGGCAACAAGAAGTCTCACAGTGTGCCTCTAAATTATAATAAATTAGGTCTAAACTACTACAACTACTATACTATTTACTAAGTACTACTAGTACTACTACAGTACTAGTAGTACTACTACAGTACTACTACTAGTACTAGTAGTACCACTACAGTACTACTACTACTACTACTAGTACTAGTAGTACTACAGTACTACTACTAAAAGTACCAGTACTAAGTAGTACTGCTACTAGTATAAGTACTACTACTAGTACTACTTTACTAGTACTAGTAGTAGGCTACTACTAGTACTAGTACTAGTTGTACTGTAGTACTATATCGTGGGAACCCCCGTTTTCGACGCTACACGTTTTCGACGCTTAGCATCGCACTATGAATCGCACTATGAAAACAACTCCGTATAACGATCTCAGACTTCATATCTTACAGTTGGTTTCCTGCTCTTGTCCGTCACCGAAAATGTGGAAATTTAAGGCTTTTCCAGTAGGCCAAACTCGTGTTATTCAAAAAGTTGCTCTTTAAGGGTCTATTTTCCTAGGTACAAAATTGGCAGTTGCTTCGAAGCTCCAGTTTTCTTTATTGTTGGTCCTAAAAAAAAATCTGAGTGTACCATAACAAACCCCAACATCCGTAGAAAAAAAATATATCACGCAACTTGAGGCAGTCCGTTCTGGGTAAAAACTATGGAGGCTACTATAGGGCGTCTCGCTTATATAATTTTGTAAATATTTTTTATTATTATTATTTAAAGACAAAAAGTAACATGGCCCAATAGGCTTTTTTTTTAAATGAAAAAAATAAAAGAGCAGCTAGAGAAAGTACCAAGAAGGAGGAAATGTGTCTCTTGAGTGAAATTTGGAAAGGTTATAACTGAAGAAGCAGTGAGAAAGAGGATTGTGGAGTTTTTTTTAAACGTCACAAAAGAAGACATCAACAAGACCAATACGTTTTAAGCATAAATTATGAATGATTTGAGGAAAGTGTTAGAAGCAGTGTGGAAAAACAAAAACAAAGATGAACACAAAAAAACATACAGGGAAGAATTTAATAGTGCCACACAGCATTTTGAGTTAATTTAAGAATTTATTTTGCGTTTGGCTACACTGGGACACCTTACTAAACACCACTGACGAAAATAGGTGACGGTGCTTACTGCGCGGTGCGCCGCGGACGTCAACAAAAGCGGGTAATCTTACCGAAATGACAGGCTTGATCAACCTTCTCTATAATTATTCGAATAGTCTGTGGTGTGGAGAAAGTGACTGAGACCTCTTTTAGTGTGATACTTTCGTCCACATTGTTCAGTTTGAAGAAAAGTCCTTATATCGTCGAAAACCGGTTATTGGAGGATACTACTAGTACTACTAGCCTAGTACTGTAGTAGTAGTACAAGACTAGTAAAGTAACGTAGTACTAGTATAGTAGTAGGACAAAGTCATACAGCTCTACACAATATTTATAATTATAGAGCTCTGTAGGCCAAGTCTGTGATTTTTCAAACTAAGAACAAAACTGACTGGGAACTTTTGAAGAAAAAAAATCAAAAAATTGACAAAGAAAACTTTGACTGGACCGGGAACTAGAACCCGAGACCTCTGGATTAACGTACTATTGCTCTTCCATCTGAGCTATCCAGCCTTTAGATGGTTGTCAACTGGTCTTTGCCTGGGTTCAAGGGTTCAAGTCCCGGTCCGGTCAAAGTTTTCTTTGCCAATTTTCTCCTTTTTGGGGGGTATAATTTCCCCACCCCCACCCAGTAATTTTATTCATCGTGCAAGCGTTAATTTCATCCTCTCTCGAACAGAAGATTGGAACAGCGCCCTCATCCAGTGCACATCTCTGCGCAGTCAGTGACCCGGAGACCATGACACATGCGCCAGCATGGCGGCCGTACGCATCGAGGACAGGAGCCTACGGTTCCACATTGAGCTGGGCGACTGCACCTTTAATGCGCCGGGCTCCTACTATGCGCGCCTCTCCGTGCAGTGCGCGGCCAGGGAGGCCCAGGGCTTGCTGAAGAAGGTGGGTCTTTGAGGGGGCGTTTAAAGGGAACCACTCGCCTCTCTTCGAATCCCCTTTGGAGTGGGCTCACATTTTTGAATATCATTTGAAGATTTTTTTTGAGTAACAAAAGAACCTAAAAACTCTTTTCGGGTGGGTATCAAACCCGCAAGACCAACTTTCTAGTGCAGTCATAGTAGATTTGAATCCCACTTGTTGACATACATTTTTGTTGAAGCAGGCAATCAGGCAAAGCACTCGCCTTAAAGTGCTAATTATCCATCCAGTATGGAAAACCCTGTTTGATTGACATTCTCACTGATGCAGAAATCATATGACATCCATGTTTTGACTTTTGGTTTTTTTTTTGGTTTCCCCTCTCGCGGTCAAAGGTCAAAGTGTGGTCGGGCGACGAAGAGGACCTGGCCCTGGAGGGCGTTTCCATGGTGACCAACACGGTGGATGTGAGCGAGGCCAACAAGTCGCAGCCGCAGCGGTTCACCGACAACCGGATAACCTTCAGGCTTCCCAAAGGCAAGTCTCCGCAAAACACCCCTGACGACCAATGGCTAACACTCAGTGCAAACCGCTGATATTAAGGGATAAGGCTTGAGGCCAAGTTATCTGCCCAAAAGGCACCGCCGGGAATCCAGATACAACCGATAGGCAGTGATGAATCTTGTGTGTTTGATTTCAAACTACGAATTCCTCGAATGTGAAGGAACTTCAGCACTCCTGAAAATCAAGTTACCACCGATGCTGTAGATGCATGCTTAGGTTGTCTTTCTAGATACGTTTTCATAGTCGTTGCCCGAAGCCATTCCCAGATTAGGACAGGTTTTCCTCCTTAGTTCAATCCGTTCCCTACTGCTTATATTTCCCTCCAATCTCGCCCCAGTCCACTGTATTTTGATTGGGTGGGGTGTCAGTTAGAAGCATCTACCCGTAGACTGCTGTATGCCACCAGATCAGATACAAGACGGTATTGGTTGTAAACCTGCCCATCACATAGTGTGAGATAATACAAGTGGAACAACCAGCTTAGTCTTATTTCAAGCCAAACAAATTAAAGGAAAAACTGACCGGGAACTTAAAAAAAAAAGGGGAAAAAAAATGGTAAACAAAACTTTGGCTGGACCGCAACTCTAACCCGAGATCTCTGGTTTTGCATACCAGCTCACTCACCATCTGAGCTATCCAGTCCTTAGATGGTGGCCTTTCCCAAACAGTCAACTAGTCTTTGCCAGGATATATACCCCGGTATTTTGTATTACAGTGGAACGTCGCTATAACGAACATCCCGGGAGTCATGAACATTATTTGGTATAGCATTCGTCGTCATAGCAGTTGCGACCACATACCTTGTACACAAAAAAAATCGGGAGCCAAAGGGCATGTTTGTTATAGCCGAATGTCCGTTATATCAGCGTTCGTTATAGCGATGATCCACTGTGCCGACATTTTCGTCTTTGAATTTCCAATGAAGAGAAACTAAAGCTATTCACGTCATTGTGTTTTGATTGGGTCCCCTCAGGACTTTGTTCCCCGGCCACCTCCCAGCAAGTCAGCCTCTTGGCCGAAGTCTTCCCCTACACCGACGACGAAGACCCCGACAACGACGATGCGGATTTCAGCGCCACCATCGGGCGCTCGGTCTTCGCCATCTACCCGCGCACCAGCACCCCCTTCCTCAAGCTCCCTCGGGGTCTCGGGGAGGGCGGGGAGGAGCTCTACGCCTATCGGGGAACCCTGAACCTCCGCAGGACGCTCAGCGAGGGCGGGCTGGCCGTCCTGGGAGGCCGCCTCAGCTACGCGCTCAGCCTGAAGCTGGAACCCGAGCCCGAGGTATGTGCTCGTCATCACTCAAATCTTCGGGCCACTTGCTCTTTGCCACTTGCTCTTTGCCACTTGCTCTTTGCCACTTGCTCTTTGCCACTTGCTCTTTGCCACTTGCTCTTTGCCACTTGCTCTTTGCCACTTGCTCTTTGCCACTTGCTCTTTGCCACTTGTTCTTTGCCACTTGCTCTTTGCCACTTGCTCTTTGCCACTTGCTCTTTGCCACTTGTTCTTTGCCACTTGCTCTTTGCCACTTGCTCTTTGCCACTTGCTCTTTGCCACTTGCTCTTTGCCACTTGCTCTTTGCCACTTGCTCTTTGCCACTTGTTCTTTGCCACTTGCTCTTTGCCACTTGCTCTTTGCCACTTGCTCTTTGCCACTTGTTCTTTGCCACTTGCTCTTTTAATACCACTTGCTCTTTGTCTCTTGCTCTTTGTCTCTTGCTCTTTGCTCTTTGCTCTTCACCCCTTGCTCTTTGCCACTTGCTCTTTGCCACTTGCTCTTTGCCACTTGCTCTTTGCCACTTGCTCTTTGCCACTTGCTCTTTGCTCTTCACCCCTTGCTCTTTGCCACTTGCTCTTCGCCACTTGCTCTTTGCCACTTGCTCTTTGCCACTTGCTTTTTGCCACTTGCTCTTTGCCACTTGCTCTTTGCCACTTGCTCTTTGCCACTTGCTCTTCACCACTTGCTCTTTGCCACTTGCTCTTCACCACTTGCTCTTTGCTCTTCACCCCTTGCTCTTTGCCACTTGCTCTTCGCCACTTGCTCTTTGCCACTTGCTCTTTGCCACTTGCTCTTTGCCACTTGCTCTTTGCCACTTGCTCTTTGCCACTTGCTCTTTGCCACTTGCTCTTCACCACTTGCTCTTTGCCACTTGCTCTTCACCACTTGCTCTTTGCCACTTGCTCTTCACCACTTGCTCTTTGCCACTTGCTCTTCGCCACTTGCTCTTCACCACTTGCTCTTTGCTCTTCACCCCTTGCTCTTTGCCACTTGCTCTTCGCCACTTGCTCTTTGCCACTTGCTCTTTGCCACTTGCTTTTTGCCACTTGCTCTTTGCCACTTGCTCTTTGCCACTTGCTCTTTGCCACTTGCTCTTCACCACTTGCTCTTTGCCACTTGCTCTTCACCACTTGCTCTTTGCCACTTGCTCTTCACCACTTGCTCTTTGCCACTTGCTCTTCGCCACTTGCTCTTTGCCCCTTGCTCTTCGCTACTTGCTCTTCACCCCAGAGAGTGGAAGGTTTGCTCTTTTCAAAGCAACAAAAGATGATGTAAATAATCTTTTCCTGAAATCCTGAATTAGAACAGTTCTCATAATAATAACTGTCGTTTTATATACTTCATGTAATGTACTCCGTTTTATTATACTCCATTTACAATTTTGTTTTATATACACCCTGTCCAATTTCAGTTTTATACTCCCTTTACCATTTCAGTTTTATACTCCCGTTACCATTTCGGTCGTTTATACATCCACTCCATTTTTTAATCTTTGACGTTTGAAACTCCATGTTGATAATGCCCCTGATTCTACAATCTTGGACTATCTGCTATAAGTTTGTGCCAAAGCTATAAATAAATCATTTTTTTTACAAAGAAAGGATCGGTTTCCAAGTGTCACATTTTTGCGTAACCTGAATCGCTTTCTGCCTGGTTACATAAACAAAACAAAAAAATAAGATTTTTTTTTTTTTTTTTTTTTTTTTTAAATCAGATCCCGCCAGAGTCTCCCCCCGCCCAGGACCCAACCCCCACCCCTGTGGAGCCAGATCCAGAGCCAGAGCCAGAGCCGACTCCCACCCCAGTGCCCCCGGTCGTCAGATCGCCTCCCAGACTCCGTCCCAGGACCACCTCCTTCCCGACCAGGACTGTCGGCGAGGACGAGGTGAGGACGACCTCTGACCCTTACCTCCATTGACATTATAACCTACAGATGGTCAGCGTCTGTAAAAGGATGTAGGGATACTGTAATGCCGTGGGGGACCTGACTAGCATCAAACTATGGATGGAAGTAAAGAGCACTGCCACCATAGACATATATAACCTATAGACGGTCAGCGTCTATTAGAAACAACGTCAGGATACTGTAATGCCATGGGGGACCCAACTAGCGTCAAACTATGGGCTGATATTAAGAGCTCCGCCAAGCATTTGTATTTGTGTGACGTGAGGTGCATTCAAATTTGCCCATCTTCTCATTTTGAGATATTTGCTCCTGCAGCCCCTGTCACTGAGTTGCCACAACCAGTCAGATGGCACCTGACATTACATCGGATAGTTTTGCCATTGCGACCATTTGTAACAGACTCTCTGGTTCCGCTCCCTCTTCTTTACTCCAGTGGAGACGGCCAAGGAGGGATTTCAACCCTCGCCGCGGCGAGGATCTGCTGAGGGAGAGTCACATCTCCAGGCCGGGCAAGGAGGAGGTGATGGTGATTGTCCACACGGCCACTAACCTCCCCTCTCTGCCGGACGGCTCGTCCCCAAGGGCCTATGTAGCAGGGTGAGCTTGCTCCTTCTCTCTTTCCCTGTCCCTGTCCCTCTCCCTCTCCCTGTCCCTCTCCCTGTCCCTCTCCCTCTCCCTGTCCCTCTCCCTGTCCCTCTCCCTCTCCCTGTCCCTGTCCCTCTCCCTGTCCCTCTCCCTGTCCCTGTCCCTGGCCCTGTCCCTGTCCCTGTCCCTCTCCCTGTCCCTCTCCCTCTCCCTCTCCCTCTCCCTCTCCCTCTCCCTCTCCCTCTCCCTCTCCCTCTCCCTCTCCCTCTCCCTCTCCCTCTCCCTCCCTCTCCCTGTCCCTGTCTCTGTCCCTTCCCTCTCCCTCTCCCTCTCCCTCTCCCTCTCCCTCTCCCTCTCCCTCTCCCTCTCCCTCTCCCTCTCCCTCTCCCTCTCCCTCTCCCTCTCCCTCTCCCTCTCCCTCTCCCTCTCCCTCTCCCTCTCCCTCTCCCTCTCCCTCTCCCTCTCCCTCTCCCTCTCCCTCTCCCTCTCCCTCTCCCTCTCCCTCCCTCTCCCTCTCCCTCTCCCTGTCCCTCTCCCTCTCCCTCTCCCCCTCCCTCTCCCCCTCGCCCTCCCCTTCCCCCTCCCCCTCCCCCTTCCTCCCCCTCTCTCTCTTTCTTTCTCTCTCCCTCTCCCTCTCCCTCTCCCTCTCCCTCTCCCTCTCCCTCTCCCTCTCCCTCTCCCTCTCCCTCTCCCTCTCCCTCTCCCTCTCCCTCCCTCTCCCTGTCCCTGTCCCTGTCCCTCTCCCTCTCCCTCTCCCCCTCCCTCTCCCCCTCGCCCTCCCCTTCCCCCTCCCCCCTCCCCCTTCCTCCCCCTCTCTCTCTTTCTTTCTCTCTCCCTCTCCCTCCCCCTCTCTCTCCCACTCCCCCTCCCTCTCCTCCTCCCCTCCCCCTCCCCTTCCCTCTTCCCCTTCCTCCCCCCTCTCTCTCCTTCTTTCTCTCTCTCCCTATCCCTCTCCCTCTCCCATAGACTCCTGTGTAATTCAAAGCCATAGCCAATGAATTTTGGGCACGCTCCATGCATTGCAGGATCAGCGAGTCCCCATACCCAGTTGAGAGCAAGCCAGGCATATGCACCACGCACAGTGCCCAGTCTGCTAGCATCAACCCCACGTGGGAGGAGGCCATCCGCATCACCGTGCAATTGATAGACAAGGAGGGCGAGTCAGGGAACCAGACCATGTACTGTAAGTAATAACACCGTTAAAGCACAGCTATAAACCTACTCCGTCTCAAAGTTGACGAGCTTGTGAAAGAATTTGCTCTATGTTCCACTACATGGGAAGAGGAAACCAGGACGGCCTCGCACACTGTACTTGCAGTATGTCCAGCACCACTTGGCAGATACTGAAGGGATGCTGCTAACTATACAAAAATTGCTTCTCTGGCCCAAAGACCGTAGCAGTTGGAGAAAGTTTGCAGTCGCCTGGGCCCAATCTCATAGAGCCGCTTAAGTGTGAAAATCTGCTAAGCAGGAAAAGTCTTCCTCGTGTCAGCAGGATTACAAACCGCACTGCGATGTGATGTCAATTGCTTTTGACTTGTATTCCACTCTTCTTTACTTAGAAGGCAACGAAAGTCACAGTTGGGATTGGCAAGGAGATCCTATGAATGACGTCTTGTGCTTATAATAAGCAAATTCTGCAAATGTTGACGCTTAAGCGGCAGTGAAATTGTGCCCAGAAGTCAAACACGGTTGTGGTGTTTTGAAGTCTTGAGACAGGGTTAGGACTTGATGGTGGTTTGGAAAGAGGGGTCGTGTATCGTGAAGGAAACGAAAGTCAAAGTTTAGGTTGGCAAGGTGATCTTACAAACCCTGACTTTTTGGCGCTTAAGCAGCTCTATGATATTGACCCTTGCTCTGCAGCCGAATGAGGATGATGATGATGATGATGATGTCAAATTAAAATGAGGCTTGCTGATTTCCTTTTTCCCCGGTTTAGATGCAACGCTGCAGATTATCGACGAATCCTCCAGAGCCATCCTGCTGGAGTACAGGCTGCCCGCCTTCCAGCTGCAACCCTTCCATGTCTACCATCTGGACCTTGTGCAAGTGAGTCTGCTCACTCGGCTTAAACCAAGGGGCCGGGATGGTAGGGGCCAGTATTGCAGGAGTGAAACGGTTGCCCATTGTAGGACGGTTGGACTCCCTGAGTCTCTTCTACCGTTGGAAGGTGTTCCTCTGCTCTTGCCGACTTCGCCCCCCCCCCCCAGTCAGGACATTTCAGTGAGCAACCAGGCTGTTTGCCTCCTCTCACACAAGGTGTAGAACAAAGAGGAACAGCTTCTTCCCTCGTTCAGCCTCCATCTGGAATTCCTTTCCTGGTTCTTGCTTTCCCCCTGCCTACGATCTTGCCATTTTTAAAAGGAATGTTAATTCCTAATCTCCAGCCTTCCTGTGTCCCTCTCTATCGTCTGCTTTCACTAGCCCTTAAACTCGAATGACTTTTCAGCCTTGTTTTGGGCGATCTTGCATCAATTTTTTTTTTAAAAGTCATCGACAGTTTCTAGAATCAATACGGTAATAAAAAAAAATATGTATTTTAATTTCAAAAACGAAATGTTGCAAACAGATTTACTGTCAAGAATGACAGATTTTTTTTAGTTTCATAACCTCCTTTGCTTGAGAGAGGGATGAGCCAATCCCAGCGCTATATCCTCTCAAGGACTTTTCTTCCAACCTTTTTTTTGGGGGGGGGGGGTGGTTCCAGAACGAGAGCCATCTGTTTGTGTCGGTGCAACGGAGGCAACCCCTGCTGCAGCGAGTGGACGAAGACCTGCTGCAGTCCAGCAATGCGCTTGGTTTCCACGGCCTGGAGGTGCTGTTGCTAGGGCTGGAGGGAGAGCTGGCCAATCCCATGGGGCCTCTCATTGCGGCCGCCCGACTCCTCCCTGACCTCTTCATCTATAGGTCAGTGCGCTGATTAGCATTAATCCATATGCATGAGTGTAATGCATATGCATGAGTGTATTCCATGTGAAAGAATGTACAGTAGTTCATATAATGCATGAGTGTAATCCATATGCATGAGTGTAATCCATATGCATGAGTGTAATCCATATGCATGATCTAATCCATATGCATGATCTAATCCATATGCAAAAATGTATACCATGCATGGTGTATTCCTTGCATGAGTGTGATCCATATGCATTAGTGTAATATGTATGCATGAGTTTTAATTATATGAGTGTGATTCCATATACATAAGGATGCATGTAATACATATGCATTAATTTGATGAATATGCCAAATCTCATGCATATGCATTGTTGCATGCTATGTATGAAGAGTAATGCCATGCTCTTCCATTCCACGTAACAACCTTTGAAGAATGTGTTTTGGTTTCAGTATTGTATATTTTTGCAGTTTTAGTACGCTTGAACCAAAGTGAACCCAATTGGAGAGAGTGTAATTGAATGGATCATGCTCATAGTAAGGTGATGTGTTGCGTCCCATTGACTGCAGACAGCGGACAGCACAGCGTAATCTACAAGCCCTGAATGTGCTTCCTCTCACTGTGGAGTATCCAGATCCCCACCCTTCCTCCTTCCTGCTTCCTTCCGGTTCTGTCAAGTCTAACCATCCACAGGTAGGCTGTCAAGCAGTCAAAGCAAACAGGGATGCTCAGTCAGACAGTCAGTCAGTCAGTTGGTGCATCAGTCAGTCTGTCAGTCAGTCAGTCTGTGAATCAGTGAAACAGTCAGTTTGTTGATCAGTCAGTCAGTTGGTCGATCAGTCAGTCAGTCAGTCAGTCAGTCAGTCAGTCAGTCAGTCAGTCAGTCAGTCAGTCTGTCAGTCAGTCAGTCAGTCAGTCAGTCAGTCAGTCAGTCAGTCAGTCAGTCAGTCAGTCAGTCAGTCAGTCAGTCAGTCAGTCAGTCAGTCAGTCAGTCAGTCAGTCAGTCAGTCAGTCAGTCAGTCAGTCAGTCAGTCAGTCAGTCAGTCAGTCAGTCTGTCAGTCAGTCAGTCAGTCAGTCAGTCAGTCAGTCAGTCAGTCAGTCAGTCAGTCAGTCTGTGAGTCAGTCAGTCAGTCAGTCAGTCAGTCAGTCAGTCAGTCAGTCAGTCAGTCAGTCAGTCAGTCAGTCAGTC
Organism: Luidia sarsii; assembly: GCA_949987565.1. Taxonomy (NCBI): domain Eukaryota; kingdom Metazoa; phylum Echinodermata; class Asteroidea; order Paxillosida; family Luidiidae; genus Luidia; species Luidia sarsii. Next base: position 8,648,058 of record OX465118.1, read on the forward strand.
AGTCAGTCAGTCAGTCAGTCAGTCAGTCAGTCAGTCAGTCAGTCTGTGAGTCAGTCAGTTGGTCGATCATTCAGTCAGTTGGTCGATCAGTCAGTCAGTCAGTCAGTCAGTCAGTCAGTCAGTCAGTCAGTCAGTCAGTCAGCCGATTTTGCAGAGCCAGTCACATTTGTCACACAGGGCAACCCTCATTGAATCGCATTCTCATCGATGCAAAAACTCCAATGTAGCTATTCTACAAGTCCCTGTGAGGGACAAACGCTTCAAGGTCTAGTTTATTCCCGTGATACTGATGTCCATATGGTGACCTGCTTGACCGCAGGTCAGCCTGGTCAGCCAGTCGGAGGAGAGTCCCTTCTGGAATCACGCCTTCCTCTTCAGCCAGCCCCGGGAGTTGGCCTCCATCTTCACGGACATCGCCGCTCTGGCTCTCCAGTTTTACCCGGCGACATCAGGTGAGGAACAACGGCAGCCTCTCTTAACCAGGACTTTTTTTTATGACTGGACTGAGACTTGAACCCTGACACCCCTTAGATGGCAGCCCTCCCAAGTAGTCAAATACACGGATGTAAAAAAAAAAAAAATGAAAAATGAAAAAATAAAAGAAATAATAATAGTTATATAGATTTTTTTCCCCAACCTCCTTTCAGGATTTCAAGAAAGTCTGACCATTTTTATCAGAAGCAGTCAACAATTTGATTGGCAGTTCTGATTCAACTCCTGCGTCAGAATTGTCACGTACTGCGTGATTAATCTTCCTCCATGTCAAGATCTTTATTTGAATTGTGGCAATGCAAGCCCTGTTTATCACATTGAGGGTCAAAGGTGTGAATATGATATGGTGGTGTGTTTTTGTTTGTTTTTTTTTTCCACATCGGTGAGAATGTAGTTCCATCATCAGGGTTAGCCGAACTAGAATTAGCAATGAATGCCCAGTGGCTGAAAAGTTCACGCTTTGACCTTTGGGTTTATTTTTGGTTTTGTTGTGTTATTTTTTTTCCCCCGTATCTGGCAGCCTATGCGAGTGGCGTGTGGTCCCTGCACTCCCCCATAGCCTACTGTGCACAGCTGCTGGACAGTCAGGTCTACCAGGCCCTGCGGAGTGCCAGAGGCATGATGGGTATTCGGGTCAGTCTGCCACTCCAGGTACAAATAGACTCGATCGGTAGTCGGTACCTTTGTAACAGACCTCAGCACCACGTTCCCATCTCCAAACACTTCTCACTGCCCGTGATCACCACATAGGTTTTTTTTTAACAACGTGCCATTTTTCAAAGGTCACTGATAAACAATCGGTGAACAATAGAGACCTGTGAAATCAACCAACAAGAGTACGCAGTAGGGCCGTCCCCACTACGAAAATAATCGCGATTTGAATCGCGATTATTGTTTTCAATGTTTATGTTTAAAACTTGGACAATAGTGGTGCCCGGATTCAGAAGACCCGACGCATAGCAACAGTTCTGGTGCTCCTGGCGTAGTGAACAAAGTACAGGAAAACAGAGTGGAAAATATTGTCCAATTTGAACAATCGGCAAAGATAAGGATTTTTTATATGAATAAAACCTATATTAACTGATTAAAGAGCTCAAATGGATGAAATGTGAAACTCTTCAAAATCGAGAAAATTTATGTATTTTACAATTTATTTTACCTACAATAACTGACAGACTGCCATTCCTAAAACATCATAAATATAAGTATAAACCTATCATGTTTGGAAGTCATCGTGACTTTTTTCCTTTCATTTCGTTTACCATGACAAAGCTAACATCCCCGCTTTTCATCATTTCAACTTTTTCTTTCATTTGGTTTCCATGCCAACCAGTGAGACACCACGGTAACTTTTTTTGCGACTTCTGTTTTGTCGTCTGTGTTAGGTGTGGCTATGGCTTGGGGCTGTTGCTACCGGCAACGGGTTGTCCGCCTGGCATGCGTTTTGGCAGTCAAAACCCAAGAATCGGTTTTTTTTTTTTTCTGTTTGGCTCGATCATAGACATATGTAATCTATAGATGTTCAGCGTCTATCAAAAATGACATCAGAATACTGTAATGCCGTGGGGGACCTGACTAGCATCAAACTATGGGCAGATGTAAAGAGCACTGCCTCCATAGACATACCGTATGTAACCTGTAAATGGTCAGCGTCTATTAGAAATGATGTCAGGATACTGTAATGCCATGGGGGACCTGACTAGCGTCAAACTATGGATGGAAGTAAAGAGCACTGCCACCATAGACATATATAACCTATAGACGGTCAGCGTCTATTAGAAATGATGTCAGGATACTGTAATGCCATGGGGGACCTGACTAGCGTCAAACTATGGATGGAAGTAAAGAGCACTGCCACCATAGACATATATAACCTATAGACGGTCAGCATCTATTAGAAACAACGTCAGGATACTGTAATGCCATGGGGGACCCGACTAGCATCAAACTATGGATGGAAGTAAAGAGCACTGCCACCATAGACATATATAACCTATAGACGGTCAGCGTCTATTAGAAATGATGTCAGGATACTGTAATGCCATGGGGGACCTGACTAGCATCAAACTATGGATGGAAGTAAAGAGCACTGCCACCATAGACATATATAACCTATAGACAGTCAGCGTCTAGTAGAAATGACCTTAGGATACTGTAATGCCATGGGGGACCTGACTAGTGTCAAAGTATGGATGGAAGTAAAGAGCACTGCCACCATAGACATATATAACCTATAGACGGTCAGCATCTATTAGAAACAACGTCAGGATACTGTAATGCCATGGGGGACTAGACTAGCATCAAACTATGGATGGAAGTAAAGAGCACTGCCACCATAGACATATATATCCTATAGACGGTCAGCATCTATTAGAAACAACGTCAGGATACTGTAATGCCATGGGGGACTAGACTAGTGTCAAACTATGGGCAGAAGTAAAGAGCACTGCCACCATAGACATATATAACCTATAGATGGTCAGCAACTTAGAAATGATGTCAGGATACTGTAATGCCATGGGGGACCCGACTAGCGTTAAATTATAGGCGGAAGTAAAGAGCACTGTCACACATTTGTATGGCATGTGGTGCGACGCACGTTAAAATTTGCCCATGGTTCTATGACGCTATGCAACGATGCTCAAGCACATGTGGTTTTATACATGTACGTGCATGGCGGCGCCTTTTACTTCCGCCCATAATTTTGTAATGATGGTAGCCTCCATGGCATTTCAGTCTGGCGCCTGCTATCAACCGTCTAGGTTCTATATACATGTCTATGTTGAAGATGGCAGCCTCCGTGGCATTTCAGTCTGGCACCCACTATCATTCGTCTATAGGTTCTATATGTCTATGTTGAAGATGGCAGCCTCCGTGGCATTTCAGTCTAGCACCCACTATCATCCGTCTATAGGTTCTATATGTCTATGGGCTCGTTGCTGGTGGTGCTGTTTGTATGCTTCGTCATTCAGAAATCTCAGTTGAACAATAGCCCAACAGATTCGTGGTTGTGACTGCCCAAATGCTCTCCTGCTCTCATCAAGTGCAGGCCGGCCATGGAAACGCCCCTAGCAACCGTTCACAGCCAAAGCTGTTAATTTTCACATTGGCCTCCTGATTCCGCATTGTGTATCTGAAAGTCAGGTTGTTGTTTTTCTGAAGTGCTTCGCACAGGGCCCTTATTCAGTGCCCCCGACCGCCACCCAGGATTTTATTTTTATTCAATAATGTGGCAAGCAACAATAAATACTTAATAATAAAAAAAAAAAAATCAATAACAGTACTCGATGTGTTCAAGTGAGTCAAGCCTGGTACAATCGAACATTATGTTTGGCTCGTGTCGTTTTGTGGTAGACTAGAAAGAGTCTAAAAACTTGGACAGCAGTGGTGCCTGGATTCAGAGTGGCCCGGCGCATAGCAACGCCACCAGCATTTCAAATTCGGAGGCCCGTGCTTGAACTTGTTAAGGAAAATTCCCGTCTGTCACCGCACACTCTATCACCTGAGCTTTACCCCTAAGTTTTCCCATCTCCCCCTTCCATCCTGCCCGTCCAAATCCTCTCATATCTAATCCTCTCCATCCTCCGATCCTGCCGTGTGGTTTTCCCGCAATGTTTCTCCACTTTGTGGCTGTATGTCCTTGTCAAAAGATTTCTGGATTTCTTTTAATGTACTTACTCACTGCCCATTACACTTGCATTTTTATTTGTAATGATTGTAAAAAGCGATATTCAAGGCTAAAGGGAAAAAAATGATAACAAGGTTAAAGAAAGAGGTGAATTTCGTTGGACATTGGCTGGCACTCTAGCAGGACTAAAAACAAGATCAAGAAAACAATTGTTGCATTTATTTATTTATCTATATTTTTTGCGTGGCATTCAGGGGAGTGATCTGCAAACCAGAGATGGAAAGACACCACGGGTGACTATAGTTCTCCGAATCATCACCTCGATGGTAAGGCTATCTCTGCCTCTGCCTCTGCCTCTGCCTCCTGCCTCTGCCTCCTGCCTCTGCCTCTGCCTCTGCCTCTGCCTCTGCCTCTGCCTCTGCCTCTGCCTCTGCCTCTGCCTCTGCCTCTGCCTCTGCCTCTGCCTCTGCCTCTGCCTCTGCCTCTGCCTCTGCCTCTGCCTCTGCCTCTGCCTCTGCCTCTGCCTCTGCCTCTGCCTCTGCCTCTGCCTCTGCCTCTGCCTCCTGCCTCTGCCTCTGCCTCTGCCTCTGCCTCTGCCTCTGCCTCTGCCTCTGCCTCTGCCTCTCCCTCTCCCTCTCCCTCTCCCTCTCCCTCTCCCCCTCTGCCTCTGCCTCTGCCTCTCCCTCTCACCCTCCCTCTCCCTCTCCCTCTCCCTCTCCCTCTCCCTCACCCTCACCCCCACCCTCACCCTCACCATCTCCTTCTCCCTCTCCCTCTCCCCCTCTCCCTCTCCCCCTCACCCTCCCTCTCCCTCTTAATGGGATACAAATACAAAAATAAATACCCCTTCTCAGTATTTCAACACACCATATCCGTTGCTATGGAGACCACATTTCCTTCTGAAAAGTATCCCCCTTCCGCAGACGCGATTGTCAGACAGTCAACAGGTTGTTGTTGTTTTTTTGTATTCCCCCCCTGGCTGTCTGAATTCTGAGCACAAATTGCTAGTATTTCACCAATGCCGGCAACAACAAAATGAGCGCAAGGTCATGTTACACAATGACTGGTTGCTTAGCAACCATTGGCCGGGTAGACCCGCATATAGTCGAGTCGACAATACTCAGCAAATCATTCATAACAGTTTCCAATTCAGCCATATAAGATGCAAGCGCAAGAAGAAAACTAGCACAAGAAAAATGATTCAGCAATTTTAAAGTCCCCCCCAAAAAAAAGAAAAAAAAGGAAAGGCTTTTAAGCTAAACAAACAAAATTGTATACTCTTAATTATTGGTGTTTTTTTATGTTTGATTGCATGTAGCTACAGTAATGTTTCATTTGATGTGGAAACAAAGCAAACAGACATACAGACAGACAGACAGACAGAAAAGTATAGGTAGAGAGATACAGAGAAAGGAGAGAGAAAGAGTTGGAGAGAGACAGACAGAGGAGAGACAGAGATAGACGAGAGACCAAGATAAAGGGGCCAATAGAGAGAGAGACAGAAAATAGACACATAGAGGCAGAGACAAAGACAGAGTGACAGAGGCAAGGAGAAAGCAAAAGAGAGGCAGACAGAGAGATAGAAAGAGCCGGACAGAGACAGACAGACAGAGGTAGAGGGAGAGAGAAGGGGGAGGGTGAGAGAACAGAAAATAAGGGAGAAATAGAAAATCAATATTTTCTCATGAGCTGCCAGGCAGTACCACGGGCCTTGCAGGACTCCTTTCTTCCCTGAATAAAGGGGAATTGTTTAGTCACGGTCCATTGACGAGGAACCCAGAGAGGAAGGGAGCGAGAGAGGAAACACAAAGTCGTCATTCCTCCGCAATCATCTAGGCACCGTAGAAGTGCTGTCCGCAGACCTCATCTTTAAGAGGCTTTTGCATAAAACCCTTGAGCGTCTTTGAAACAACAATGGCTTCTTTTTAATCTTTAGGTTGTTGTTTTGTTTTATTGGGGGGGGGGCTGTTATATTTCCCCCCTGGCCGCCGGCCTTGAAGTTCTTCCGAGACGTGGACGGCTTTTCAACATCTTTTTCTCCGTTGTGCGACAAAATTTGATGTTCGGAACGATTGTTGTGTCGAAGATGATCAAGGATACTTCTCTCTACCACCTGATGGAAAGTTGACGTGCCGCCAAATCACATTTTTGCTTATTTTTTTTAAGCCTATTCAGATGATGATGGCAAGTCCTCTTGGAGTGACGATTTTTTGTGTAAAAGGGGACTGTATGCGCGCTCAAATTATTTGAAGACGACTTTGATGCTAGCTTCATCTTTCGGACAAGTCACGGTGGTCGACGACGGTTTGGGGCCGCTGGAAGCCACCGTCAACAATCCCAGAGGCGGGAGTTGGGATATATTTTTTGTTTGTTCCTGTGTGTGAGAACTGTTTGCTAAACATTCAGGGGGGAGTACTATGCAATCGAATAGTAGCAAGTCCTCATCAGTCTGGAGTGAGGCCTCCAGAACAAGTCACTGCATGCCGACAGAAATTTTCGGCCGAGGAAATGCGCTCCAAGACCAAACGATAGAGATTATCCGTTGGCCGGGGCTTCAGGGAAAAACCGTTGAGATTCTAGCCTGGGCCCTCGATGGTCAGTGCTCCAGCTTACTCCCTTCACCAGTTAACCAGAGGCCCTACTACTTCAGACACAGAGGGGCAGAAGTTACAGTCTCCTTTTTCTCAATTGCCCGTGCGCGTGGAACTTTGCATCCCCGCCGAAAAGGGCTATGCAATAGAACAGCCGTAGGACCGCAGTGCGGACGAAGTCGCCGAAATGAGTCGCAGTGAATCCATTCAGCGTCAGCTCATCTCAGCGAGAGGTCTGAGAGCGTGATCATGTTAAGTGCGGAATCCTGTCTGGATTTCATCCTGGCAAGGAGTATATCAGTTTTCTGACTATGCGGCGCAACAGCAACAGCATCTCAATTTGGGATAGGCCCGTGGAACAAGTCAAAGCCGTCGACGGAAACCGTCCAAGGTTTTTCAGCCAAGGTAGTGGCATCTCAAGCCGAGAGGGTTCCCGTCAGGGGGGGTTTGGGTTTGGGAGTTGTTCAACCGGTGGGTTCATACAGTGGACCCCCTCCTGCTTCATGATGACTGCTGAACCAACCGTGATATGTGAACGGCAGTTGCACATCGGCACGGATTAAGTCGCTGGAACCTGACGCTGCTCTCGGTGAAGCCCGTGGAATGTTCAGAGCTGAGTTAGTGGGATCCCGTGCAGGCCGAAGAGATTCTTCTGTATGGATTTCAATGTGGGTTATCAGGTTTGGGATTCACAATGGACCCTTCCTCCATCCCGGCTACCAAACTGACCATACAATTGACCGGGAATAGTGGCTCACCGTACAGAAGGACACTGAAACAGACTGCGAAAACCGTCGGCCAAAACTGTCTGACGTTTTCAGCCAAGGTAGTGCTGTCAGATCGCTGAGGAGTTCCTTTTCAGATATTTCAGTTTGGGGATTTTGAGCGTATCTCACCAGCTCATCCTAGACCCTCGTTCTTTCCGGCTACCAAACTGACCATACAATTGAGCAGGAATATAGTGCCTCAGCGTAGACTGGACACTGGAACAGACCGCAAACTTTCGGCGAAAACCCATCAAACGTTTTCAGCCAAGGTAGCAGTGTCAGATCGCTGAGGAGTTCACATTCAGAGATTTCAGTTTGGGGATTTTGAGCGTACAGTAACTCATCACCTCACCATGGATCCTCCTCATTCTCCTCCGCCCTCCTCGCCCCCTCCGCCTCCTCCTCCCCCTCCCCAGAGACCCGACTCCCTGCCCAGCGCCAGCGACGCCTCGGCCCTGCCCAGCCTAGCCAGCTTCCAGGGCCACGAGCTAAAGACGCCCGAGCCCTCGCCGCACCCCACGCCCGCACCCGCCCGGCCGGTCAGCCCGCCCTACCCGCTGCCCCAGAAGTCCGTCACCCCTCCACCCGTCCCCTTGTTCCCGTTCTGGCGCAACGGGAGGATAGCCTTTGTGAGTACAAAGATTCCTTTGCATTCTCTTTTAGTTTTAACCTCCATGTCCGATCTGCATATACTTAGCTATGGGGTGTGTCGGCGGTCGTAACGAAAAGTTAGTCCGACTGTTTGTTTGTTTGTTTGTTGCGGTGTGTTTGTTGGTGTGTTTGTTTTGTTTTTAAATTTGTTCAAAAGTTCTTGGTCAGTTTTTCATTGATTTGTTTAACTTGAATTGAAAAAAAAAGCTGCATCCACTTTGTGCGATTTCCGACCTGCTGTAGCCAGGTTTACAACAATTGGTTGTTCGTATCTGAATGAAAGCGGGGGCATGATTTCCGTAGTTCCAGTATATGGGCAGTTAATGGTTGAATTGCTTCTGACCCCCCACCCCCACCCCCATCCTGGCAAAGACTAGTTGACTATTTGGGAAGGCCACCCTTCTAATTGCTGGATAGCTCAGATGGGAAAAGCACTGGTACACAAAATCAGAGGTCTCGGGTTCAAATCAAAGTCAAAATTGGTCAAAGTTTTCTTTTGCCATTTTTTGTTTCAATTTGTTTCAACTGCTAACCATAATCGGCTCAGGATTGTTTGCGTCGCTTTTTCGTGGCCTGTGTAAACGTGAGCACAAACAAAACCCAGTTTTTGAATTGTGATTTTTTGGACAGTGGAAATGACACTTCTGTCAACCAGTGTAACTCTAACCTAATAGAAATTGCCGGGGAAAAGCTCAGTCCTATTTAATCAATCAAGCCAGTTCTTGGCTGTGGTAGCCAAAATGCAACCCTATCTTGACAAAACGATAAATCAAAAATCTTTGCATCATCTCTCCCTTCATTTTCACTGAGTTTATCGGATGGATAAGCTTTGTCTGTTAGAACAATCTTTGCATTGTCTATACCTCCACTTTTATCAACCCTAACCAAGCCAGTTCTTGGCTGTGGTAGCCAAAATGCAACCCTATCTTGACAAAACGATAAATCTTTGCATCAAAATTCTTTGCATCATCTCCCTTCATTTTCACTGAGTTTATCGGATGGATAAGCTTTGACTGTTAGAACAATCTGTGCATTTTCTATACCTCCACTTTTATCGACCCTAACCCCACCTAAACAGGCGAAGGTGAAACGGAGAAAAGCCTATCCGTGATAGCAGTTGATCAATAGATATCAATAATGCATCCTACACAAATCAGAGATAAAGAATGGATGCCTTATGTATTGATTATACATGTACGTATTATTGATTTGAGTAACAAGCGGAAATGGTGCCAACTGCTAACAGGCTTAAAATGACCAAAAGGCAAATATCAGAAATTACTAGGGCCTGACGTTTCGATCCTAGGAGGACCTTTCCCAAAGGCAGAATGCCAGATGAATAGTCCTTCTGCCTTTGAAGATAGACCCTGCTAGGATCAAAATGTTAGGCCCTCCTGATGTCTGTTGTGGCCATTTTCAAGCTTAAATGGACATGAGGGTCAAAATTAAAACTTGCAAGAAATCAGTAGCCTTCAATATTTTTGGAAACTAGATGTCTTAGACTATATTTTTCCATTTCAATTATTTAAAAAAGATTATTATTTCTTGTAAATACAGTGAAATTAGTACAAGGGTTTTTAAATGTTCCAAAATGTTGATTTTTGCATTTAAATACATGTGCATACTGCATATCATGATGCAACATTTGTATTTGCCCAAATATAAGGCAACCATATATCATGGAATACCGCTCTCAAATTTGGGCTGGTGCATCTGCCTGTCTCTTGTCCCTATGAAGCGGGGTTTTTAACCTTGTCGGCAAGGAGCTTGGGTCATCATTACAACCCCTCGCTTGGTGGCCACCCTGAGTCTCCTCTACCGATATTTCCACGGTACTATTTGGTAGTTGTTCCTCTGCTCTTGCCGACCTGGTCCCCCCAGGACATTTCAGCGAGCAACCAGGCTGTATGCCTCCTCTCATCCATACACTCTATCTACCCCAAGGTGTAGAACAAAGCGGTATCGGAACAGCTCCTTCCCTCATTCAGCCTCCATCTGGAATTCCCTTCCTGGTTCTTGCTTTCCCCCTGCCTACGATCTTGCCCCTTTTTAAAAGGAATGTCAATTCCTATCTCCGGCCTTCCTGAGTCCCTCTCTATTTCCTTCTTTCTTTAGCCCTTAAGCTTAACCTTGAGTGGCTTTTCAGCCTTGTTTAGAGCAATTTTGCATACAAATTATTTTTTACAAATTTAACATTTGAAAAGAAATATATGGTGGTTTTTTTTAACCTTCCCCGAGTTTCCTACATTTTTTTTGTCTGGTGTGCGACCCTTTCACCTAGAGTGGCTTCTATTTCATTCGGGTGACCTCATATCAACAAAAACGACCTGACGGTATGGCGTGTGGGTGTAGGAAGAGTACACGTGTCGTTTCCGCAAGGCGGCATCAACCATCCACTGTTTGTCGCCCTCAGTCGTGGCCGAGCCATTGTTGTGGGGATGTTTGTTTTTTTCCCCGACGACGCGATGCAGTCCATTGTTTTGTTGTCATGGAGATTGCCAGCATTGTCAAGGTGTCTGTCTGCTGCCACCAAGCGTCGCTGCGTCGCTGTTGCCCTTTTTTTTTTTTTTTTTTCCCTGTGTATTGCTGCCCCTCGGCCAAAGCCGTCTGTTGTTGGTTGTTGCCATGGTGACGGCGAGCATCACCATGGAGGCAACCGCTCTGGGTCCGCATTAAGCACACCTACATGTACCTGGAAACCGTCCGTTGATGATGATGCCTATTGTTCCCGAATCAATGCCCACACTCCCTTCCACAGCACCGATTGTTTTGTTGCCGTTGATTACATGTACTTACTGTCGTACTGTCAGTGAGGCAGTCAGCCATTATATCACGTATAAAAAAAAATAATAATTAAAAAAAGGAAAATGGAGGTGCATATTCAATACATCAAGGCCAAATGGCATCCTACTTGTAAACTAATTAAGGGTTGTCTCATCCAGTATTGACTGCATTCATTTAAGTCTTCCCTCCCCCACAACTATGACTTTTGATTGGTGTCTGCTCATTTTTAAATTAAAGTGATATATAAAAAATGTTGCAAACTGCTTACTGACTAAAATTTTTAGTGGGCCTGACGTTTCGATCCTAGCAGGCTCTGCCTTTGAGAAAGATCCTGCTAGGATCGAAATGTCAGGCCCACTAAATTTTGAGATTTAAGGGTTTTACAGTGATACACCAAGAAATGTTGCCAACTGCACCATGACTTAGGATAATTAAAATGGCCGTTCTGCCTTTGAGAAAAGGTTCTGCTTGGATTAAATCAAGAGGGCTCCCCTCCCCCTCCCCCTCCCCCTCCCCCTCCCCCTCCCCCTCCCCCTTCCCCCTTCCTCCCAAATTGTTGAGAATTGCAAAGGGTTTTCTGCGATTCAGCCAAATTTCTGAGGCGTAAGGGCTGAGTGAAATTGACCACAGCATCTCCTTTACCCAGAGCTGCTCATGTCTGAAAAATTTACATTAGCATAAAAAACAATCATCCTTTGCTTGAATCATCATCAGTCTCTTTGGGTTTTTTTCTCGCGAGATGGCTGATGATTTTTTTTTTATATCACATTTGAAGAACGCTTTCTCGAGATGACGAAAGGGTACCAAAATGTCGCAAATTGGTTTTGAATTGACTAACATGACTGAAATAATGCGCAAAAATGTTGCAAACTGCTAGCTGACCATCAAATAATCCAAAATTAAATATCAAAAATTATGAGGGCCTGACGGTTTGATCCTAGCAGGACCTTTCTCAAAGGCAGACTGACAGGGATAGAATATTTTTGGAGTCTTCCTCTTTTTGGTCATTTTACTCAGTAAGCAGTTTTTGGCATACAGTGGAAGTCACTATAACGAATGCCGATATACTGAACTTTCGGCTCCAACAAACATGCCCTTTGGCTCCTGATTTTTGTGTACAAAATATGTGGCCACAACTGCTATAAAGAACAACCGCTATACCGATTTTCATGAATCCTGGGATGTTCGTTATAGCGATGTTCCACTGGATTACCGGATACACCATTTGTCAGAAAATTGACAAAATGGGCCAATTTGTGTTGAATTATCGGTCAGTGATATAATTATATCAGTCAAGTAGTGATACATAATGTTTGTGATAGATTGGGCATTGGTAATTACATTACCAGTTGTAACTGCCCCCCCCTCTCACACAGCGAATGTAGCTTCCCTGATATTTACAGAAGTGAAAAAGCCAAAGCCAGCTGATAACCAGCCGGTTGATAACGTTCTTGAATGGAGCAGTGACATTGGAGCATCCATTGATTTCTTATCGCAGCCCGTGGTTGCTAGGGAATGAGCTTGTCCTAGTGACATATCAACAGGGCCTTTTGTTGTATAAGTTGGTTTGCTTTACAGTGTCTGGTTGTTAGTCCTTCGCAGGCGAAGATGACCATGACTTTAGATCACTGGGTTGGGGGGGATTAGTGCCGAGACGGCTTAACGATCTAATCTTTGCCCGGAAATATCTATTATACAATAGACCAGGGGATGTGGAGGTGAGTGGTTTCCTCGAACAAAAACAAACAAACAAAATGAAAAAAAAAATAAGTGGAAAGTCGGCCTGACGTTTCGATTCCAGCACGACCTTAGTTTCTCAAAGGCAGATCTTTTGTGAAAGATCCAGCTATATAGGATCTAGATATCAGTTCCCTCCTTTATAGCTTTGGCATTTGGGTCGACCATTTTTTAGTCAGTCAGCAGTTTGAATCAAGGAAAGTGCGGGCAGAAATGCGCTAGGAGGAGAACCATGTTACCCCAACGCTGATTCTGGTCGTATCAGAATTGTTGAAGAGAATCAAATGGTTCCTTTATCTTTGCCCGCTAAAAGGAGAATTTTTTTGCTTAAGCTTAAGGGCTCGACCTTAGCACTAGCCCAGCGGTCATTGTCTAGTAAAAACAGCTGCGGGCTAGTAAAATGACCCACTTTGCTAGCCCGGAAGACTAGTAAAAAGTAGACAGCGGTGTGGCGGCAAAAAATGATGCAGGCGGGGATGAGAAAGTAGAAACTAATAATTGGTTTTAATAATAACCTTGTTTTTTTAATAACCTTGTTTTGAATTCAATATTAATTTCACAGGGCTAGTAAAACTTGCTGCGGGCTAGCAAAAAACTAAATTTACTAGCCCGATGGGCTAGTAAAAAAGAAAATTAAGTGTGAGGCTTGTTAAGCATGTATGACATCCCAAGGTGTCTCAACAGAGTACAATGCCCAAACCAAAAAACTTCTTCCCATTCAGACATCCTCCTGTGCATCAATTCAGAAATGCTCCATCCCCCCCCAAAAAAAAAAACCTCCCAGACAACAGACACAGTTGCCATGCCTGCAGCCCCGATCAATAGACTCCACCCCCTCCCCCTCCCCCCCCCCCTGTACTGCCATATTTATGTGTGGTGTCACTATGGCAATGTGTCTGTCAGGTTTGGACTCATGTCGAGAAGTACTTTGCACTAAGATAAGCTCACAAGGGTGTGGCACCTACTACTTCTTTTTTGGGGGGTCTGGATGGCCAAGTTTATCTTTTGATAGCCTCGAACTGGAGAACAAAAAGGGGTAGTTCATACGAGGGACTAACCTGGGACTAAGCCCGACTGACAAAAGTTGTCGTTTGGACACAACTTTTTTTTTCACCGAGGGATCAAAACATCCGGCACTCCTATAATTTTGACATTCGCCTTTTGGTCTCATTGGTAAAGGTCAAAAGATTGCCACAGTTTGTGTGTTAAACCATTAAACATCCCAGAAAAGCAATCCTGAGAAGGTTTTAGCTCAAATGGTGATCTGAGAAAGTAGAAAAAGGTAAAAAAAGTAATAAACTATTTGTCGATGTTTGAGTGAAGATTTTCTAGGGAAGTACAGCATCCCAGTGCGTAAGATTTCAACATGAGGATTCCATCTACAAACTGTGTAAATGAGAAGGAAATCTGTGGACATCGATGTTTTCCAATCTTCCCAATGTTGTACAGGGCCTTTAAGCAGTTTGCAACATTTTTGCATATTACTGTAATTTTTCAAAAGTCAGTGTTTCCTTTATTTGTTTGAACAGAAATCTACTCTTAATTTTTGGAGAAATAAAAGTTTTGACAAACTTGAGAAATGCAATTTTTTTTCTCTTTGGAAAATACAAATTTAATGCAAATATAATGAAAATGAAACCAGCTAATTAATCAATTTAAAATATTGAATTTTGCACAAATGTTGTAATTAAAGCTGCTTATATACTGACTAAAAATACCCCCAAAAATGTGAATATCAAAAATTAGGAGGGCCTGACATTTTGATCCTAGCAGGCCCTTGCTCAAAGCCTTTGAGAAAGGGCCCTCCTAAATTCAATGATTAAATAAGAAAGAATAACTGATTATTTAAAAAACAAAATGTGAAGGAAGAATGGTTTCTGTTTGCTTGAACTTGAAGAAGGATTAAGATTGACAGCATTGCTCAATTAATTGACAAAGTATACATGCCTTAATTAATGTGGTTAGAGAGATCAATTATCATTCTATCTGTCAAACACCCAAGCATTATGGTATGTGCAGCAATAATAACAATACTATACTGTACATGTACGTATGCAATTTGCCACTGTTATTCTCTTGTGCAGTACCGGTATATGTACAGTACACATGGCATGTGTACACAGGGCATGAGGTTTGCAAACTGGCTGTGTGGGAAGTGTCCCCCCCCCCTGTGGGGTTGCTAGGCAACACCCAAACCTGTTCTGGCTGGGTGGCTGCATGCACAGAGCCTTCATCCCAGGTTGGGTCGGAGGGCAACCCCCTGAGTTTGTGTGGTGTGCAGTGTGGCCTGAACTGTATGCCAATGAGTGGCTACCTGTATGTGTGTATGCTAACCACACCCCCCCCCCTGTGTTGTGTAGTATGGGTATTGTAGTTGACTCTTTCACTGTGTACAGTCAACCCACTGCAAGGCATCATGGGGATGACTGACTAGTGACTGCATATTATTATTTTCAGACCTTGATCTCAACCAGAGCAAATCCCACATAAGCCAGCCGGTCATTCATCGCACACTTTCCACCAAGCCGTGTGGACCATGCATAATAATATTTGACTTCCTGCCTTCGTGAATCAAGCCCATTTTGATATAACATCTCTGCTGAGATTGCTGTGCCAGGGAGTGACCTGCCATTGGGCTTAGGCAGTTGCTTATCCGCATCAGAAGTTGTCACCTTTTTTTTACCTCAGAGAGACCAGTTGTCTATACCGTGCCGTCAACAGTTCTACTGGGGCTGGGCACTGGACAATTGTTTGTTTTGTCCCCCATCCGGAGGATCTGCGATGAAATAGCCGCTGGTTTCTGAATCCGACTGTCAGTTTTGAGCAGGAAATTGCCGGCACCTATTTAGGGTGTCCGTGCGTTGTGTGTGGGTGTGCATGCACGAAGGACTTATACTTTATAGCTGACTAGTAGTAGCCTGTGCTTTGCTGTGGTGGGAATGGCAAGCCAGCTTCTCTAAGCATGATGTAAATACAGCCATGTTGAGACTGAGGCAGTAGTGTGTCATTGATTTAAGCACAGTCAACACTAGCGGCCATTTTGCAGACTTGAAACCGTTCGGAACTGCGCGAGCTCCGCTATAAAAGTGATTTCTCCAGAATTCCGGTAGCCGGTAACCCAAACTCGTGAACAAACGCACCACTATGGCAGTCGCCTACTACCGGCCGTTCACCTCTGACGTAAGTTGGGCATTTTTGAATATCTAAACTCATTCTTGTAATCATGTTGTCTTTATACTGTACAGTGTACTTTGTCTGTATCGCGACTAGGGATCAATGTATGCCGTGTCTCCTTGGAGATAATGTTAGCTATAGATATGTGCATAGAAAACCATATAGAAAGAAATCCATGCATGATATAAAAAGCCATCTAGACAGAATGCCATGTAGGAAGCCGTAGAAAGAGTCAGTTCTGTGTAGAAAGCCATAGAATAATTGCCATGTAGGAAGCCATAGAATAATTGCCATGTAGGAAGCCATAGAGTCAGTAATTCTGTGTAGAAAGCCATAGAATAATTGCCATGTAGGAAGCCATAGAGTCAGTAATTCTGTGTAGAAAGCCATAGAATAATTGCCATGTAGGAAGCCGTAGAAAGAGTCAGTTCTGTGTAGAAAGCCATAGAAAAATTGCCAGGTACATGTATGAAGCCATAGAAATGGCACTGCATAGAAAGCCTGAGGAAGAGTTCTGTGTAGAAAGCCATAGACAGAATGCCATGTAGGAATCAATCCGTGTACATACTGTACATGTAGGAAGCCATAGAAAGAGTTGTGTAGAAAGCCATATGGAATGGCATGTAGCGACATGTACCGTATGTACCGTAGGAAGCCATAGGAAGATTGCCAAGTAGAAAGCCATAGAAATTAGTTCTGTATAGAAAGCCATAGAATTTCGTAGGAAGCCATAGCTAGAATTAGAAAGCTGTGTAGAAAACCTGATGTTTCGATCTTACATGTATAGCAATTAGCAGGACCTTTCTCGAAAGCATTTCTCTGCCTTTGAGAAAGGTTCTGCAAGGATCAAACGTCAGGCCCTCCTAATTTTTGCTATTCGCTTTTTGGTCATTACACACTGTAAGTCAGTAAGCAGTTTGTAAAATTTCTGCATATTGTAGAATTTAGAAAGCCGTAGAAAAGGTGCTATACATGTAGTAAGAGTTCTGTATAGAACGGTGCATGCATATAGAATGAGTTCCCTACAGCCATACAGCATTCTGTAATAAA
>OX465118.1:8665131-8667631 GCA_949987565.1 Luidia sarsii
GCACGAAGGACTAGCTGACTAGTAGTACCAAGGAGGTATCCTGTGCTTTGCTGTGGTGGGAATGGAAAGCCAGCTTCTCTAAGCATGATGTAAATACAGCCATGTTGAGACTGAGGCAGTAGTGTGTCATTGATATAAGCACAGTCAACACTAGCGGCCATTTTGCGGACTTGAAACCGTTCGGAACTGCGCGATCTCCGCTATAAAAGTGATTTCTCCAGAATTCCGGTAGCCGGTAACCCAAACTCGTGAACAAACGCACCACTATGGCAGTCGCCTACTACCGGCCGTTCACCTCTGACGTAAGTTGGCCATTTTTGAATATTTTAAACTCGTTCTTGTAATCATGTTGTCTTTATACTGTACAGTGTACTTTGTCTGTATCGTGACTAGGGATCAATGTATGCCGTGTCTCCTTGGAGATAATGTTAGCTATAGATATGTGCATAGAAAACCATACAGAAAGAAATCCATACATGATATAAAAAGCCATCTAGACTAGAATTCCATGTAGGAAGCCGTAGAAAGAGTCAGTTCTGTGTAGAAAGCCATAGAATAATTGCCATGTAGGAAGCCATAGAATAATTGCCATGTAGGAAGCCATAGAGTCAGTAATTCTGTGTAGAAAGCCATAGAATAATTGCCATGTAGGAAGCCGTAGAAAGAGTCAGTTCTGTGTAGAAAGCCATAGAATAATTGCCATGTAGGAAGCCATAGAAATGGCACTGTATAGAAAGCCTGAGGAAGAGTTCTGTGTAGAAAGCCATAGACAGAATGCCATGTAGGAATCAATCCGTGTACATACTGTATTTGTAGGAAGCCATAGAAAGAGTTGTGTAGAAAGCCATAAAGGAATGGAATGTAGCGACATGTATGTACCGTAGGAAGCCATAGAAAGATTGCCAAGTAGAAAGCCATAGAAATTAGTTCTGTTTAGAAAGCCATAGAATTTCGTAGGAAGCCATAGCTAGAAAGCTGTGTAGAAAGCCTGACGTTTCGATCTTACATAGCATTAGCAGGACCTTTCTGAAAAGCAATTCTCTGCCTTTGAGAAAGGTCCTGCAAGGATCAAACGTCAGGCCCTCCTAATTTTTGCTATTCGCTTTTTGGTCATTAAGTCAGTAAGCAGTTTGTAAAATTTCTGCATATTGTAGAATTTAGAAAGCCGTAGAAAAGGTGCTATACATGTAGTAAGAGTTCTGTATAGAAAGGTGCATGCATATAGAATGAGTTCCCTACAGCCATACAGCATTCTGTAATAAAGCATGCACTGATACACGACCCCTCTTTCCAAACCTCTATCAAGTCCTAACCCTGTCTCAAGACTTCAAAACACCACAACCGTGTTTGAGTTTCGGGCACAATTTCACTGCTGAAGCATGACAATCTGCTAAGCAAGAAATGTAAATTGAGTTTTTTGCTAGCCCGCAGCAAGTTTTAATAGCCCTGTATAATATTAATATTGAATTTAAAACAAGGTTATTATGTCAAGTAAAACAAATAATTAGTTTCTACTTTTTGTCGCCACACTGCTGTCTACTTTTTACTAGTCCATCGGGCTAGCAAAGTGGGCCACTTTACTAGCCCGCTGCTGTTTTTACCAGACAATGACTGTCCGGCTAGTGCTAAAGTCGAGCCCTACCGATTCTATTGAGGAAGGTTTTTTTCACGCTTGAAATTTCAGCAAATTTTGATGGTTAAGCAGTGTTAGGAAATCAACCCCAGGATCTTTTCAAAGGCTAAGGTCGAAACACCCTGCTAGGGTCGGAACACCTGGGCCCTCTAAAATGTATGAGATGTTTGCAACTTTTTATAAAATATTAAATTCAGTCATGAAATTCTGCCACAATAGGAAGCAAGACACAATGAAACAGACTCTAGTATAGTATTGCTGAACATATATAAAGCAAATTCATGTAAAATATTTGTGACGTGGCAGATTCTGATTCGGGCGTTATCTCCCCCGTACTGGGTTGTCTTCGAAAATTTGCTCACTGAGTTTCAAGAAAGTCTTAAAAAAAAACCAAAAAAAGTGTCGATCAATTATCGTTACCTGTTTTTTTTCACAACCACAAGATCTCCACTGGGACGGTAACCGTGGCTACTGAATCAACAAACACGTGCATACATTCATGAGTTGGCGCGGCTTGTATTACAATGGGGCGCGCACATGCGGACGCTTGTCTGTGTTTACCGTGCAAATTGCGCGCCATTAAAAAATGATGGCTCCGGAGATACAGTTCTGGCAACTTGCCAGGAAACGCGTCTCAACGTTCCTTGTGCGCTGTCAAAGTCAAAGTCATGTTGCGCTGACATTTATTACGAAAAGTTCTGAGTCACCGGGAACATTTCAGTCAAATAATTGTCTGTAAATTGTAATTAGTGTGTCTGCATAGTATTTGTGTAATGTGTACGAGTACATGTGTCAATTATTTTGAATCGTTGACTAAAGACTTGAGGCTTTGCATGGTTGGTGAAACAATATAGGAGGGTTTGCGGT